>BMAO01025021.1:0-401019 GCA_019973975.1 Trichonephila clavata | reverse complement strand
AATTAAATTATTGGGATTTTAATTAAACTTTAAGATAATCGTAGTCTGTAATCGATTAATTGTTACAGGATATGAATTAATTGACATATTTCTAAATAAGGCATTATAGTTTCTCATGACTTTTAAATGAACATGGGTAAGTTTTGTTATTTATTTTACCAAACACAGTTGAGGAGACACAACCATTTTACTTAACAAAAATTGATCAAAAAATGTTTTTTTAAAAATATTCTTTGTATATTTTTCTATTTTCTCACAAAATTTGAGAGCTTTAAGTTAAAAAAAATTCCAAACCTATGATAGCTTTTATGTTTATTTTTGTTCCATCTCGATATCAAATAAAAACTTTAAACTGATTTGTCTCAGAAGAAAAGAAATCTCTAATTTTTCTTCCTTTTAAAAGGCTAATAATTTTTTTCTCTTACGTAAGATGTTTTGAAATTTTTTTTCTTTCCATGTTTAATAATTTATGCAACAAAGGTTGGTATATATTTTCGTATCAAGGCAATGCTTATTTTTTAACAAATACTTAAAATTAGTATTTATACTTTTAAGGAATACTAAGTATTCATAAGAAAAAATATTTTTTGAATTTCAATCATGTTATTACAAACCCATGATAGCTTTCATTGTAACTAGCTTAATATACTTGTAAATCAAATTTCACGTGTGCACATTAATTACTGTAAAAGGAGTAGCATTTAAAAATCACATAATGAATTCAAAAAATTTAATTAAATGATATGTTTTTTATTGCATTTAAGGAGGAATAGTAATTTACATATTACAAAAACATTGGTTAAAGGCAAAAAATGTGCAAGAACAATTAAATTTTTTAAAATTGATAAATCACCCCATATCCGATTAAGATTTTATTCCCGCAAATGAGAAGCTTAATTTAACATAAAACACAATTAAAAAGAGATTAATTTTAATATAATTTTCTAATCTTCGTTTCTAAAATAAAAAGGTCGAGGCTTTTTTTTAAAAAAAAAAAACTGTTTCTTCCTCTTATACACACAAGCACACAGCAAATGTGTAACAAAGAAAATGTTTAGCCACACACAAACATAAAGGGCACTTTTTAAAAATAACAATAAATATGTGGCATACATAGATGCATATATGTAAAATTTGTCTTTATAATTAAGAGGGCCTTTTAATATTATTTTTAAATAAAGCCTCTCTTGTGCTTATGTTGGCCCCATAACGAAGCTCGATTATCAAATTATAAACTTTTTGCATCAATTACTGCCTAAGTTAGCAGAAAATAATTTGCATAAGTAGTAATTTAGTTGAAAGCACATCTGTTTTTAATAAGAGTGCCAGTAAATATGACATAACACAGAAGGAGGAAATGAAATATAACGAACGAAAAATTTATTTCCTCTAATTTTTTTATAACTTCCACACTTTAAATTATATTTTCAAGCATTTTTCCAAACCATATTTAATATATTAAATTTTTTTTATCAATTTCTAAAATTCAATACGACGTTTCCCATAATGTTATAATAAAAACAAGTGACATAAAAAATTTTTAACGTCAATTCCTACTTAGGTCAACAAAGAAAAAGTTTATTTTAGTTAATTAAATTTAATTAATGAATTAATAATTGAAAAATCTGTATTAACATCAAGTGCCATCCACTACGTTTAAAAAAGATGTGTTTGAACTTCAGTGGATGAATAGAAAGTATTTTATAAACGACTGAAAATTTGAACAAGATATATATATACATAAATATATATATATAGGGAGAGTGTGAACTAATAGTAGGAGTTGAACAATTAAAAAATTGAATTCTTTATCATGTTCGATTAATTTTAACAGTGACAGTAATACATTAAAAATAAATTTAAAAATAATAGAGAAAAAATAGTTTTAATACGATGATTCTGCTTTTTCAGGAAACCCAATGACAAATCATTTAAAATTATAATGACCGCTGAAAATTAATGAGATAAAAAAGGAAACTCTCATTATATTTTTAATTTCCTAATCTCACATTTTACAGATTTACTGAAAATTTTAAAAAAATATCTTATAATACTTGTTAAAAAGTTCTATTTAAATCATTCATTTCCATGAGGTTAAGAAAAACACACACACACACGTGTGTGTGTGGCATATGATTTCCAAAGCTTAATGATTCTAATACGCTTGAGACATTTTTAAAGGATGCAGTTTTTTGAAATTCTTATTAAAATTTCTTTCTTAAAATATGGCTGGAATTTCAATTTTTAAAAAAGATATTAACGAATCACTTCAGTTTAACAAGAATTCTTATTAAATGACGGAATTCATTATCGCTGTTTTATGTATATTCTAAGTAAAATTCTATAGTAGTTTAAGTGTCCACAATTTTATAGAATCAAATTTCCGTAGAGAAATTTCTATTCTTTATGAGATAAATAATATAAAAATTTGGAAACTTAATGTGTTCACAGACACTTTGGCAATTATAAAATTTGCATATTTCATACTTTTTCTCTTGAATGTCTGCAAAGATCCTACCACTGCTTGCTGAAATTAATTTTTTATTCATTCACGCAGTTTCTTTCATTAATAAAAATAATACTCTAATATTGCCTTCCTTTTATTAAAAATTCGCATTATAAATTTTTCTCTCACTCTTTATACTAATTATATTCTTACATTTTTATACAAAATAATTCATAGATTTCTAATCCAAAGTCAATAAATTTTCATTTTATCGATACATTTTAAATACATTCATCAAATTAACCCCTCAAGAAATCAATTTTTTCCCCAAAACGTTCACAAAAAAAACCTCACATTTTTTTATTGCATATAACTAAGCATTTACTAAACAGAATGCGAAAATGTAAGAATTTTATTTTAATTTTCAGTTCTAAAGTTTTCACACTATTTTCTATTTTATGATTATGGAACGCAAAATCTCCGAAATGTTTGCTTTTTATTAGCACACTCTGCATGCTGTGAAGAATGTATCATACATCTTAAAAGAATTTATCTCATACTTATAAAAAAATTCATGTTCGTGCCTCTTTTTCAAATGGTTGAAGATTTTATGTGTGTGAGCATAAATACATGCGCATACAATTTGAAGCATGGTGTAATACTAAGTCTTACGTTGCAAAGGGGACAGAGATAATATCGACCTTTTTGTATAATCTTTCCATTTTCATTTCTTCTCAAGCAACATATTGTACATTGCTTTTCAGATCCCTGTTTTTTTATCCAATATTTTCAAGAATCTAAATTCTTGCCTTCAATGAAAAATTCCCACCTTCTCCACAAAGAAAATCTCGGGCGAGAAGTATTTCAGTACCTTGGACAAACTGCACCTCTTAAAAACACTAGCATAATAATATCACAATGACAAAAAATATGTGCAATACAAAGAAAGGAAGAAACAGATATCAATGCCCGTACAGCGTACGGGAAAACCGGTTGTGACTAGCTATAGGTAGCCCGTACGGTGTACGGGCGAACTAGTTCAAGAGTTAAAACAACTGAACTGAACTCAGCGGCGTAACAGCCCATGAGGGCCAAGGCCTGCTGTGCCTATCTCAGCTTTCGTGACCTTTGGCGTTGGGGTGCATGTGCAGATGTTTCAGTCAAGTGGTCAGTCTGAGGTGAAGCCTTCAGTGTTCAGATCCCAAGTAAGCTTGTTACTCATTTTATCGACCACTGAAGGGGTGAAAGGCTGAGTCGACCTTTCCAGCTTGAGATTTGAGCCCCTGACCTGTGGTGTGGATCTGCGATACTCTACCACTCAGTCATTGGGCTTCTAAAGAGTTAAAACAACAAACGAAAAAAATCTGAAAATCGATAAATTTGCTATGGTCGCTCACTTTTACTTAGCGAGACATAACGTTGATTGATCAATGCGGTATCAAATGAAATATTAATGTTTAATTAACTGATAAGAAGAATAGTATTAAACGTTTTCATTAAATCCGAGTGATCAGGGCCAGAAATTGGCCAACATTGTTCTAGTCTAGTCGTGGGTTCAAGTCCAGATGTCACTAAAGCCACAATGTGTAGAGGATTTGAGGCACGTTAAATCTGTCGAGGTCTAAGTCCTCATGTTGGTGAGGTGTACAAATTTGGAGAATCGGATGACAATTCGTGCTTCGTTTTCATCACTTAAAAGAAGTTTAAATTTATGAGGACTACCACCAATAGTTTTCGTTGGATTTCGAATGAATGAGCGTTTATCTACACCCCATTATTAAACTGCATGAGGGCTATTGGCGACGGACCTCGTAATTTCGAACCAGGGTTAAATAATGACATTTGATCTTGTACCCCCTCTCTCTTCCTCTCTAAACTACCTCACCAAAAGAAGGAATTTGAACAAGGGCAGATTCAGCATGCATCAACCCCTCTGCACAGCGGGTCTTCAGTGGCACTGAGGCATTTACTCATGGCATGCAGGCCACGAGCTAGTGGTCCTCACCCCTTGAAAATTTTTGTGTGAGCTACTGGTGTGTGTATATACATATGCACACAGAAAATATCCTCAACCATTTGAAAAAGAGATGCAAACATGAAATATCTTTGTAAGTATGAGGAAAAATCTCTTAAGATATATGAAACATTCTTCATAGCACACAGAGTGTACTTATAAAGAGCAAGCATATGGGGGGGGGGTTGTGTTCCACAATTATGAAATAAAAATAGTGTAAAAAGTTTCAAAATTGAAAATTAAAATAAAATTTGCCCGTTTTCGCATTTTATTAAATATTATGCTTAGTTATATGCCTTACAAAACGTGCCCTTTTTTAGAACATTTTGGGCAAAAAAATTGAATACTTAAGGGGTTAAAGTGTTACGTCAAGAATCAATCAGATTAATTTTGAAATAATTTAGATTGAATTAGCGAAGCTAGTTCTTAACTTGTACATAAGTTTTGGGTTCTTCTTTCCAGGAAAGTAAAATACATATCTGGTCATTTTTGTGTTATTGGTCAATCTCACACTGCATATTTTTAAAAGGTTTAGCCATTTTTTTCCTTCTTTCCTTGATATTCCAAGAGATTTCTTACTTAATTATGTTATCTATATAGGACTATGAAAATGTATAACTTCAATAAAGAGTAACAGTTCAAATCGTTGTAACACTTTTTTTCCCGAAAATCAAGAACTTTTGAATTTATTTTGCACTTACATTGATTTATTGTACATATTATTAGGAAAATCGATAGTTTTATATAAATTCGTTGTGTTTTAATTATTAATTTCTTCACATATGCATAGTTTAAACAATTTTTTAAAAATACATTATAGACATTTTTGAGTGCATTATGTCATTCGTTAGTCTAACCACAATAAAAACTGCGTAATAAACAAATTTTGAAAAATATTGAATCTTTTATCTATGTATAAGTTTTATTGAGTAACATGACGAACGTTTAAAAACTCTAATAAAAAAATTCAGTCTGATGTACTTATTCACTAAAAATCTTGTTCCTAAAGAATAATATGAGATCATATGTATAGTTTAAAAAAGGCATTTATGTACGTAGTTATTTTACAACAGTAAAGTTAATCTATAAATCAAACCAAACAGTTGTATATATTCTTCGTATTACGAAAAAATTTTATCAAAATTTATTCTTGTTAATTTATTATAGATATCAGATAAAAGTTTAAAAACAACATTCTGTAATCAATTTAATTGATTCCCAATGTAAATATTAGACAAATTTAGTATTTCCAATATTTCGAAAATTTCAAATAGGAAATAATATTTCATAAGAACTGAAAACGATTTACAATGAAGCAAACATCAGTAAAGGAGTAATTTCAAGTGTATCTAATTTTAATTTATCATTTAAATATTATATGAGATATTTTAGAGAAGTTGAATATTCCCAGTAATCTGAAAAAAAAACACACACACAATTTTTTGTAAAGTAAATTTATTTAGATTTGGCCACCTTCTAAAATATATTTGGCCTTCAGAGATTATTCACATATTGAAATATTTTAACATCGGTTTTACATTGAATAAAGCTGTTATATTTGTTCTATATATAATGTAATATTATCTCATGAGTAACAGTTTCCCTTATAAGTAACATTGATATCAGAAACATTGTACACGTACAATGAAATAGTAACACTGTCATTTCCTTCTATGATATCAAGTTTGGTTGTTTACTTTCAAGGAAATATCGAGAAAATATGTTAATTATTTATTTATTAAGTTTCAACCAATTTTATTTACATTATGTTTAGATGAAATTTAAAAACTCTTTACCTCAATTCTTTTTATCATAAGCGAATTTTATAAAGTTTCGTAGTAATTTGGTAATGTAGTACACAAACAACAAATTATTTTATCACATGTTTATTTTACTTTGATATCTATTTTATTAAATCTTGATTAGATTATCTGAAACCATGTGTTATATTTAATTCAGTAATAAGATATTTATCATATGAGAAATTTAAAGTAGTTGTTATCTTTTGGATTTACTTTTTATCCTTAAAATTTTTACTTAATTTATTTAATTAAATCAAAAATAAGTTTCAATACTTTTGATCCATTAAAATATTTAAGCACCCTCAAACAAATTTGATAAAAAAAATAATCTTTTATATGATTTGTTGCATTTTCCCCCTTTATGTACACTTAGGGAAAAATACAGTTTCCTTTAATTTCAGGCAAATCTAAAGTAGGAGTTATTTTTTTTTCATGCACATTTTTGTTGAATGTTAATGGCTATATCAGTAGCTTCCAATATATTATATAAGTAACTTTTTATTTATAATACATTTGCATGAAATAAAAATAGTTTTAATAATGCTTGTTCTGAAATTTTTCTGAGGTATTGTTCCATAATTCTATCCTCATAACTCGCAATTCATGTACTATCTTAATCCATGTAACTGAACTCAGGGGCGGAATAGCCCATGAGGGCCAAGGCCAACTGTGCCTATCTCAGTTTACGTGACCTTAGGCACTGGGGTGCATGTACATATATTTCTGTCAAATGGTCAGTCTGACTTGAAATCCCCAGTGTCGAGCTCCCAAACAAGCTTGGTACTCATTTATCGATTCATTGAAGGGATGAAAGGCTGAATCGATCTTACCCAGCATGGGATTTGAGCCTCGTACCTATGGCGCGGAAGCACGATGCACTACCACTCAGCCACTAGGCTTCCCTTAATCCATATACCAAAATATATATTCATTGAATATATTTATATGATACATTAATAGGATCAATTATATACAAAATATATAATTGATCCTATTTTGACTCCTGAATTTGTATCATTAAAAGTATTTCAGGACATTGTAATGCTATAGTTTCTCTTTAAGTTATTGTTATCTAAATCCTAGCATTAAGTTTTCGATTGTACTGAAAAGTACTCTTACAGCCCTTGCCTATTGATTTAAAAAGAGCAGATCTCTTAAATTTCTGAAACAGAAGTTTTTTTATGAATCACTCTCCATTAGCTAATCCCGTTGTAAACAATTTTCACAAAACCTGTTCTTAGCCGATCTCTACTCAACAAAAGAAACATGTTTGCCATATTTAATGTCTGTAAGTGTAATAGTATAAAAAATGGGAAATTTTTATGTGTAACGGTCTTCGATCCCCCACCCCTTGGGAGTCGATTTCTGCAAAAGCGGATCTCACTCAAATTTAAAGTTTCGTAGATCTAATGTTTTAAAAACGGGAATTTATTTTATATATAATGCTCTCGCAACCCCCCCCCCCTCATATTTCCCCTTTGAATGTCGAGCTCCACAAAACCCTTTCTACTCAACAAAAGAAACATATCTGCCAAATTTGGAGATTGTAGGTCTAATAGTTTTGGAGATGTGGAGATGTGTGAGTGAGTAAGTCACTTTTCTTATATATATGTATAAATAACTATTTAATATACATCTTTATCGATCAACATAAATATCAGTATCAGAGCACTGTGAATATATTTTATTTTTCAAATGAGACTACGGATTAGTATTTACCACTGTGAATATCCCTGTTAAAAAAGCAATCTTATCCTAATTAATTAATTCTATTAATATAACAATTTAATTTATCACGTCCTAAGTTTATTTTTGATCAAATTATGAGAGAAAAGTTTATTTTGCATCCCCCCCCCTCTTATACTGATTTTAATCCACTTACAATAAAAAAAGTATTCTTTCCGAAATTAAAAACAAAACTTTTAACATATTTTTCTTAAATATTATTTAAGGTATCTGCCTACGTTTCTGAATCAACGTTAGACTGAAATACAATTTTTTTTTATCTTAGCCACTTTGTGTAGGAAAAACCTCTATGAGCCAGAAAGAAAAAATTTAATAAGAAAGAAGATCTACGCTATAAAAGAGTTGAATTTTAAACATCTGATATCAGACATTATTTTAGTAAAATAAATCAAAACTTTTATGAAGATTGTATTCATTTATTTTTTTTTGTCAAAGTTATGCTACTTAAAACCTGATATCTCAAAAACTTAAGAATGTATTTCTTTCATATTTTGTATTCATGTTATTTAAAATATGATAAAGACAATGAAATAAAGATTTATCTCTAAACTATTTATCAATAGTTTTTTCTTTTATTTTTAACAGTTTGCTGTTACGACACCATGTTTGTATAAGAAAATGTGTAACGAGCCATAACCTTTTGGTAAATTGAAATATATTTTAAGTTTTTGTGTTCATTGTTGTGTTAAGTATGTTGTGTAAAAAATAATTTAAGTGTTTAGCTTTGAATTCCATGTCGAGTGTTTTTAAATTCAGTATAATTTTCAACAAAATTTACATAAAATACCTCATTTTAACAAATTTAAATTGTCATATTATTATACATAACTGATTGTTTTTATTCCTTAATTTAAGTCATGAGCACCAACAAAATAAAATAAAATTTTTAATAGGGGATGTATAAATATTATATTATATATAAAATATAATATAATATTTTATTATATTATAATAAAATAAAAATATAAATCAAGAGGGGGAGGGATGGTTGAAAGTTTCCCAGCCATACCTCAAGACAACACCAATTGATTCCTCTGATTTTGTCAACAGAAAACAGTCAAAAATAAATTATTGAATTAATAGTTAGCATTAATTTATAAAATAAATTGTTAATTATGAGTACTTAATTAAATTTTACATTACATATATATATGGGATTATCATCAATCGAAAAAACTCAAGGTCTTTGGGGGTGTCCGGACCCTTATGACACCCCCCATGTGTTCGCCACTGATAGCATGACATTTTAGAAAATTTGTCTCGTAACGTAGGCAGATAACTTAAAATGATATGCTGAAATAAGCGTGAACAACTATTTCGTTAAGCTGATTTTATTAGAGATATTTTGTGTCCCTTCAACAAATAAGCATCAAAAATATTTCTCCTCCTTAAATTTTATCTCTCTCTTACGATTAGTTCCTTTCCAATAATCCATAAAATAAACACAAACGCATCATTAATCAAACAAAAGGAAAAAGGAAATATTTTGCTAAATTATTTAAAAATTGTTTACAAATATTTCCATTCAACGCAACTTAACAGCTCTTCCTCCGACAGTCAGAAATAAATACTCCGGATTGTTGCAATAATCCGTGAAAAAGCTCATCCCATTAAAACATCCTTTATTTATTGTTTTTATACCTTTAATCTACCCTCACCCGAAATCATGTAAAAAGGAGGAGAAAATTACATTGTTCATTTGCGCCTCTCAAATTACCTGAGACGCGAAAGTTGTATTATACCCCCTATTGCATTAGGGTCACGAGGAAGTAAATGGAAGGGGGAGAGACCCACTCCCGAGCCTCCCCCATTCAAAGAGCGTTAAAAGCCTTCATCGTCGGTTTCTTTGGTCTTCAACTAAGTAAGTAAAGAAAACTCACTAATTCATTTCTGTCTAAGAACAAAATCTGTACCCATGGACTTCATTCCACCTCTCTTCCTTCTTCCATCCCAAATTAGAAATTCGAACGAACTGGGGGTTGAGGGAGGGGGGTATGGAAGAAAAGGGGTGATCCTGATGTGACTCTCCGCTGATTGCTTCGCCTGACATTGATCGTCTGGAAGTCTTTGCCATTAAAATTCCGACTTGGACTTCGAGCGTGAAATCGGTATCTCTCTGGATATCTCTTGCAAAGCGAAGACTCTGGCGGAGTTGCAAATGAACCGAGACAAAACAAAACAACGACCAAAAAAAAAAAGTAAAATAATAAATAAATAGAATGAAAACAAAAGGAAAGGGAAAAAAATTCATCCTCCGCTTCGACTCAAGATGGAACATCCATCAGCGCAGGACCATCGCAAACTCCAGAAAGAGAATAAAAGTATAAAAAGGAGGGAGAGAGAAACGGGAGAAAAAAAAGGAGTATGGGCTCTCTCCTAGAAATGAAATTGAACAGAAAGGAAGGAGTAATCGATATAGTTTCTTAGCCACGCCCAACCGCCACATTCTTATGGATGGTCCAAGGCTGTCATTGGCCGAAGCCACTGCCTACCTCAATGACGTCATGCCATGCCAGGATAACAAATTAGAGTGAAAAGAGGCAAGGCATGGTCTCTGAGGAATATATTGGGGGTTATTAACCCTCCCCTCTCAAGAAAACCCCGGCTACGTCCCTGATTGTAGCACCGTTTCTTGAAATATTAAACTAAGGAATAAAATGATAAAAAAAAGGCGCCATGCCGTCCAAATACATATCAATCTTGGAGCTAGCTGGGATATGTCAAAACGCTCCTTTTCCAGGGACCATCAGTTTCAACCCCCTTCCAGAGAGCAAAACAGAACGGGAGAGGGAGTTCAGTGAAAAATATATTTTCAAAAGAACTTGAGACGATGATTTTTAATAATATTTTTCTTTTGGAATAATTTCTTATATTTGCTTTTTTCACTTTAATATTTTCTTTTCGACATTTTTCATTCCGGTTTTCCTAGATGCGCATTTTGGCTCTGATTTCTTGGGCCATATTTCTTCGGTGAACTCCGAAATTTTTTTTAAAAAAACTTATTTCAGTTATTTTTAGGGGGGCTGGGGAGGTTGAATCCGAGAGAGAAACCAAACACGTATATTTTTTGGGGACCGATTTCTAAATTTTATAAATAAACGCATAAAACTTCTCTCCTGGCGTCGCGTTGCAATGTCTCATATAATCGAATTGATAGCCATCGTAGTCGTCAAGCTGTCTGCTTGTTTGTGAAGTGGAGTTTTTGTTTGCAAGGCAATCAAAGCATGTGTCGGCGCCTGACAGTGATTTTAAACACATTTCCTATCCTATGAAATATTCTCCTGTTTCCCCTTTTATGAGAGCCAGGAAATAAAAATAAAAACGCATTTCAAATAAGAAAAATATTGCTCTGATGCCAAAAGCCCTAGATTACATTGGGCTCATTTTATTATTTGTAGAATGTCTTTTGTCCGCGAAATATACGATTTTTCATTCATAAAGAATTTTCTCTGGCACACAAATTTCTTTTATTCTCTCTCTCTCTCTTTATCTCCCTAACTTCTTTTTCTATGACTATAAAAGGAACTTTAAGCAGAAAATTACAGCTTTTTTACTTGAATTTTTTTCAAAAAATATATTATCTTTTTTGTAAAAGTTTTATACACAAATATTGTTTGGATATAATTTCTTATGAAAAAGAATTGTATTTTAAAATACTTTAAAATTTCAAAATTATTTCTATGATGAACCAGTTTGTTTGCTACTGTATTAAAAAAAAGGATAAATTTTTGTCAAGATGCGGCAAAATTTCTTTAACATAATTATTATTCAGAAATTCTTTTGCTCCTGTTTATTATTTGAAATAGAAACTTTTGAAATTTATTTTACAGGAACAAGGTATGATTCAATTGACAAAATTCGGCGAAAATTTTTTAAAAAAACAACTTTTTACCATATATTTTTTTAAAAATAATTTTCTATAATAACACAGAATTTGGAAGCTCTGAATTAAAAAAATCCAGAGTTATGATAATTTTTTTGTCCGTTTTTATTCACAATCGTATGACAATTAAAAACTTTAAAATGATTTATCTCAGGAAGAAAATATCTTCATTTGAAATTTTAAGGGTTTTAATCTATTGTGCCAAAGTCCACGATATTTTTCGTAACTATTGTTATTAGTACATGTAACAAAAATTGGCCTGCAGTTTTGAATCAAAGCAATACTTATTTTTAAAAAAATTAGGATTTAATAACAAGTATAGTACAATAAAGTTTGTAGAAAAGTACAATTAGGCATGAAAACGATTTGTGTTAAAATCAATAACGACACTTCAAGTGCTTTACATAGCATAAATATTTTTAAAAATCTTAAATTTTTTAAATTAAATTTTTTTGTTATTTTAAAGGGGTAGGTTCATGAATTTCGACCCCCAAACACATTTTTCAATTTTCCAATTTTAATAAAATATGAATTTCTACGCTTCTAATGGTGCAAAAATTATCATTCTTCATGCAATAGAAGTATTTTTAATAATGTTTTGAAAATGTTTAACCACCTGTCAAAGTCTACAAAATCCATTACTAAAATCCATTTTTCTCAAAACTAACATTTTTACCATATAAGGACCATTTGTTCTTAAAGTACTGCATTTAACAGCTTATAACTTTGAATAATTAATAATTACACTCTAATACATACTTTAATCAAGGGATTTTTTCAAAAAAATATTCTGACTTAATTTATAGCATTAAACATTATGAAATTTCACTGTTTTTGAAGAAGAAAAAAACGGATTTGTGCAAAAAATATTTTTTTAAAACATAACTAGACATCCTATCCATAAAATCTCTGATTAAAGTATGTATTATAGTTCAAAGAATATTCAAATATAAAAATGATTATTTAACTAAATTCACAGAAACTGTTTTAAACATAGAAAGCTATACTTAATCGTAGTGAGAAATGTGAAAAACTTTTAGCCCATACGAAAATCCATGTGCCCACGCTAATCTTTATTAATATTATTTTATATGATTATTGTTAATATTAGAAATATTGATAAACCTATTATTTCTTGTTACTACTGTTTTTTAATTTATAAATGTATATAAATATAAAAAAATATATAAAAATAAAAGAGAATTTGTAAAGTTAAAAAATAATTCAATGAATTAGTTACTTAAGATAAAAGTTTTATTTGCAACTTTTATTATTTCTTGTGATTGAACAAAATTTCGTGAATGAAAATTTAAGACAATTAAAAAATATAATGTTGTAAATATATTTATTCAATGCAACTATCTTGTAAATTAAACTTTTTTTTTATTTTACAAACACGGAATTAAAATTCTGACATTTGGAGGGGGAACTAAGGAAAATCTTTTGTAATGATAACAATCTTGCGTCCTTTTTAGATTATCACTAGATAATAAATTATAAAAGAAAAAGAAAATTCAAAACACAACCAAAGTTATCAATACTAAATTATGACCTTTTTTTTTTATCAATAACTTAAAATAAATATGCATGTATTTTTTTTTTCAATTTTAAAACAAGAAATAAAAATTTTCAGCCTGAATTTCATTGCTATTCATTTCTTCAGTTTAATTTTTTAAAAAATCACAAAACTCAATAATTCTCAATTTATTTTCGTGAAAGTGTATGCTTGGATGCTTCAAAGGACAAAACTATTTGTCCTCAATTAATTCTTTTTGAAGACAATAAATACAATTGCTTTTTAACGTAATTTCATACAAGCAAGTTAAGTACAAATACATATCTTTCAATTAATTAAAGTGCTTCAGAATAAATTAACTTCACAATAAGAAAAATCGCTCAAATGAGCTCTGTTCCCTAAAATCATTTATCAGAATTCCTCGAATTCTCTTCCACTATAATTAATATCATAAAGCTCAAAACTAATAAAAGGAGCTTATAGAATTAAGAAAAAGTTCAGTTCTGGAAAACATCTGGATTATGTAGCAATATATTTCTGGAAATAAATCACGGAAGAAAAAATATTGCTTTTATCTTTAATTAAAAGACAAACTCCCGACCTCTTTTCCTAAAAGCAAAGCAATTTAATTTACTAAATGGTTATTTCCATATGAAGTTAGAAAAAGCTCCAAAGAGAATTCTCGTCAAAAATGGAAAACAGACTATGTGGAAAATTTTAGGGAAATTCATTTTTCATGTTTGGGCCCTTATACCGCATTAGGGATTATAAGAAGTAATGCGATATCCGAAACTGACGCCGAAAGTTATGAGAAATTCTATGAAAAATTAAACTCAATTATCAAGGTTTCAAACTTTATTTACCTTCAATTATTATCACATTCTCTGCTGTCTATTATTTCTAAAGGAGATTTTTAATTGTAAATGGAAGTGACGGAATGTAAGTACTCTTTTTTTCCCATCAGTGTATTCCGAAGTTCGATTGAGTCTGTCTTATTTTAATAGGAAATTAAATTAGATTTGATTAGGTTTATTTCGTATGTATTTTGATTAGTTTGCTTCCACTTCAAACTAAGAAAAAAATTGGCAGAAGTTGTGTAAATTTGATTATTATTAAGGACTTCTTTGGCACTTTTTAATTTTTTTGATGGCATGAAAATTATTTTGGAGGAAGTTTTTGAAGAAAAAATTGTTAAATACTGCTTTGTTCAGGAAAATTGAATAATTCTCAAATAAAAGTTATTAGAGGCGGAAAAAATAGAGAAATTTTAAGAAAACTTTTTTTTCTACGAGGCTGCAAGAAAATATTAACGGATAGTAAGAAACCAGTAAAATAGAATAAATATGGTAATAATAAATTTCATAAACGGTAAAGCTAAAAAAAGCAAGAAAAAGTCCAAATTTCTTAAATAAATTCTTTCTTATTTATTTAATATGTGTTATAGTAAAAAAATAAAAACTCTATAAACATATTTGTTGAGTTAAATTGATATGATTCAACTAATAGAGCATTTATAATCAAAGCTAAATTATTTAACTTTCTTGGAAGGCCTTGCGTTTTAACGATTCTTTACTTTCCGTTAATTTCAATACTTTATATGATATACAAATTATTATTTTATTTTTCGGCAATTTTTGTAACTTTTCACATTAACTTACTTTCTGTTAATAAATTGGGCATTAAAATATAACCCTTTATTTGTAATAACTATTTTCACTTAGCTCATCACGTTTAAAAAAATTTTGAAGAACATCCCTCTTAAATCATTAACAGTTAATTTTATCTATTCAAGTTATTGGATTTTAATCAATGATGCATATCTAGATCCTAGAATTGAGATCGAGACAAACATTGCTACTAACATTCATGAGCAAGAATTTTAGATTATTATTATTCAAATAATTATTTATCAAAAATATAAGATAAAAAGCAAAAACATTTTAAAATCTCATACCATTAAAAAAAAATTGCACCTTTCAAAATATTAAACTGTATTAAGTTACATTTTAGCATTGTAAAAGAAATATTTATTTTCATCTTAAAAGATTATCTTGATATTATATAAATGTGTTGAATAACAGAATTCATTAGCAATTATTATAATCCTAAAAATAAAATTTACATTGGAAGTTTTTTCAAATAATCATTCCGTATATTATCCTTAAATGTTCTAAGTAGCATTAAGTAAAGGCCAAGAAATAGCTAGAAACATGAAGCTAAAAACAAATGTAATGATCTGAATTAATTAAATTTCAATCAAACTAAAAATCAATAACATGGATTCTATTTAACGCGCATAAAATCATGATAAAACTCTTTGTCTTTATGCACTTTTTTTACAAATACAAAAACGAAAAGGTGTTGTTTTTAGCAATTGTCTGAATTAAGCAAAATATCTGAGGAAATAACCCGTAATATTTTTGAGATGTATTGTTTCTTAGCATTTTCATAAAAAATCCTTGAATTGTGAAAAAATTTTCAAAAACTTCTGTATTTAAAAAATTTTAAAATATACTTTAAAATTTAAAAGATTCTTAAATTTATTTAAACTTTTTTAATGTTAAACTGAAATAAATTTTTTTATTTATTATGCTCCTGTATTATTAATAATGATGGATTTAAAACTGTAATAAAAATATATAAATTAGGTGAGCATTTATATTCATATTCATTTTCAAACTTATTGTGCATAATAACGTTAAAGAAATGTTCTATATTATAATTATTATAATACTATAATATAATGTAAATATTAATTTCGAACAAAAGAAATTATGAGAATAATTAGTCTTCGGTTACATTAAAGTCTTACTAGAAATCGAATATCTTTTTTCCTGCAAGTGGAATCATTCAAAGAACTTACACAGCAAACTAAATTATCAAACAAAGTTTCTGAGAATTTAAAGCAAATTATAACTGTTAAAATTCTTATTTACAGTTGTAATTAAAATAATCCGTTATTTTCAGCAAAATTCCAGAAGAGTTGAACGTTTTTTCGACATAATTTCTAGAATTCCATTCCTTTTTTTCGGATAGATTTCCAAGATTTCTGTTACACGAATTCATTTTTGCTTACTTATACAATAACATTTATTTTCGACTTACGTGATGAATACTCAGATATGGTTTAACTTTTTCTTACAGTAATTGCGACATTCATAAAATTAGAACAATTTTAAAGCAAAATATATCTTAGATTTATTATTAAAAAATAAGGGCAAAGAGTTAATGAATTTCTAAATGACTTTTTCTAGTTCATTTTTGTGAAATATGAATTTATAAAATTTAGATTAACAGGCCTCTCAATCAGAAGACAGGATAGTTGTTGATTTAAAGACAGATTTGAAGAAAAACTAGGAAGAGCAAAATTGCGAGTTTAACAATAAAATTATTAAAAAAAATGTATAATGAATTAAATGCTTTCTTTTACTTTTAAATATATTTAACCAAAATGAAAAATAAAAACTAATTATTTATTTATTCTGAAAGTTTTTGAACTCTCTAAATACTGCGATGTCTGAAAATAACAAAATAAAATAGTCATCTTTAAGAAATATTTTTAATTCGTACTTCCGAATTTTTTAATGTTTAAAATTCGACAATAAATAAAAGAAAATTATAAAATAATTAAAATAGAAGTTTCTAAGAAATTGGGTAAGAATTTCTTAGAATATGTAATTCAGAATAATATTTCAATATCTTCTTCTCTTTCTCACTCTCTAACTAGCCCTTTAACTTTACTTTTTCAAATGTCATTTTACATTTTTTTTCTTTTTGTTTCTTCAAAGTACACTTTAAAGAACTTTATCTTTAAAACTGAAACATTTTATTTCAAGTATTCACATAAGCTCATTAATAGGAAAATTTTTACTTCTTTTTGTTTCTTTATTTACAGGGGGAAAAAAGGTTGCTCCAAAAATATCACAATTTCTTATGATCAAATTTTATAAAAATACCAACTAAACCTCTACTACTAAAATAAAATTTAATAAATCAATTTTTCAGACTGAATGCTATTTCACTTCAATAAAATTTACAATATTTTTTGAAAATGCAATTTTTAACAAGAATTTAGCTTGTAAGGTGCAAATACAGGAATAGAACTTTATTTATATTATTGTCTGTTTTCACAGAGGTAAATCAAGCACATTTTTGCACAACTCTTGCAATGAAGAGTTTTCTCATTTCATTTTTAAACACAAAATTAAGCATCATTAAAATTATAAGTCCCTTAAATTATTTATAATGTAATAGTATTTATACTGTTCATGACTATATGCATTGCTTACGAGATGTAATTACAATTCAAGTATGTTTTTAAAAAAAACAAAACAATTTTACTTATAAATTTAATTAATCCGTATAATTTCAGTTTAGAATATTTAGGATAAAATTTAATAAATAAATCTGAATATTAAGACTTCATATCGAAATGAAATGAGCAAAATATTGGTGATTATAATTGAATGGTAATAAAAACTAATTATTTTTCATAAAAGCATTCTTTAAAACTAAGTTAAAATAGTTTTAACTCTGTTCATAAATAATATATATAATGCATTTAAAAATATCTCTAAACACTTAACTTATAGTTTTTTGTCAAGGAAATATAGAGCAAACTTTTATTCTAAAATCAATACATTATCAACTTAATAGATTGATTTAGTAATCGATCAATATGAATGTTAAAAAAGAAAATTTTAATTAGTGCACTGTTTTAAGACATTTATATAATTTACTTCTTAATAATTATTATTCTGAAATACTTTAATAATATGTTATCAAAATATAGAGTAAACTTATTTAAACCTAAAGATAATTTTTTTTAAATTATCGTTTGATGTGAAGAAGGTATGGATAATCTGAAATAATATATTCTCAGCAAGTGAGTTTTCTTTTACACAAACACGACAGTAATATAATATTGTTTACAATAAAATTTTGAACATAGGGTACTATCTAGTAATATAACTTACGATACAAAATAAATATTTCAATTTATTGAAATTTTCAAAACAAATCTTTTTTAAATCCATCCAAATCAGATTTTTACTTTCATCCAATGATCTAGGTCAATAAGTTATAGAAAAAAATCACACATTCGCATCTTTAGCCTTTCAAAGTTTGAAAGTTTCAATACTTTTTAAATTACACTTAAAAGCTATGTTTTAAAAGCTATGCTTTTTTTTTGTAAATATTTATGCTTGTTACAAAAACATCAATCAATTTTACTTTGATATGCAAAACAATTTGGGCATCAATTATTAATTAATTTTTAAAATAGGAATAAAAGCAGGGAGAGAGAGTTCTAATTTCCCCCTTAATCTAAAGAAATTATAATATTCGTTGTAATTTTATTTTACAGTGCGATTTCTTATTATAATTTTACCTCAGTTATTTTAAAAAGGATAGTAAATTAAATAATAAGGAAAAATTCGGAAAAATCTTCAAAAATATATCAAAAATTTAAAAAACATGAAATTTGTAATTTAATTCTAGAATTTTAACTAAACATCGAAAAAAGTTAATTAAAATTAATACAATTACTTCCTCAGAAATGAAAAGAAGTAAAAGTTTTTAATGTATATTGCTTTCTTAAAATTGGCAAATTTTTAAAATAATAAATGTTATTTTCAAAAGACACCCAATAATTTAAATTACTTTTCGCAAATTTACGTAACAAATCATAAATGATTGTTAACAAGAGATATTTTCTTTAAAATACTTCAAAGTTTTTCTAAAGCCTTCCTTGACTTTAATACTACAGGCACTTTAAGAAAAAATAAACTGCATAGAGCAATACATATAATTAGGATTTCTAAAGTTCTTTAATAAGTTACATAAACAATGCCGTATCTGTGTGTATGTGGGTGTGTAAAAATAAAATATAATTCAAATTAGAAAGTTCGTATATTAATGCTGCTTCTTTGTTAAAAAATTTAAGAATAGAAATTTTGAAATAAATTTTATAAACAAATTAAGTTCTAATTATGAATTATAAGCAAGAGCATCATTTAGACTACGCTATACCCCTAATGATACGGTAACACAACTTTTAAAAAATTGTATATCAAAATGTAAAGTACATTATTATTTAAAATCATTAATGTATATACATTAATGTATAAACTATTCAGTCAATGATAGAATTTTCTGTTAAACTTCTTTGGATAGATACATATTTTGGGTAGAGTAGAGTACCATTTAAATCTCCAGGTAAAGTTGAAGAATAACTCAACCTCGAGTATCTTTTAACTGAATATTGATTATTTATTTATGTTGCATTCGACGCAATAACGTAACTATTAAAAACAATATTCAATTCTAATCCACGGTCAAGTTGCAAAGTTGACATTCGAGATGGCATTCTCCTATCCAAATTTCTATAACACGTCACGTGAGGACTGCAAACATAGGCGTATTCAACTCCATGGCTGTCTGAAACATGAATCACGTAACCTGATTGGAAAATTTTCTACAATAATATCATATTTAAACTTCATTAATGTTTAGAGAACAGCACGCAAATTCTTAATTTGTTTTTAATTAATCCATTTTTACTTGAATATATATATATATATATACCCAAGTAAAAAGTTCAAGTTTTTTAAAATTCCAATATCTGTTTTTTTAGTTTCATTTATCTTTCGTGTTCTATTGATTCCTGTCTCTATACTAGAGAATAATTAATTATATATATATTGAGAGAGAGAGTGTGTAAGAGAGAGAGAAAGAGAGAGAGAAGGATTTTGTTGAGACATTCTACCACAGTTGCATATTCCAAGACAGATAAGATTAGATTTGCAATGATATCTTTTAAAATTTTAAGATTTATAAGTTTTAAAATACCACTACTTCAATTTATAATAAATTAAATGACTTAATTTTGAAAGTTTAAAAGTATTTTACATACTTGTGTTTCCAACAGTTTTCCACAAAAAAAGGGGGCATATGTTTTTAATGTGATTGTTAGGATTTTAAAAAAAAACATCTCTAGTAATCATGAACTAAAATTGACATAATTTCAATGGTTTCTGATTTATTTGGTTAATTAAAGAGTCATGGAGCTGAAAATTGTATCAGTGCAGGTATTTATTTAGCAAATGAAGAGTTATTTATCTCTTTAATTTCTTAATTCTTAAAAACACTGTTGAAAGATGATTCGGTCATTTTCATCTTCAATATCGGCTACTGTATTATATCTTAAAATTTTATTTTCTTCTTGCTTCCTATGTTTTCGTCATTTTTGGATAAAAAAATAAAAGGAAGGAGAATTCTCTTAAATTTTTGTTATTTACGCATATTTCTTTTTCGAATCTGTATAGTATAAGTTAAATGCTATAAATATAATAGCTTTTTACTTGAATTAATATATAGAAATAAAAAAATGTAACATTTTGATAAATAGTTATGTGTAAATAGCTATTTCAGAAACGTATTTTAATTCACCTTCTTTCATCGTAAGTATTTCTAAATAGTATTTTAACTAACTGTAATCCAAAACTATCAACCTCAACTACCTTTAAATTCAAATCCAAAACTATTAACTTTAACTATGTCTAAGTCCAAATCCAAATCACCTTTCCCAAGTTACAGTTAATATTTAAGGACTTAAGGAAATCAGCGTAAAATATAATATTTAGTATAAAAATTCATTATTTTTTTCCAAAAATAATCAATTATTTTATGTTGCTGTACAATTCATTATTAACATGATTTATTTTAAAAAAGCATACACAAATTGAAATTGATGAAGCAGTTACTAGACAAATCCCTAATTTATTTCTAAAGATTTTGAATAAAAAGTGCAAGTTTCAAAAATACATTGAAGTTTTCTTGTTGTTCAAGTTTGATAAAGGTACTAAAGCTTTTAAGTTCCATTGCACTTTTTAAATTACATTTATCATATAAAACGTAAGAATTTTAATTATATCATCAATACTTATTGAGTCAAAAAATCTTTCGAAATCAAAAACGTTTACAGAAAATTCCTTTAAAACTAAATTTTTTATTAAATGTTGAAAAACGTTAACTGCTAAACTCAGAAATTTCACAAATGTACTGCTAATTATATGTTCACGTAGCAGTTTACTGTAAAGATATTTACGTTTGAAAACAAAAAAAAGTTTTTAATAACTTTATCAATATATGCTTTCACAAAATCCCTCTTAAAATTCCCCGTAGGAGAAGTCCGAGTACTTTAAATGTAATTTCCAGCTCGAACCAGAAATTAAAACTGAAAATTTCTTTCGATACATAGAATCTGAATTAATCAAAGCCTTTGATAGGCATTCCATATTTGATTACAGTTTCAGAAAAAAGTCACACAGTGAAATAGTTGTGATATGGTGTCTTATAAATAAACTGATTTATGCATGTATATATATATATATATATATAATATATAATATATATATATATAATATATATATATTAAATATATTCAAAATACTCACACTAATATAACAAGCAAATATTCAAATCATATTCAACTAGAGTAAACATCATATTTCAAAATTTCAATGGCGAATAAAAATAATGAATATCAACGTTTTCAAGCGAAATTAAAATTGTATAAGATAAAAATTATAAAATATCAAGTGCAACTCGACTTAGACGATAAGTGGGTTAAACTAGTTTGATGCGCAACTTCCTATTGCACTTGGTAAACTAATCTGGAAATATCCAAATTCACAAAATTAAAAATTTAAATTAAAAAACTTTTTTAAAAATTTAAAATTTAAAAATATTTCTTTTTAATATTTAAAAAAATTAAACTATTCGCCATTGCATTCTGAAGATATAAATAAAAATGTTAAAATGCAAAAACACCTTAGTGCATAAAAAACAACATAAAAAAATAAAGAATATGCACGATCTTAAAATGTTGTAAAGAATGAAAAAACTTAAAAGTTAAAATTCGTTATATATATATATATATAATAATATAATATATATATATATAATATAACGCATAAAAGAAATGGTAGATAAATTAAATATCCTACAAAAACGAAGCTTAAATTTTGAAATCGAGAACAAAGAACAAAATATCAACAAACGAAGAAAAGCAAACTGACCAAAATGGAAAATTATTTTCTACTGCTTTCACTGAATTAGGGTGATGAAGTGAGGCTAAGCTTGCTTTTATTGGGTCCTAACTTTTCCTCTTTGATATATGTATATAAATTAATATTATTATAAAATACTAATGTTCACGTTTTTTAAAGTAGTTTAATATTTTAAATATCAAAAATGAAAAAAAGAAGTACATTCCTTTGTACGTTCTCTTGGCTATTTTATTAATATTATTATTATGACAATTATAAAAAAATTCTTTGTTATCTTTTTGCTGTAAGCATTGCAAAACATTTTTGCCATTATATAATGTGTTCAGTCCATGAGGATATGTTGTATTATAGAAATGAATAAAATGGTTTTCCCACCATAATCTATCTTTTAAAAAGGGAACAATTCTGAGAATGGATATATCAATATTATCAAACCCGTGCAGGTGAAAGTGTCTTATTTCAATATTATTGTTATTATATTTATTAGTGTAATGCTTAGTATGAGATCTGTGAAGATTAATTCGAATATTTAAGTGTGTAGAAGTCTGACCAATATATTTATAATTACATTTTTTACAATTCAACATATAGACACAATTAAAAGACTTACAGAATATAAAGTTGGAGTTGGTATCCAACTGTTCATAATTGATCATGGGGCATGTTTTACATCTTTTATCTTTACATTTATTGTAGCGAAAATGAATATTCGGGTATAATGACTATCAACAATATAAGAATTATTTTTAGAGTTGGTGATATTAAAATATTTATTAGCATACTCATGTGTAGTCAAACAAATTGCCTGTTCTCTTTAGCAACAATATTTTTTATAGCATAATCAGTATTAAGATAATTATAGTTGTTTACGTAATTAGAATTCCAGAATGTTCTGGATCTATAGGATTTATTATTATATAGGGAGTCTTACACTCCGCGTGGTATGAATAATAATTCAAATCATACCTAGTGCCTTCTTTGTCCGATTCATTCTTAACATATTAGAATGATGACTATAACAGTGATTCATATTGTAGAACATGCAAAATATAAACCAGTGTAAACTCAAAACAGTCAAATAATAAGCGAACTGTCTACTCAATCGAAGTAAACAAAAAATGGAGAAGAGCTCGTACCTATCACAAAGGATTAAAAAACAGGAAAAAATTTTTCAAAAACAATTTCGAAAAACTACCTACAATCTATGGTCACTGTTTGACGATATCACACATACCATAATAGTGTGACACCGAGCATAGATAGGCTAAAAAAGCTGATCTAATTGCCAGTCGCTAAAATAATGTTAAGCTTACTGTCATAAAATTTTTTTTTATACTTGAACTAGAAAACTAGTGTATTAATAGAGCTATGGTCACTGTTTGACGATATCATACATACCATAATAGTGTGAAACCGAGCATAGATAGGCTAAAAAAGCTGATCTAATTGCCAGTCGCTAAAATAATGTTAAGCTTACTATTATAAAAATTTTTTATACTTGAACTAGAAAACTAGTGTATTAATAGAGCTATGGTCACTGTTTGACGATATCATACATACCATAATAGTGTGATACCGAGCATAGATAGGCTAAAAAAGCTGATCTAATTGCCAGTCGCTAAAATAATGTTAAGCTTACTGTCATAAAATTTTTTATACTTGAACTAGAAAACTAGTGTATTAATAGAGCTATGGTCACTGTTTGACGATATCATACATACCATAATAGTGTGATACCGAGCATAGATAGGCTAAAAAGCTGATCTAATTGCCAGTCGCTAAAATAATGTTAAGCTTACTGTCATAAAATTTTTTTATACTTGAACTAGAAACTAGTGTATTAATAGAGCTATGGTCACTGTTTGACGATATCATACATACCATAATAGTGTGATACCGAGCATAGATAGGCTAAAAAAGCTGATCTAATTGCCAGTCGCTAAAATAATGTTAAGCTTACTGTCATACAAATTTTTTTATACTTGAACTAGAAAACTAGTGTATTAATAGAGCACAAATAAACATTTGAACAATATATAACAAATAAGCACAAAAGAAAATATAATAAATAAGAAAATTTCCGAATAAATATGAAAAATAGAAAAAACTTGAGTAAAATGAAAAACATACACAAAAATCCAGCAATATAAAAGTAATAAAAACCAAAGATGTATTAATTAAAACAAAGTAAAAAATTGATATAAGAAGAAAAAAGTAAATAAAATAAATAACCAAATATTATAACAAAACTTAAAATTTAAGAAGTTAAATATTCAGTAGAATAAAAGTGATTTCAAATAAAACACTACGATAGAATTAAAAGATTCAAATCAGTATCAGATATTCAATAAATTTTATTTAATAATTCCATCTTAATTAAGAGTTTTAATTATCATACCTTAAAAATGCTCACAGAACGTTACTTAAATTATTTATTAGAATAATTATCATTCTTATCTGGGTAACTGAATGAATCCTGAAGCTAGAAGATTATTATTTAATTTTTATCAAACTTTCTTTTTAACTTTTATTGTGGTCCAGTTATCTGGTTTTTTCTTCTTTTTATATATTCTATGAAATAAATAAAAAGCATTCATCTTAATTCCTCCTTACCATAACTTTAAAAAAAATAACAATGACATAACGAGATATTTAAAAATTCCAAATTACATATATTCATAAAGCGTAAATTCAAGGTATAAATAAAATAAAATATCTGCTTAACAAATTAGAAGTCCACAAGTCAGTTATTTAAAAAAAAACAGTTATTTGACTTATTTAATTTGGCAAAGATAGATTAAATAAAAAAATATTTAAAAATAAATGAAATCAAAATTTTACGGAACAAGCTTTTTTTTAAAAAATTTTTCTCAAAAATTTCCAATTTTCGTGATTTGCCTAAACTCTTTTAACAACTTCTACACAAACCCAATTTGACCTTGACTCCCTAAACTGACTATTTAGCTTCATTTGACGAGGCGAAGAATAGTAAATTCAGAGAAAAAAATTAAGTGATATTTTGTTTTATTGAGCCGATATTCTTCCCGCAATCGAAAGCAATGAAAGAACATCATGGCAGAGAAGAAAAGAGCAATTATCCTTCTTCCGTATTCTTCTTTTTCTCTTCATTTTTCTTTTTACCTTCTCATTTCTGATCATTGCAACAGGCGTTCCCTGAACACACGACATTAAGAAGAAAGGTATCATTGTAGAACGTGAACAAGAAAAGCACCAGTGTCTGTAACGGAGGGGGTGAGCAAAAGGAACAGGGAGAGGGAAAGAATTATAACTAGTCCCCAAAATAATTTCTCCCGTTGCCTACGGCTGATACGAAAATATAATAATATACATCTCTATAAAGCGAAATAAAAATTTCTCTAATGTGGTGTCATCAACGTTTCGGGTACCTAAGCTCATTTTGCTTTTTACAAGTCCCATCGCTTAATGATCGATTTCGTTCGAGAAACGAAAGTTAGAAAACGAAGACCATCGGCTGGAAATTTGAGTCGGAATCTACCCCCCCCCCTCTCTCCACAGACGACCCCTTGCATCCTCCTCCTTCTCTTCACTCGACACACGACACCCTTTTCTTTTGGAAAAAGAAGCTGGGTACGAAAAAGTTTTATATCTGCTTCCGATTTTTTTTTTAAAAAAAATTCGAATAATTTTTTTCGTTAAGTTAATGACCGTGAAGGGAAGAATTCCTATCTAGGTCCAGATTGCAGAGTAAGAAGATTTCCTGGCTACAATTCCTGTTAAACTTTTTATTTAAATTTTTTTTCCTGTTTTTTTCCATCTTTTTATTTTTTCTGGAATTTTTTTATAACTATTTCGTGATCAGAAAAGGAGTTAAATTCAGGCGATAACCTATTTTAGATCACCTAAAACCATTCTTAAGCTTTAAAAAAGTAATTTTTTTTTTCGTAAAAAAATTGTCTTCAGCTTTTATTGTTAACAATGAAGTGATTTTTTTCCACCCTTTTCTTAACTGGCAGCTATATAATATTAGGGAATACGATGTACAGTTTTTGTTTAATGCTAGTAGTTAGTGTTTAATATATTTTAAAATATATACATTGTGATTTGTAATATTAAATACATCAAAAAATGGCTTATCTTTTTTTTTTCTTAAATTTATTTTGTACAATATATGTTCAAATTTAATTAAGACTTTATTTTAAGAATTGTAGCGCATATTTTTCTTTTTTATAGCCTTAATTTACTTATAAATAAATATTACTGGTTGAAAAAAATTTTAATTTAAATAATCTGTATATCTTTCAATTAATTTATAGAATTTTAATGGTTCTAAAGTTGGCTGAGAGATAAATTGTTAAATGCCTACACAACACGCCAAAAATACAAATAAAAACTCATTTTATTAGATAAATTCACAACTTGTAATAAATAGAGCAAATAGGACTTAACCAAAAATTAGAATTGTATTTGCTGAAACTAAATCATTCACAATGCTAGAAATTATTTTAAATCTTAATCCATCGCATTCGAAGTTAAATCCGGCAACAGCTACAAATACGATTGGTAATAATCCTCTTTGTGAAGTAGATTAATTCAAAATATCAATCCCCCTCTGTCTACTGCCGTTAAGAGCGTTGTTAATATTAAGATAGTACAGCTCAAGTTAACTCTTATATTAGTATAACCTCTATAAACTGATGTGGCCTCAATAGAAAAAAATAGAATCATTGTAAGAGAATAAAATTATACAGAATTAAGTTAATTAAAAGGAGATTGAGCCTCACACATTACAATTAGACAACAAAATACCTGCGTTTTTTTGTTTCGATTGATTGATTAATTGATTATTAACGAGACACTTGAAGCTACACCCCGATGACACTTGATTCTATCTCATCAAGAAAGATACATTCCATAAGTAGTTGTCAGCTATGCTTATTTTTATAAGAATAAGTTTGCGAATTATACACATCCTTTAAAAAGGCTTTGAATATTTAAATACTTTAGATATAATACTCTGGATTAGCTTTATTTTAACACCTTAAGTGGTCAATTTTTAAAAAAAATTTTTTTGTTACCCAAAACGTTTAATAAAAAGGCACATTTTTTATTCCATATAACTAAGTATAATACTTAACAGAATGCGAAAATGGAATAATTTTATTTTATTTTTAAAGTTTTCGCACTATTTTTCAATTTCTACTATTAGTTCACTCTCTCTATATATAAATATCTTGTTTAAATTTTCAATCGTTAATAAAATAGTTTTATTCATCCATTCAAGTTCAAATGCATTTTTTAAAACTTTTAGTGGATGACACTTCCAGTTAATACAGTTTTTTCAAATATTAATTAATTAACTAAATTAAAAAAAGAATAAATAGTAACAAAAACAATAGTCCAGCAGCACATAAAGAAAGGAAAATCAATCTTTTTGTTCCTGTTGCGTAATGGATAGCTCGTTGGATTTCTAATCCAAAGGCCCTGGTTTTGAATCCCCGTGGAATGGCCTAATTTCGAGAACGTTATTTCTTTTTTTAATATACTATTTTATTAGAACAGAAAAGTGTTTTATTAGAACAATATATGCATATATATATAGCCCTACACACTATATATAGATAGGAAAAATGGAAGGAAAATCGCTTTCTATTTTGTCATTTAATATTGTGATTCCGTCATATGTATATACATTTACATTAATTGTAACTATTTAATAAAAAGTGACTAAACTAAAAATTTTCTTTGTTGAATTGACTTGAAAGAATTTTTTTAATTACTTGTCATTTTATAATTGTGGAGCAAAAAAAAACCCTAAATGTTTGCTTTTTATAAGTACACTTCGCATGTTATAGAAAATGTTTCCCATATCTTAAGCGAATTTCTCTCATACTTACAAAAAAAAAATTCATGTTCGCATCTCTTTTTCCAACGGGTGAGGATTTTGTGTGTGTGTGCATATATATATGTGCACACACAATTTGAAGCGTGGTGTAAAACTCAGTCTTGCATTACAATGGAAGCAGAGATAATATCGGCTTTTATAGATTATCTTTCCATTTTCCTTTTTTCTCAAGCAACAAATTCCACATTACCTTGCTAATCTCTGTTCTTTACCGAATATTTTCAAGAATCTAAATTCTTGCCTTCAATGAAAAATTATCTCCTTCCCCATAAAAAACTACCGGATGATAAGTATTTCAGTACCTGAACAAACTACGTCTCTTAAAAATCACTAGCACTAATAATCTCATTATGAGAATTAAAAATATGTGCAAATTAAAAGATAGAAGAAGAAAATATCAGTGCCCATACAACGTACGGGCAAACCCGTTAAGAGGTTAATAGGAATTGGTTGTTTACTACATTGCACTTTGAAGCTACACAAGAGCTATTAGCAATGGGCCTCGTAATTTTGAACCAATGAAAGAAAGCCAGTTCCACGTGGGGTCAGTTCAAGTGACTCCTGAACTGGTATTCATATTTCCGAACTTCAACACTATGCCAGCGTAAGAACTTTAAGCCTCGTCAGGTTTAACATGCACCAGCTCCTCTACACGGCAAGTCTTCTATGGCACCAGGATTCGAGCTCACGACTTGATAAATAGTGCCGTGCACAAATTCACAACCATGGCCATACGGCTATTATGTCCACATAACAGTTTAAGGTATCCAACTGGTTGCGACAACTTTTTTTTTAAAAAAATGGAGATAAAAGGATTTTTTTGTGTTGTTATTTTTAGATTTGTTTAGCCCATTTAAAAAAATATGCTAAAATTAAGAAGAGAAAAAGAAATTATTATTACTTAAATGGAAAAAAATAGGTAAAAATTGAGAAAAAATAGCATAAACGCGGTCCATTCTGTACCAAAGGTTTATGAGCAAATTTTGAATTTTTTCATTCTAATGTGTTGCTATGTTATTCAATTTTGAAATGACCTTCAGGATAAGAGATATTTTCTTTTCTACAAACACTAGAGCACTTTATCTCAGGTATTATATGAAATTGCTTAAAAAAACAGTGATTATATTAACATAAGGGGCTGTAAATTTTGTAATAAAACAGTGATTGATAAATCTGAAGGTTAAGGCACTCTTTTACTACTATACAGAACTTACAGAAAAAATTTCAGTTAATTATTTTCAAAACTTTTTTAGCAATCGCTGTCCCCGTTTGAGTATTAAAAAAAAACCACATTTCGAGTAAAACGAGTTTTAAAGTATGACATATATATATCTTGCTTATAAAGTAAAGGCATCTGCTTTTACTAAAACCCTTGCAGTTTTTGTTCTAGTGAACGGCAAATGATAAACTTGGTATTTTTATAGAGCTAATACGATGGCGTATAAATAAAATCATAAAAAAAAATTTGTCAATTTTTGGCGAAATTCACAATTTTAGGGTAGTCGGATACCTTAAGGAAAAAATATATACATTTATGGGTTATACACTTAGTTAAATTTGATTCCTTTTGTAAAGGTTTTTACCCTTCTTTATTGACTCTGCTTTTTTTTTCAGTAAGTCTATGCACACTTCCCAAAAAAGGCTACTTTAGTGCATAGAAATGAAAATAAACTGCATTTCATCTTCACATGTTGGTATATATATATTTTTTTTTTGAAAATTGCAAGTTCATTCTTAAAAAAATATAAAATTAAAGCATTTATGTAGTTAGTAACGCCGAAAATGTAAAACATAAAAGTAAAAATAAAGACTAATTTTTTGTTTGGGTTATTCTGAGTCTCTTCTTATTAAGAAAAGAATTAAGAAAAAACAAACAAAAAAAACCCACGAAAAATGGCAAAAATTATATAAATGAAGGGGGGGGGGAGAGGTTAAGATATTATAAGATTTATATTTAAAAATAAATTCCAAGTTAAATGTTTAAATTGAATAACACTAAAATTGTGAAGTCAGAAATTATTCTTGTAAGAACTTTTATTTAGCAGCAGAATATATAACTCATCGAAGGATAGTTGAAATACTTCAAAAAAGGATTTGAAAACAAATAATCTACAAAAAAAAATCCCTACTTTTTCGATATAGATCACCACCGAATTTTTTTATTTTTAAATAGAAAATTATCATTAAAAATATAAGCAATTTTCTGTTTTACAATAATTTATAACTCTCTCTTTTCGCTCTACATAGTTTTAAGGCTATGTATTTTTCAAATGAAAAAATTTTCTACTTTATTTAATGTTGAGTCTTGAGTTTGAATCCTGGTGCCACAAAAAACCTGCCCTGTAAAGGAGTTTATGCACGTTAAATCGAATGGGGCCGAAAGTTCTAATGTTAGTATGGTGTCTAAATTTGGAATTTTAAGTAATATGTATTTCTAATGTATGTTTTTATGTATTTTTTCTTTTAAAACTATGCCTATAAATGTATTTTTCAAAGGTAATTTCTAGAACATTTATGATTATTACTTGAGTGTTATAACTGATGAGTACAGTAGCACACACAAAATTTTTTCAAGGGGGAGGGGGGGTCCATGGTCGAAAGTCCCCCAACTCGTATCATACCTCAAGACAACACCAATTGATTCTTTTGATTTTGTCAAGAAAAAACAGTAAAAAATAAATTATTGAATTAATAATTAGCATTAATTAATAAAATAAACTGTTAATTACAAGTGCTTAGTTAAATTTTACGTTATATATATAGGATTATCATCAATAAAAAACTCAAGGGCTCAGACCCCCAGGACACCCCTTTGTGTGCGCCACTGGATGAGTATATGTATAATGATTACACGTTAAAATAGTTATGTAGTAAAATTTATACGTATTCATTCATTTAAATATTTTAAAAAGATCTCATTTAAGTAATTTTTTGTATTAAAATTAAAAGAATAATTATTACTCATCAATTTATAAAATCAAGTAAGTGATTAAAAACCTAAAAAATTCTCTTGAAAAACTGCCTGTAAATGGCCTTAGCTTAATTGAATACATTTACTTTCTAAAATGATAGAGCAATATTCTCAACAAAAAAAAAAAAAAAGAAGAAAGACAGAAAGGAAGGATTTTTGCAAAACTTATCTATTTAAAATTTATCTGATTTACATTAGAATTTTGAATTTTTTTTTAAATCCATGTGATGGCATAATGAATTCTGGAAAATATGTTTCATTCTTAAGAACCATCTAGAAAATCGTGAAAAATATTTTTTTTCATTAAAATGCTTACATAAATGAATATCTTTTATCTTGAATTTTCCAACCCAGTTGTAACGTTACAAATATTTGTTAGTTATTTTATTTGAAAAAAATCATGAATTTTAATTTAACAAGGTCTTTAAATATATCTTATAATAACAGTATATATATTTCAGAATGAAAATTCTTATTAACATGCTAATCAGAACTTGGAACTTACAAATAAATGATAAGATCTTTCTTATGAAATACTTATGCATATTTAAACTATTTAATATCATTAATGTGAAAGACTATGTATTAATATATTCAAACAGTGACCTTCAAAAGAAAATTCGAGATAATTAATTTTAAAAAAAATATTAGAACAGGCTCCTTTTTGTTCTTTATAGATATCATTTTTCAAGTTGCTTTTGCAGGTGCGAAATCTTTTTGATGTCCTCGAATTCAAAAGTAAATTATTGCAGTATTCTCCTGATTCATGAAGAAATATAGTTTTCAGAGGACAGCTTGTTTTTTTAAAGAGAGAAGAGATTACGGACAATGGTAATAATTTTTCTGTAAAAAAAAAAAAATTCGTTTAGTGTTTTACCTTCTGATCTTTTCTGGAAGGAAATATTAGTGTATGTATAGTTCAGTAAAAAAAATTATTATAGATTAAATAAATGGATATTAAAAAGCATAATTTAAAAAAATCGAATAAAATGTAAAATTACTCAAGTTTATTTCTCCTTTCCTTTTAAATGTACGTCATAGAGAATGTTTTGATTTAAGTAATAAAATGTACCCCAGGTATTTAAATTGCAAGCTGCATTAAATGATATATTTATCTCTTTTGTACACATTTTTAAATACTTAATATTTTATAAGGTTTTTTTTTTATTATCGACAACCCTACAAAAATGAGGCAAAGTTTCATAGTTTTATCTTTAAAAAAGGCTTCTCAATTAAAGTGTATAAAATAAAATTCACTTTAAAATTATTTAAAAAATTAAATTAAATTATTAAAAATAAATAAAACAATAAAAATATTTTTTCTTACAAAAAAAGATTAGCATTATCTAAAAATAGAGAATATGAAATTGATAATGAAGTAACTCATTGTAAAAAAACAGAGAATGTACCATTTTATTTGAATAATAATAGCAAATTCTTACCATATTATGAAGAACAATTTGAAATATATTTCGTTTGAAACCAGATATGATTCAAAACATTCAGAAACTTCAATATGTGTTAATAACAAAAGTCGCTACTGTCATTAAATAAATAGAAAAGTAAGATATAAATGTAAATAAAAGTAAAATCAGTTTTGTGATATATACGTGTGTGTGTGCATGTGTTTTTATCTAGAAATCCTTAGCATTTCAAATATAACTAAAAAATATGAATATAATAGATTTTTGAAATTGCTTAAATAATGTGTAAGTTCTGAAGACATATGTAAAAAATTATTTATTTAATAAACTTTTAATTGTTATTCATTCAAGTGTTTTGTATTTGGACTTTGTAAATAATATCCAATTTAGATACATTTAAAAAAATTCCTGGGTATTACTAGAGAAATTTTTAAAACACATCCATTCAGTTTGTGAAATCCTTTTCTCTCTTCAATTTTAAAACATTTTCCAATAAAAAATTAGCGAAATAAAATAAAACAACAATTATTACTGTAATAATATTTAGTTGATATACAGTAAGACTTTTTAAAAAATTCATCTAAAAACAAAAAAGAGGACAATAGATTTGGTTTCTAATCTTCGAAAATTAGCTCTCTTTCTATTTTAATATTTTCCTTCAAACAAAAGTACATTTTAGTGATTATGTGACTTAATAACAAATACATAATATTATAAAAATATTTTACTATCACAGTCACACTAATTTATTATTAACCTAAATTAATGCAGAGTGATGATATAAATATTTTTATTCCTACAGTTTTCAAAAGGATGTAATTTTAAACAATTTTGTAAGGTAATTTAAAATGTTTAATAACCAAGGCATTTTTAAAAAAACGCAAACTTCATTGTATTTCTGTATAAATTTAATTTATCTGAAAACAACACTTTTTATTATATTTTATTATATATAATATTTTATTTTTTATTATATATTATAATAAAGTATTATTTATTTCGTAATTATATTTTATTATAATATATTTAATTACATAGAAAAATATTTTGGTAATCATTTGTTATGTATGTACAGAATTTATATACTATATTTTTATTTATCTGTTTAACAACATACAAAATAAATTTTTAGTTTAATTTAATTTTTTAAGTAATATTTTTAAAATATTTCCAAACATAAAATATATGTACACACAAAAAAAAACCTCAATTTCTCTCTCTTTTGAACACAACCTAATATTATAAAAATATAATACACAAATATATTCTGAAATAATTTTAGTTATTTTGATTTCTAAATATTTTCTTGTATTTATACTGTATCATCTGATAAACGTTTGAAAAAATATACCATTTTGAATTGTCAAAACCGCTTACAAACATCTCGTATTCTCTCTCTCTCTCTCTCTCACCCGATTCGCGTTTACAAATATCACTTCTGCCAAACAAAACAAAAACACACACCGAAAAGTTTTCTTCCAGACCACGTGACTAAAAGTCCGAATCGCAGACACCCCCCTACACCAACATAACTTTCGTCACATAAAAAAATCGGACCAAAACTCGTCAAGATCGCAAAAATCGACTCAGGCGAAAAAATCATCAAACGCCCGCCATTACTGGTGAAACAACAACTTCACAGTCTTCTTCATCGCTAATTACTGACGCATGCACAGTTTAATTAAAATGCGAGAACATGGAGGATTAAAATTACTTTTTTAATACTCTTACGAATGCCGGCGGGCAGGAAAAAATTCCTGGCAGTATCATTGACAAATCAAGTAACTATTATCCAGAAATTAATCAGTTTTTAACTTTAATTAAAGAATAAAAATCCAACTTACCTCGCGCGCAGACCATGTAAATGAGCTACCATCTTTGTCGGCCATGTTAGTCAGTCGGTGTCCAAAGGGTGACTCCGTCGCTAGGGGTATCCTCATCCTGTTGGTAGGGGTGGAAATTGGGGATGCGGAAGAGAGGGTAAGGAAAGGGCTAAAACATATGCGCTCTCATCCAATAGAAGCAAAGGAAACCCTTAAAAAAGGGGGTAAAGGGGTTAGAAGTTTTTTCAAACTTTGAGATGCTGTTGAGTTTTAAGTAAAATTTAAATTTAAAATAAGTACAACACAATTTTGTTTATTATTTTTTACTAAAAAAATTCCTAGTTAGCTATGAAAAACTCCGATAAGTTCTTAAAAAAAATATTTAAAAAAAATTATTTTATGGTTTGGATTAATGTATTCAAATTGGAAATAAGATGTATTTTTATTAATTTTTAAAAAATATTTTATTTTCTGTGATTGAGAAATTTTTTAGAATGAATTGAAATATTAAAGATTTAACTGTGTAGTAACACACCTTGAGTATGTTCCGGGCAACTTTTACTTATTACGATAGAAATAACTTTGATGCATAAAAAATGTTTCTAAAAATCAGATTAGTACATTTTAATTTTTTTTTTAAAAAAGAAAAAAATTAGTTAACATTTATTCATATTCTCGCTAAAAAAAGGACAAGACTTAAAAAATTTAAGAAATTCGCAAATTCTAATGTTAGTTCTCTCAGTGCATGAAACATTAATTAAGATTAAGGATAATTTTCTATTAAGAAAATAATTGTTCTACTTAAGAAAAATATTTGCTGTCAAATATTACTCTGCAATTTGTAAATAATTTAAGAATAAGTTTTAAAATATTATTTCAATCAAAATCTTGGAGTTTTTTTTTTTTTTTTTTAATATTTTTATTTAGATTTGACCATTTTAATTCAATTTTTACCTAGTTTTATTCCATTTAATCCTTTAAAAAATTTTAATTTTAAGGTACACATTTTTTGAAAAAGGAAGGAAAATTATTAGATTTTTATTTACTTATTAGATCATAACTCGGTATTTAATTTGCAAAAGCAACAGATAGCTGAAAAGGGGTGTGGGTCCATTTAATCCTGCAATAAACTGACTAACAAGTTGCTTCAATCATTTAAGAAAAAAATTAATCGATTCAATCCTTAAAAAGCCGATTTTTTTCCCTACTGTACAAACACCTCGCTAAAAAACGAAAGACCAACTTCTGTTCTACCGAAACAAATCCAATTTAAAGCGTTTCTTGAAGGTGACCTTCACTCACATTTCCATCTTAAATCCACAGCAAATATTTAACAAGTAAACCATTTAAGATTAATTCATTCCACGCATTTTAAGCCGATAATCACGTGTCGCATTTGAAGCATGCACTATCGTCATCCCTTGAGGTACTGAGAACGAAAACGAAGGTAGTCCGTTAGGCACTTGTCAAGGCAAAAGGCACCTTCACTTGCCTGCTGAGGGAGGGGCCCGGGAAAGTTTGGGGAGCAAAGAAAAGGAAAAGTCAAAGGTTGCGCGAGAGGGGAAGGGAAAGAAAGTGAACCGTTATTTGTTCTCCCCCCTTTCTGATCCGGGGAAGCGTATCGAAGAAAGGGAGGCGCTCTTGACCTTGGGACCCCTCAGTGGGCCAGGAGTGATTCAAGGTTGTAGAGATGTAGATCCCACGCGTATTACTTCACAATGTGTTCCATCACCTTGTACACTAACTGATTCGCGTGCACCTGCTCTAGAGTAAGAAATGGTGAAGGATTTCTATATTTGCTTCTCTATAGGAAGTTAAAACGCTCCAGGAACGCGGATGTTTTGGGTTTCGTATCTATGAATCATATTTAGGCGTGAACAGTGGCACTGCTGCTTTCAAACTTTAATTTGTAAACTGATACAGATTAAGTCGACTTAATTAAGTTGAATTTTTTTTTAAAGTAGTAAGTTCTTATGATGCTTTTCAACTTTTAATATCAAAAAGATACTCAAGGTCACCTTCAGAAATTCTTCAAGGTGATTGCATCACGTTTTCTCAAAAAGTGTAATAGCTATATGTTAAACAAAATTTGGCTTAAAAGAAGTACAAAATTATTCTTCAAATATTTAGAGGTAGTTGCATATAATGTTTTTATTTCATATAATTTCATATTATATTTGTATTTTCATAACATTATTATTTGGCTTCACATTAAACATTCCATTTTAAACATATTTTAAATCTACTCTAATAAATGTTAAATTCTAAAACAGCTCTTTATTCAATATCTGTATAATTGACTTTTCAAAAATATGTAGAGTGTCCCGAAACTTAACTCCAAGCGAGCACGGGATAACAGGAGGGAGGGGGGGGGGTCATATCAGTTCTGGGGAAAATAAATAAAAAATTCCATATCCCTTAGATATGGATTGACTAACATATTTTTGAGAATGTGGAAAACTGTGCAACTCAAGCTAAGCAATAATTTTTTTAAAAACTGTGTAACAAGAATTTTTTATAGTACCAAATTTAGCTTAAATCCGATTTTACGTGTTTTAGTCAAACAACTGGAAGAAAAACGTAAGAAGATGAAGTAAAATTGAGACATGATTCAAAATAAAAACATAACAAATTTCCTTCTCTAAATCTAGCTATTAAAAATTTTACTATTAAGTCTAGTATATTGAAAAGTATTATTATTACTTGTTTTCGATTCTGATACAGCATTTTCCGTACACAAATAATTTTGATTAAAAAAAATCAGTTCTTAATTTTTATATGAATATATCTCGATTTCCATTCTATTTTCCTCATAATGTTATTATACTTGGGAAATAGAACTCTTAACATATATGTTAAAATTTCAAAGTAATAATATTACAAACTGTTAGAGTATTCTTCCAGTACAACATATAAATAGAAAGAAATTTAGTGGATCGAAGATTTAAAAAACTTGCTTACATTGTACAAGATTTCTTCATGTATACACATTATTTATTCAAATTTTTTTTAAAGAATTCCAAAAATGTAGGAAGAAATGTTTTATTGGAAGAAATACAAGTGCTATTGATCAATAGTATTTGTAAACTGTGTAAGCAAGTATTGTTCTTAATATTAATAAAAATAGTTTTCTTCCACAAATAATACTTAGTTTTATAATTAATCATCAAAGGCAAAGAACTGTAAATTTTAACAATCAACTCATAATAAATATGTTCAATACAAACATTCATATAATTAAAACTTCTTTTTAAAAATGTATTCATTTTTTTATGATTATTAATGCATGTATTTTGATGAGTATTGATGTATTTGTTCTGGTTTTTTATTTACATGACGTGAATCAAAAATTAATTCATTGCTTATACTCCCAATTTCTTATATATACAGTGATACCTCGACTTACGCTACCCCGACTTACGCGATTTCTCGTCGATTCGTCTTTATCTGAGGGAAAAAATGGTAAAATTGGTGAAACTGGTAATGTGATTGAAGAAGTTGTCGATCTTGAAAGATAAATAAATTTAGAAGAGAATAGTGATGACGTTCAAAATTTACTGGATTCCTACAATCAGTAACTGACAATTGATGAGCTCATAGAAGTGCAAGACATTGAAGAAGTCTGAGTCTTTAGACCCAGTTCAATCAGAAGATCGAATGATAATTGGGAATTTGACACAGAAGATCTCAATTTAATTGAAAACGGTTTATGAATTTTAGAAAATTTGGTCTCCAACAAAGAGCGTATTTTTTTCATCAAAACAAGGAATAAAAAAAAATTATCAGAATACTTCGAAGAAATTTTGTGGGAGAAAAAGCCGACACACAGATCAATTTGTTAATTTTTATGAAGCCTCCTACATCAAAATAACATGATTTTTGATTTTGTATTTGTGTTATATATATATCTAAGATTCTATTAAACATTTTTTTTCTAAATAATTATTTTGTTTCGTCTCCGACAACCACTAAAAATAATTTATATGTATTTACATGATAAGTTATACCCCGACTAACGTGATCATCACTCAGTCCTTCCTATCGTATATTTTCGAGGTATTACTTACTGTATAAAAGAACTGAAAATTAAAATTTCTTAAATGTTTTTTTATATTCCACTATCAATTTTATTTCGTAATTACTACTATAAAATCCGGCGTATAACGCGTGCCTATACTTTTGAGTTGTATATTTTGATTTTTAGGTTTATACGCAGTATAACGTGCACTCCCTTTTAACGAAGAAACCCGAAATGTGTGTAAGCAATGCTCTTATGTTTTTAAGTAATTTATTTGAAGTATATCTCAAATTTTTGAAAAAATAGTATACTTCTGGAACTACGACTCTTTAAGTTCGTAAAGTATATGTCATTTTTTTAAATAAAAAGTATTTCGATATATATAGAAACCAATTTTTTATACTCATCTCTTTTTTTTATTTTTAAAGGTCATTTTTATACCCGACGTTTAACGCGCACGGGTTTTCAATCGTGTGTCATATTTTCAATCCGGGGATTTCCAGATTAGAAAAAACACCGGGATCCAGGGGTTTCGGAAGTCCAGGATCCCAGGGCTGAAAACCCTACTAGATATCTTCCAAAAGTTCTAAATGCCTCTGTCCAAGTTAGCTGACACCGGACATCCTGAGGGTGGGAGAAATGTCCATTTTCTGACCCCACTCGCGATGGGGAGAAAGTTACAGGTGAAAATAAGTGAAAACATGAAATTTTACGGTTTAACATACACACCCTCCTCAAACCCTTCAAGGCTCAACACGTAAGAAAACTAACATTAACCGCATACAGTACAAAAAAAGTATGCATTAAATAATACCAGATTCACAATACTTTGGAAAAAAATTTCAAAATATAATTCAGACAAAAATTAAATCCCGTGATTAGTTATTTTAATCCCGGGATTGGAAAAAACCGCCTTGATCCCGGGGCTGCAATCCCTAACGCTCACCCGTAAATTTAGATCTTATTTTTTATGTTAAAAGTTCGCGCTATGCACCGAATTTTACGGTACATCAAAAATAATTAATTTGCAATTGTAACTATTTTAAATATTGTGTTTTAAAATTTAAGGTAAATAAATTAAATATATAGCTCTATTTCTTGGAAATTTTTTATACTTCTTTATCATAAAATTAATACTTCTTTTAAATAAACTTCAGCTGATAGCAATTCAATCTTTAGCATTGCAATGCCAGAATTAATACTTAGGGGAATTCTCTCAACAAAATACTACTGCTTTTATAAACACTCTAGCAGCAACGGACTTTTTAAAGAGAAACGCTTCACAGTTTGAATTACATAACGCGATTTGTTTATAAGCAATATTTCTTGGTATGGTATTATGTATTGTATGATAACCAAATCCACTTCCAGCAAAAGAAGGTTCCCAAAACCCGCTGTTAAATTGCTAAAACCAGTTGCCCGTAATTCAGATAACAGACGTTCAATTGTATATCTTGGATGTTGGCGTGAATCATAGATAAGAAGGGCTGCTTTATATTTCGACATCATTAATTTTCAATACGCATGATATTTTCCTTCGTCTTTTTCGTATTTCTTGTACTTTTTGCTATCGGTTTTTATTCTGAATTTCTTATCTGCCTATGCTTACAGTGCAGATGAAGAAAAAAGGAAAGAAGAAAGAAAAGATAAATGCTCCCAATATAAGAAGTCGTTATCTTCAAGTTGACGTATTTTAGAAATAGAGAGTATTTTTCTCGAAGTTATTTTTGGAAAAAAAAGCGCATTTAAAAATCCGTCAACAATTTATGTTAAATGTTTACGAGAAATAAAAAAAAACCAAGAGTCAGTGGCGCACACAAGGGGGGGGAGTCCCCCCCAAAGCCTTTGATTTTTTTTCGATTGACTATAATCCTATGTATATAGTACGTAAAATTTCATTGTTATTAATAATTAATTTTATTAATTAATGCTAAATAGTCATTCAAAAATAATTTGTTTACTGTTTTTTGTTACTGAAAATCGACGAAATCAAAAGAATATGTTGGAGCATGATGCGAGAATAGTGGATTTTCGACCCTGGACTCCCCCCGCCCCTTGAAAAATTCTTGTGTGCGCTACTGCCAAGAGTAAACATATTTATGGGTGTTTTAAATTGATAAAATTTTAAATTAAAGAAGATAAAATAGTTACTGCTTAAATAGCCGAATTATTATTTTTTTATATAGTATTAGTATAGATAAAATTATATATATTTTTCAAAAAATTTGACCGTAGTGCTAGCTAATAATATAAGTAATATTATAATTAGCTAGTAATATAATATAATTAATAATTAATCTAATTAGTATAAATAATAATTAATATAATTAGTATAAGTAATAATTAATATAATTAGTATAAGTAATATAATATAAGCTAGTAAAATTATAATTATAATTGAATCGAATTATTTATTCTGTTCTTTTGTTTTTGGGTGTTTCCATACTAACCTATAAAACCACAAAGTCGGAAGGTTGATACTATCCAACTAACTTAACCCAACATTTTGGTCCTATGTCCAAAATTTTAGTTTGGTTAAATAGGCTTATTTCTTATTTTCTCCCTTCATTTCATTCTTTTGTTTTAATTGAGAATTGCTTCATTGTTGTTTTGCTTTCCTTATACTTTTGTTACCTAATGTTTCATATTTTATTTTTATTTGTTGTTGTTGTTAATGCCACCTGTCTGACGGTGTCAGATCCAGGTCCATGAAATTCATCACGGCGAAGGGCTAGTTTTGCGCCTGTCATTATCCTTAGCTTTGAACACGATATGGGTCACAATACAATTTGGCTCGGCTCCACCCGAACTTTGAGGAACACACTGGAGGGGGTCAGAGACCTCTCACCTCTCTTCCCCTTCCACTACCCTAACGAGTAGACTTGCAGCTTGAAGGCTATTTAGAACGCCCCCATGTCACTCAGGGGTACTATGCATTTACTAGCATTCATGCCTACTCCGGGACTCAAACCCAGGCCCTATGGCATAGCAGTCAGCATCACTAACCACCAGTGGCGCACACAAGGGGGGTGTCCTAGGGGGTCTGGATTTGATTGATGTGGAGGAGTTTGATTAGGATAATCCTATATATATAACATAAAATTTAATTTACTTGTAATTAATTTATTTTGTTAATTAATTCTAATTATTAATCCAATAATTTGTTTTTTACTGTTTTTTGTTAACAAAATTGACAAAATCAGAAGAATCAATTGGTGTTGTCTTGAGGTATGATACGAGTTGGGGGACTTTCGACCATGGACTCCCCCCTTGAAAAAATTTTGTGTGCGCTACTGGTAACCACTAAACCAGATGGGTGGCTTATTTATGTATACGTATTTGTGTCTGAGAGAGAGTGTTTCCATATATAGATCGCAGTGGTTCTCAAACTTTCGATCACCTCGGACCCCTTTTATGTATCAGTCTGAAATCGCGGACCCCCAAGACTTTGAACACCCCTCCCTGACCCCTAACACAAGGCTGTTTTTTAAAGTTTTCTCAATTATTCCAAGACTTCTCTGTTACTTATGCAAATTATTTAGAACCTATAATTTTTTTTAAATATTACGTTACAGTGATGGCTATATAGTTGCAAAAAAATGAAATACTGAATTAATATCCTTGATCAAAATAAATTTTCGAGTCGATTTTTTTCCTAAGGGACAATTTAGAGATCTAGTCTAGGGTGGCAAATCATTCAATATTTCTACGAGGCCTTTTAGAGTCTTTAAAAGAGGAAAATCTTAATATCAATTGAGAGACCTTCGCGGACCCCTTAGAAAGACACTGGGGACCCCTGGGTTCATGGATTCTATAAAAAGGGGGGGGATTAAGGTTAATAGAAAAATGCTTAGTTCCACAAAATAAAAGAACAATTTTTAAAAAAACTAAAATAAACCAAGGTTTGCTATTTATCATCCTCAATTTTTTTTCGAGAAATTTCAGCTAATCTGCTCTAAACACGATCTATTCAATTGAATGAAAAATATGCAAATTTGACAGATTCTTCAGAGTTACTTCAGGAGTAGCAAAAATCACCACGAAAGAGAATTGGGAGAGACACGCAGAAGGAAATGATTAATTGTTGCAAGATCCGAAAGCTTTCTAGAGCTTCTGGTTGCTCAACCGGAGAAACTGAGCAGTTCTATGAGTTATCTATAGATAGCACCAGTGGCATTAAAATAATCATTTATTTCAAACTTCCAAAATAAATTACGAGACACGGATGCTGAAAGAATTTGTTTTATAGTGGAAGGAATTTAGTAAAATAAACCCAGATTTTAAAGTCAGTAGACTATTGACTTAAATATACAGTAAAATACGTTTAAAGCAAAAATGCTTACGACGAAATATTGTTTAATACGAAATAATACAACAGGACAAACAAACTGCTGTGTATTTTCATGCATTTTCCCCCTTAACACGAAGCGAAAATCGGTAAACACGAAAAGATTTCCCTTCTGGTGAAGGTGGATATAGAAACTGAGCCGACATTTAATGAAATGTTTGAGAAAATTTTTGTATTATTCGACTGTTTTACTGTATCATTGGAAGAATTCATTGCAGTTTATAATGATAATATGTGTACAGCCCCAGTTATGGCAGACAAAGACATTTTAGAGTTTTTTCAAAGCTCCAAAAGTATCATTGATGCAGATTCCGACGACGAAAATGAACCGAGAAATCAGCTCCTGTTCCTATGTCATACGAAATGAGGAACAACATTAAAAGTATGCGCAGTTATTTAAGCGCACATTCTCCAATGATAAAATGAATAAAATAAGGGACGATATCGAACAATTTGTTGATAATTTGATGCTAAAAAGAGCAATTCAAAGTGAAATATCAGGTTATAATCCAAAAACTCAATAAATGTTTTGTTCTTCAAAAAACTTGAAAATAGTGCATTAAATTTCATTAAGTTCTTGTGAATGTTTTTGTTTCATTGATTTTTATTAAATACAAGCATTTTTCATATCTATTTAAATAAAATGTACTCTAATAAACTTAATTTTTAAAATATATGTTTTAAGGATTTTTTTTTTTGCAAAATTTTTTAACACGAAAAAATATTTTAGTCCTCTTGGTTTCGTGTTAAACGATTTTCACTGCATATTTTACTAATAAAATGGGCGAAACGTAAATATTTTGATTTTTAACAACACGTGCTTATAAATACATGTTTATTTTAAAAGCATGTTTACAATTCAAAATTATATCGATAAAAAGTATCAATACTTATGTATTATATGGTCGACCATTTTCGTCAGATCGAAAGACATCGCCAAATAACGCAATATGCAACTAATAGTGGGAAACCGTTTTCCACGCATATTCGAACACAACAACAGTAATAATAATAACAGTATTTGCCGACATTTTTTAAAATTGGAGACGTTTTTTGATTTGGTGAAATTGATCGACGGTATAACAGGTAAGTACCAAAGTACCCCTTGATATTTTAATAAAATATTTTTAGAATAGCAAGTTAAATAAAACTTTTTGCAAAAAACATTTAACCTAAGCCTGACTATCCGAATTGGGTTCGTTAATAAACATATATAAGAAGAATTTTTTCAAAAAAGGTTTCAATAAAATCTGCAATAAAATAAGTTCCAAAGTTATTTGGGGGATTTATTGTTTATATATGCCTCCTTTTTTTTATCCTTAAATAAAAATAATCAGTATATGACAAGGTAAAGTCTGAAAAAAATCCAAGAAATCATTAAGAATAAAGAGCAACACAAAAAAAAATTAAACATTTTTTTTTTTGCGGTTAAATTCTTTTTAAGCAAAGAAAATAATGCTGTATAGTACTCAGCAGTACTTAAATACAAAAATTTAATATATATAGATTCAGCTAGCTCTTCTCAAAATTTCAATACTAGCGAGACAATCTTCAATCATAATTTTTATTGTGACTCCCCCCCCCCTCCATCCATATAATAACAATGTATTAAAAGCAAATCGCTTAACATTAAAAGATTTCCCTTCTGGAAATGTACAAAACACGGAAAACACCAGACGAAGTTTGAAAAGCTTTCTGTATTATTGGACTATTCTACTGCATCATCGGGAAAATTATTTGCAGTAGATGATAAGAATGTGTGTATACAGACAAAGAGATGGCAGACGAGATTTTGGAGTTTGTTCAGAGCTATACAGCTCCGGTTCCTGTGCCTGTTTACACGCACATTCCAATGGAGGAATGAATAACAAAATGGATGGCATCAAACAATTCATCAACAATTCGATGCTAAAGAAGATGATGCAAAGAAAAATATCAGATTATTGTTCATAACCAATAAATGTTTTTCCCAAAGAACTTGAAAATATTTTGTATTCAATTTCCTTAAGTTCTTGCGAATATTTTTGTTCCATTGATTTTTATTTAATACATACATATATACCTATCTATGTAAGTGAAATGTACTCTAATAAACTTAATTTTGCTGAATATATATATTTTTTTGCAATATCCTTTAACACGAAATTCTTTTAACACGAAAAAGTATTTCAGTCTTCATAGTTTCATGTGCAGAAATTTTCACATTATTTGATTTTTTATTATGTCAGAATGTATTTGGTTTTGCTTCCTTTTAATAAATTAATTATTTTTTAAAATGTTCTTTTATTTTTGACATGTTTGTGTTCTACAGTTTAAGAATTACTGGCTTGGGGAGTTATGTCAAGCAACAGAAAAGGGCTTAGAAATTAATTAAAATATCTTTAAATATAAAGGGAATTTTTTTACAGGGTGTGTAACAATCCCTCCTAATGCTGCATGGCTAACAATATCTTGATTAAAATAAAAAGAACATAAACTATATCATGATGCAAATTTAATACTAAAGGAGGAATAAAAATCTTCATTCTGTTATGCTATTATAGTCTTTGATCCAATTTAATTACTTAAAAATTTGACTCCTTCATATGTAAATCTTAATCATTTGATCCGGGAAATCTTCGCAAATAATTTCAGTGCTACACAAAACACACAAAAACTTAAATCTCTCTGACATAAGATTTTGCATAAAAAAGGACAAATTATATCTTAAACGGGTCCATTTTATCTTTTGTAAAAGAAAAAAGAAAAATAAATAAATTTAAAAAACCCTAGCAATTTTTTTGTAATTAATAGAACTAAAAAACCAGTTTGAATTGAACAATTAAGTAAATTTTTATTTAAAGTGTAAGACGCTGAATATATGTATTATATTTAATAATTTGTTCGAATGAGAAGCATCAAGGTGCGCGTTGTTGATATTCACATTAATCATAATGCTTTATTGCTAATTTTAACTTTTTTACTCATCATTACTTCATTTTTTCGTTAACTCACAACTTTAACTTCCTAAAACTAGAGTTAGCCAAAAATCATCCTAAAATAAAACTTGTTCAAAATAGCAAAAGCTGGCATAAATATAAATATTAAATAATGAAATAGTATGTAGTAAGCGAAATTTTTTTTCATCATGACGAGTTTTGCTAGGCTAACATTTAACTTATACATTTAGGTTATAGTACTTTTGTAATAACTTTATATGTCAAGAAATACTACTACAAATCAAATAGCGTTTACATAATGAGACGTCTAATCCACACACACGGAGGTTTAATATGAAACCTAGATTCCCTCAAGGTATTCTATAAATGTTTTTTAGATATTGCTGATAGCAGAAGTAGGGGATTTTTAGCCTAAATATTTAATTAGCTGGTTAAAAAGGAATTATTTCAAAACTCACGACAAAATAAGTATTCAGTAAAATAATGCAATGGAATTTAATATAATATCAGTACGTGAATGATTTACACACCAAATATTTGTAAAAGTTGAGACGATAGCATTAGGTTGGCAGCAAAGCTCTATTGGGCGCGATTTCAAAATCACGCCAAAATGAGAATAGCAAGCAATGCAAGTTACTACACATTAGATATGATAAGATTTAGTTTCGTTGGTAAATCTTTCAAAACATCCTCTCAGGATACCAAACCATCGCAAATGACAAAATTATTGACACCAGCATTGACAGATGTTGATAATGTAAGGAAAGTGAGTGGTGTAATAACAAGATACTAGGCTTTTTTTATTTTTTGTGACAAGATTAAGTATATAATACTTCCAATTTGTCTTCACAATATTTTCAGATATATCATTATCCATCATGATCCTGCTATTAGGAAGTGAAATATTAGGGCATTTAAATATATAAAGTAGATTGGTACTTGCATATTATACCATCGACCAATTAGTCAAATGAAAAGACTTCGACCAATCCGCAATATACAACCAATAGTGGAAAACTCATGCATAAAAACACAACTTTTTTGGCATGTAGAAAGAAATCTGAAGATGTTTTTTGATTTGGCGATGTTTCTTGATGTGGTCTCGATTGGTCGACAATATAATATATAAGTGTCAGTAATTTATATGTTTGTAATAATTGTTCATCATGTCAAGTTGTCAGAATGGATGAAGACCGCACAACTAAAAAAGTTTTCAATGCCCAACCAATTGGCACACGAAGAAAGGGCAGGCCGAATCTTAGATGGATTTATGACCTGCAAAAGATCTCCTTGTTTTGAGAGCTAAGAGTTGGAGAATACTAGCAATTAGAAGGCTAACCTGGAAAAGGCTTCTTGAGAAGGCAAGGCCCACCCTGGTCTGTCGAGTTACTGAGGAGGGAAGGAATAATAGTTCATTGGATTCATATAATATACATTTCAAGCACATATACCAATTGTGCAAGTGTCAGTGATAAGCATAACTATCTAATATAAACAAATTATTATATTTTCATCGAAGATCGTGGTGTTTTGCGGGGAATTTCAAGTTCTTTGTTGAAGTATATTTCAAGTTTTTTGTCAAAATGGTGAGATTGATGGTTATGACATTTATTTTTTTATTTTGAGGTGTTCTGGTGCTTTTCATGGTGAGAACTTTCGACTTATTCGAACATATTTCGAATATTTCGCCATTAATATATCTTGCCGAATCCATATAATAATATTCCAAAACAAAAAATATTAATTTTTATACATTTACATTTCTTTCTTGTTTTAATATAGTAATATTCTTTACATTTTTAATTTTTTAGAATGTCTCTTTTGATAAAGAGATTTAGTCATAAAATGAATATGCTTGAATAGAATTTAACTATAATTAATGAATTTGTCTGGCTAGAAATTACTAATTTTAACACATATATCGTAAAAGTTTTGTCAACAGACGATGGTAAAGGAATATTTTTATATATTTTTGAAAAAATACATAATAATCCATCACTTTTTCTCAAATATTTTACAAAAAATGCTAATATCGTACTTGAGTTCGAAATGGAAAAGAAGACACTTTTCATGTTTGAGAAATTTCCCTTGTCTCAATGCAATGCACACCAAAACCAAAAATTTATTCTCTGCATTGCGAATAGAAGATCAATACAGAACCGTAAAAATATTCAAGATAGTCTACCCTAAAGCATTAGTTTTCTCCAGACGATGTGGTTCGCAAAAACACACTCTGCATAAAAATATTTCAAGATTCGAAATACCTGCATTTGAATCGATTTCATGCAGCCTCGACGTTGTTATAATATTTTTTATATCGACGGGGATTTCATCTTTAATACAGTAGGCCATTTTTATCAATATCCTGGTTATTTGCAAATCTGAAACCCTCAATAATAAAGATATGGCTAAGAAACTTTATCATAAATAAAACTAAATAATAATGAATTCAACCTATTGTTAAAGAACTTTAGTTATATTTATTGTAATTCTGAAATTATAACTTATTAAAGAAACGTGTTTCATAATATTACTGCTTTAATATATTTTAATGACAATTGTATTTTTAAAAGTATTTCTTGTGTGTGTGTTAAAGCTGTTGGCTAATTGCAGAGAAATATGTTTTGGAAATGATGTTCTTATAAGAGACTTATCAGTAACAATTCTTACCTGGAATACTTATAACTAAATTATATTTTTACTAAATAATAGGGGTGGGTGGACTTTTACAGGGAAGTTCTATTTCTGATGTTTTTAAGGTGTTGCAGTCCACCCAGTGACGTAGGTGTGGCCCTTCTGTATTAAAATTGTTATTTATTTTTATTTATCCAGCGCCCGTGCTTGGCATCTTGACCATTTGACGCTGATCCTCCCAGTACCGACTAACGATGTCGTCAGTCAGGTATTTATCGAATCCAGTGTATTGGAACAGGCGGTCGCCATTCATTCTGACATGGCCGCAGAATGGGCAGGCCTTTTCAGCAGCCAGGCCAGGTCAGTGGAGATGTACTCCCAAAAAGTCATGTCCGGTGGTTAGGCGAAAGGGGGCAACAGCATCGACTCTCTCCAGGTGCTTGGACCCACAGTGGCCAGAGTTTCCCAAGGCTCTCCAAGGTTCTTGGTTTTTGGGGTCACGGTTGTATATTTGTCGATGAATATAGAAATAATGCTCTTTGCTCTTCTGAGAGTCATGGGGACTTCCGGTTGAGACGACTCGGCTCCTTACTTGGCTTTTTGGTCGGGCCTCTCGTTGCCGAGGATCCCAACATGACTTGGGACCCACTGTAAAGCCACAGTCCAGCCATATGAGATTAGCTTCGCAATTTTAGTTCGACACTGAATTGTGTTAAGGCAGTCAGAATTATTAATTTAAAATTGTATGTTTTATTTCTTTTTCGTGTTTTTGACATTGTGTGCCTCTTTTAAAATATGACAGATAACTATGTTTACAGCAAAAACACAAAATTATCAAGGTGAATGCTTGAACAAATATGAGCAACTGCTAGATCGTGGAGCAAGGATGTATTCAGTGCAGAGAGCAGAGAGTATACGTGAACCGATGAATCTTAAGCCGACGTGTAAACAAACATTTGTTCGCTGCTGACTCCCATTACATCGCGGGACATTGACATAAACTCGAGAAACCAATCCCAGGGAAACGCGGAGTGCGGGATGATGTCTCAATAGCCAATCCCGTGCTGTCACGGGAAAAGCTTAATCATCAGCATTTATTCTCTCCTTCAGTCAGACTCCGTGGCGCATACAAGGGGGTTGTCCTAGAGGTCAAACCCTCCCCCCCAAGTCCTTGAGTTTTTTTAGATTGATGATAATCCTATATATATGTATAACGTAAAATTTAATTAAGTACTTGTAATTAACATTTTTTTATTAATTAATGCTAATTATTAATTCAATAATTTATTTTTTACTATTTTTTGTTAACAAAATCGACAAATTCAGATGAATCAATTGGTGTTGGCTTGAGGTATGGTACGAGTAGGGGATCTTTCGACCATGGACCCCCCCCCCCCTCCTTTGAAAAATCTTTGTGTGCGCTACTGGTCGGAGTTTTGGGAAAAATTCATTTCTACGGCTGGCATCACAGTGATCGCTTTTTTCCTATGCAGTGGCAGTGAACGTGTTAAATGTCATCGCTTGCTTCCAATGAAGGTAAGTGGCCGCGGTAGCCAAGTGGTTAAGGTATCGGATCATGGCTAGCGTGTCATAAATTCGAGACCAGTACCATTGAAGACGCACCGTGTAGGGGCGCGATGCACGTTAAATCTGTCGAGAGCTCAAATGTCCTCTCTTTGGTGTAGTAGTTAGGAGAGGGGGTGCCAGCTCAGGTGTCGTCCGCGTTACTTGACCATGGTTCAAATACGCGATCCGCGTCGCTAAAAGCCCTCTTTTAGCTGAACAGTGCGACGTTAATATTCACTCATTCACTCACTCACTTCAATGAAGGTACATATGAGTCTCTCTACATATTCATCGAATAATTTGTTTAAGTATGTAAATACAGTCGCATCGATTTTGGAAAGCCGATTTAGTCTAACTGGCATCGGTGTTCCATAAATATGTTTCTTTTTGGTATGCGCGTCTTAGAAATAAGTAAAGGTGGTCACCTCAAAATGTCTTAGTGGTGCACGGGTCGATCGCGATCGACTTAATGCCTATCCCAGCTTAACAGTATTATTGAAAAATGTTTATAGAGCGCAATTAGAGAAGATGTTTAAAAACTTCAATATTGTTTCACTGGCTTCAGTTTTAGTTAATGTGCTATGCATTATTCTAAGAAAGTCTTTGGAATATTAATCTTGATTGTTTAGCAACAATAATTCAGAAAAATATAAATGAAAGGTTTTCTTATAAAATAAAATTTAAAAAATCAAAGCTCTTCCATCGTATATAAATAATGGGATGCATTAATAAACAAAAAAAATCTTAATTCTTAAACTGTTCGCTAAATTTCAAAATAAAGAGAATAACACATTTATATATATATATATATATATATTTATATATGTAATAGACATGGCCGTTGAAAGGTATTCTTTATATGATTACTATTATTTACGATTGCTGTTTGCTTTGGCTGAGATTGACGAGGCATTCCGGTGATTGAATAAACTTGTTTATTATCCATCTTGAACACATAAGACATTACAGGGACGATAAAATACACTCACAAACACAAACACACGCGGCAGCCGGCTACATGTTTACGCAGACAAAATACAGAAGCGAAAGAGGGTTGGTCTCCAGGAATCTCGGTATTTATAGGTTTCTCAAATCACATGATCTGAGTGGGTAGCTAGATGTAGTTTAAAATATTCTCGTTAGGCGCTGGCTAATTTATTAATTGAAGTTCGGTCCTGGAGGGATGGACCAAAGGTAGTTAAAAGTTATTTTAAAGGAATATATTACTGGGAATTATTACACACACACACACACACACACACACATATATATATATATATATATATAATATATATATATATATATATATATATACAGTTGACTTTCGATAATTCGAAGTTGGAGAGACCAGTGAAAAACTTCGAATTATCAAGAGGGTAGAAAAAGATTTCCAAAACACAAGAAATGAATTCTTTTAACACATTTAAATTTGAAACTATGTAATAAAACAACAATTGTACATATGAATAAAATTATTTTAAAGTATTTTTCAAAAGTGCATATTGTTCAGTATAAATATTTTACCGAAGTTAAAGGCTCTGTATTAAAAAAATACATTCGTACACACTCCTACGCATCTCTTTTTCACCATAGCAATCATCCTTCATGAACACTTGTGTAGCAAGGCAACGTGTTAAACGAAAGATATGAATGGCTGACAACAGGTGCGGTTGCTCTGTTGTCCACTTGAAGAAAGAAAGCAATAAAAGTGCTTTATCGCCTGAGGAACCGGGAAACATTAAGAAGAACAGACAGATGATCATCATAGAGGCTACGTTACAGGGGAGACACTCAGAGGCAATGCAACGTAAAACATGTACACTCCAACCTATTTGCTACAGGACTCTACGTGATAGTGAGTGTTCGAATTGTCGAGAGTTTTATAAGAAAACTTCGAATTATATAGCGTGTTGTAGTCTGGCCAGCCACAGATTTTACTTCGAAATATCGAGTGTACCAAAACGTATTGATTTAGTTCGAAATATCAAGAGTTTTTCTAGGGACTGAGAGGTTCGTATTATCGAAAGTTTGAATTATCGAGAGTCGACTGTATATATACAGGGAATTATCGGTTAACACGAAATAATGCAACATTCCCGACAAACTACTATGTATTTTCATACATTTATTTTCGTAACACGAAACAAAATCGCTGAATACGAAAATATTTCCCTTCCGGAAATTAGCAAAATTCTAAAAACACCAACCTCGAAGGCGAGATTTAGGAGAAACTTTCTCAGTTTCTGTATTATTGGACTGTCCTATTGTATCACCTGAAGTATTTGTTGCAGTAGACGATGATAGTGCATACACAGCCCCAATTATGACAGGTAAAGTCTCTTTTTTGAGTTTGTTCAAAATTCAAAAAATATCATTCGAGCAAATTCCGACAATGAAAATGAAATGAATAAGGCAGCTCATGTTCCCATGTCATCCAAAATGAGGAACATCATGAAAAGTATACGCAGTTATTTAGACGCACATTCTCCAATGGGGAAATGAATAACAAAAGGGAAGACATCAAACAATTTGATGCTAAAAAAGACAATGCAGAGAAAAATATCAGATTATTTCCCCAAATCTCAATAAATGCTTCATTTTTCAAAAAACTTGAAAATTTTGTATTAAATCTTGTTATGTTCTTGCGAATATTTTTGTTTAATTGATTTTTATGAAATATATGCATATATACATGCTTTTGAAAATAAAGTGTACTCGAATAAACTTAATTTTGCTAAATATATGTTTTTTTTTTTTGTGATATTTTTGAACATGAAATTCTTTTAACACGGAAAAATATTTCAGCTCCTTAGTTTCGTGTAAACCAATTTTCACTGAACGTGGTTGATATCAGCATAACCAGTCTTCATTTTTAATTTGATTTTTTCTTATTTTCCTCTAATCTTTTAAAATATTTTACTTATTGATTACCTTATTATTAATAACAGGAAATTAGACTATGTTATCCGCATGAATGACAGTAACAGTCTTAAAGAAAACTACATACTACTTAAATTTACATAAATTGTTATTTTTTTAAATATATTTTTTGTTATTTATTATTATTTTGTTTATAAATACTGAATGGTTTTTAATTATTCTAAACATTAAACTGAATTAACATTAATACAAAAACTTAACGGGATTAAAATTTGAATAATTTTTAAAGTATAATTTGTATTCACTTACATATTTTAAGCAATAAAGAACCGATACAAAAATATAAATTTTGGCTAATAGTTCTTTCCTTAAAATTTTTTTCATTAAATAAGTTTTATTTCCATTAATTCCTTAATGTTTTAGAGCACAATTTTAAAATTGCACTCAATTTGTAAAAAACAGCAAATTCGTTATTTTTAAAATTACAGTTTTTTACTATGTTCGTTGCTGACTTAAAAATACAAAATCTGGACAATTAGAATCCTACCATACGTACAATCCTATCATAAACGGAAAAATATTAACTTTAAAGTAAAAAATAAAATCAAAAATATAATTACTGAGCTTGTGATGAAATTATAACATTACCATATATCTACTATACCAGGGATGACTAACCAGTGGCACGCATGCCATTGATGGCACGTGACATAATATTTTGGGCACGCCAGGAATCAAAATGGTTTGCATTTTATTACCAAATAGCAACGTTCGCTATGAAGTATTACGAACAATCGCAAGTGATCGGTCAATGGGCGGCGGGGAGCACATTCGTTCGTTATTGTCCTGCCTTAGTTACGTCGTGGAATACAATTGCTAATGATACAAAGTTTATCTACGCATAGCATAATCAATTTCATTGACACAATTGTATTTTAAAGTTTATTTGTGTTATATTTACGATTTTTAAATGTTATTTAACATCCCTAGTTCAGCAAAAGAACAACAAGTGCAAGACAGTAAGTGTAACAGAAAATTTGAAATTGGGTGAATCTAGAAATAAGGCATTATTAGTAAGAGCCATGAAGAGGTGTGTGTTTATAGTGGTATGCTGAGCATCGTCTATAAAATGGCATTTTGAAACAAATCACAAATCCTCTTGTCAGAAAAGTGAACCACAGTAAAAATAATTAATTGCTTAGAACCCGTTTGGCAGATGACTCCAACTCAGCATGCATTCTACTACAAATAACATGTTACACTCATAATATAAGTTATTTGTCATTCAATCTACGATAACAGAAGTAACACTAACGTTTACTTTAATTTGAATTAAACGTAAAACTAAAACATTTACAACTATATAGCGCGGAAGGTATGTTTTTCGTAGTAAATAAATAGTTTTGTGTAGTTAGAATTTAGTTTTATTATTTTCCCAATAATCTCAAGTAAAAGTTATTTGACGGCACCTCTATACCTCATTAAACACTTTTTTAGAAAAAAAAAAAAAAAAAATGGCACGTTGTTTCATAAAGTTTGCCACCCCTGTACTAGACAATAATCGTGGAAAACGCGGGATGACTTTTGTTATTTTTTAAATTATTCACACAGTAGCTTTTTTTTAAAAATCAGATTCATAAAATTGTTAATATAAATACAAAGAATAATTTTGTATCAGATTTTATGAATTCCATAAATGTGGTTTAAATATACATTAATCCTCATTTTTAACACCCTTTCATAAGCTTCACTTGCATGTAACGGAATCTTTGAACTCAATTTTTACCCACTTTTAAAAGACCAGATTAATTCGAAATTTTGTTCACTTGTCCAGGACCGAATGACAATACAATGATTTAATAATTTTGTTCCATTGTCCTCATCATGATCATCCTCAGGATTAACGATTTCCCATTTTCAGATCCCATCCCGCATCTGGCGAATAATTTCAGATCCCAGTTCCAGATTTGGCGACTAATTCCACATTTGGCGACTAAGTTACAACTTTGCTCAATTAACTATAAAAGGGTGTTTTTTAGTTTTTTTTCCAGCTATAATTTATTTATATTTCTCTCATTGCTGCAATAAATATCCAACAGATTAAAAATTCAGCAACCCGAAATAAATTAGATACAAGTTAATTTTTTTAAAAAAGATTTATCGAACACAGATTGAAGAAGAATTTAGATGGTCTATAAGTATTTATATAAAAAAGCTAGCATCACAAAAAGCTTCTGAAACAAAGCTTTCTTTTTTATGGCCTTTTATATTAGTATTAGTTGCATGAAATAAATTTTCATATCATATCTCAGAAATATTACACGAAATGAATATTGAACTGAACTACCTAGAAAAAGGATTCACAGCAAAACAAACGCTGTTTATTCTAATTTAGAATAAAGATTTGTCAATAATAAAACTTCAGGAGAAACATTACCCAGAGAAAAAGGTAATGCTTCTTAAATTCCTCGCAATAAGCAATAATGCATAAGCTATGACAACGCATTTTACATTTATTCCCAAAGATTAGTGTTATATATTGACAGTGTTGATATAATTATTAAAAAAGCCTAATATTTTAAAAAGGATTTCTAGAAATCTTGTACAGTATATAAAAAGAAAATGCTCTGTTCGTCATCTTTATTCAAAAGAAAGGAAATTATTGACATTTATAAGTTGAGGCAAGTATATAAGTATTTCAACATCATATGGTTTTACCTTCATCTGTTATCAATAAAAATTCCAATATATTGTCATTATATTGTAATTAAAAAACTTTTTTTGCAGTATTTAGTAGAAATGCCGGGCAGGAAAAACAAGAGCGTTCATGAATATATCAAATTTGTATATTTTAATTTTTAAATAATTTATTAAGGTATAGTTTTTTTAAATATCTGCCCATTTTGTGATGTTTTTTTAATGAAATAATGAACTAATTTGTTAGTTGGAAAAAGAAAGCAAAATTGCTCTAGTAAAATTAGTGTAATTAAATTATGAAGAGACGAACTTATCATACTCTGTGTAAATTAATAGTATTATAAGGATTTTAATCGTATAATTTCAGTGGATATCATCTCATGTAGACATTAAAGATAATGAAAAAGTATATCTATTGACAAAAAAAAAAGTACTGAGTTATTTAGTGAACGGGTCCCACTCCTTTGGGTTCCCTTAGAGAGAGAAGTATACGAGAAAATATTATGTTGGCATACAACGCAAAACTAATAATTGAATCAAATGTTAGACTTTGGGAAAATATTAAGGACGATTGGAGTGAATTTAATCGTAGACCACGTACAGAGGCTGTAATTCAGATTAAATTCAGTGACTAATTTCAGTTTAAAAACAGAGTAGACTGCTTAGATCAGCGATACTCAGCCTGCGGCCCGCGGGCAGCATGTGGCCCACCAGTTCTGCCTAAGTGGCCTGGTCATGACCCGTTGCGCTAATAAATCAAATTATTCAAGAATAATGCATTAAAAATTTTAGTGAAAAATTCTATCAATCACATATATCAGTTTTGCTATCTTGCTGGTATGAATTGTAAGATACCCCCCCCCTTTTTGTAATTGTAACAGTTAGAGACACTTATATTAGAGTAGCGACTATTTTAGGGGTGAATCTAATTTTTAATTAACCCTCATGTCTTCCAAGCAGAAGATATCTAAAGAATGTATGTTGTTTCAAGCCAATTGAGATCTTGACTATTTCGTAGAGAAAAACAAACATGGATCGACAACTTGTTTGATTTGTTGTAAAAATCTTATATTTAAAATATATAATTTTGCTCATTACTATACCACTAAGCTCAACTCTTTCAATGGTTCTTTTTCTTGCGAGTCCCTTTTAAGACGAAATAAATTGGTCTTCTTTAAAAAATCTTTGCATCAGCAACAAAATATTGGGTGTGTGTTTGTGCTTGAGATCATTGATGAAATAAAATTGAAATTATCCCATAACTGGGTAAAGAATGCATAAAATGTGTTCATTGTGAGTTGAGTTTGTTAGAGTTTAATATGGCTGTAAAGGAAAATCTAAAATCAGGAGTTAAAAAATTTGATGAATTTTCCGCATTTTAAAAGTTTTTGATTGTACAGCCCTCCTCCTTTCATGTTGTTGCGGCCCATATGAAATAGTTGTCACATGTACTATGTGGCCTCGCTGAAAAAAAGGTTGAGTACCACTGGTTTAGATGAACCCCTCAGCAGAATAGGCACACTGACAAACAGCCTATGCTTTGTTTGTATAACAGATGCTATGAATAACCAGCACTTGCTCGTGTTCCTGGACTTTGATATCCGAAATTACAACATAGAGGTAATGTTTGCCTGTATTGGATGGCCAGGAGACTCATGTCCAGATCCCAAAATTGCTTTCCCGCTTATTCTATTGTTACACTTTTAATCATGTAAATTTTGTGTATCTTATTATGTATTAATTTTTAAAGTTTAGTTTTTGATTTTGATGCAGTATTGTTTATGAGAAAAGAGTCTGATGTAAAATGAATTGATTTCCGATTTTGACATGTGGAACAACAATATGTAAGGATTTAAAAAAATTTTTTTCAATATATACATATATCATTCAAAAATAAAATTCCGGAGAAAACGCCCTATATTCATAGTTTCCAGAAACCAGTCTGAAAAATTGAATAACTTCAAGAGACTTTTGATTTTTTTTTTTTACTAGTAAATAAAGAAGCTGGATAAACATTTATAATAAATTGACAATATGTTCTATTTTTTTTTCTTTTGCAAATAGCATAAGACAAGTTAAAAAACATACTTTTTTCAGTACTAAATACATGATACACTGTAACTAACTTTATATTAATCACTAACACAAAATCATTCATATTTTTTGTATATTTTAAAAACGATTAAAATTCTCTTGTGTATTTTTTCATAGGCGAAGAGGTTTGAAGCGAATGCTTTGAATCGAAAGCAGGAAACAAGTGCGAGATTAAGCGAATTGGATATGTCTTTTATGAATTTTTGTGCCAACGTTTGAAGATAAATTGTATCTTCTAAGATAAGAGAGTATTTATCATGATGTCAACACAATTTATATGCTTTGAACGGATTCTAAATGGAAAAAAATCACTAAGAGTTGCCGTTATATGTATCATATATATTAAATATTATTTATAAAATATAACTACATATCGCTAAATAAAACTATTAAAACATTCAGTAATAATTAGTACCACAGAATAAAGTGTACCATTTTTGAATAGAATTATAGTAGAAAATTTGTAATAAAATTATAAGAAAGGACTATTTTAAACATGAATAAAATAACTGAACTTGCTCTACCAAAACAATATTAATTGTATTTACTGTCCATTCATCAAAATATGCTTTAATTTCTCATTCAATACAAGGTAATATTAATGCAATAAAATTTAAGCCTCAAAATTTCTGAGGCTCTCAAATACATAATATTTTTATGCATTATTTATCAATAAAGTAACTACTTCCATTTTGTGTATAAATACTTCTATAAAGATTTATATAGTTTTATTTTTTAAATATATTAAGATTTTTAATATTTATTAAATACATAATTCGGTTATTTACCATGATTATTTGATTAGACGAAAATAATTTTTTTTGTGAGATTAGTTTCCAATTTATTGATTATAGGTAATAAAGTAATGCTAGAGATAAATCGTTTTCATTTAACTTGTTGTTTCATCATAAGATTATAGATGCTTCTTTAAATAAACTTGTGTAACACAGAAGTATTTATTTCTGGATGAATTTTAATATTGACATTGCCATACTAAATTTAGACATGAATGCAAGTATAAATTAAAATAAACTGAACACACACAAAAAACATTTGGCTTAGGAAAAAGGAATTCAAAATGTTTTCCTGTTTCATAACAGATGTAAATAATACAAAAAGATTGACAAACATAGCGATCAGTGATAATTGAAAAAATAAAATAAATACTTGTTAGGGAATTTTTAAAAAATGCATTAAAATGCATCTAATTAAGGAATTTTAAACGTAAATTCGTTTTTAATAAATGCTTAGCATAAATTAATAATAATTTTGAAAGTACTTTACTTCTTTCAGGGTAAAGCCAAAATAACATGCCAAGTCATAGAAAATAGAGCCAAATATTTGCCATTTTCTGTCCAAAATTTTATATTTTTCGTAGTTTATTTATCATCAGAAAATGTGGAGAGAACATTTTGTATGATTAAGTATGTAATAAAATTATTGTTCATATTGTATGAAATTATCTACTCTTTTCCTTGAATGATTCACATTTTATTTCCATTCAACTGCTACATGTCTATGTATTTTTATTATAATAATGGAAACTACAATTCGTGTCAATTTTTGGTCATGAAAAATATCAACTTTAAATGCATATTTTCAGTTTCCAATTGAAGTCATTTTTAAGGAGATATCTTTCAACATCATGTGATTATAAGATACTTAATGTTATGAGATTGTTAGTGTACAAAAATATTATTTAAAAAATTGGTAAAAAAATGGCTTAGAATTGCAGATTTGAATTTTAATATCGGACATTAGTGTAATTATTTTCAAACAGTGTTCCCCCCTCATTATTTTCAAATCGTATTTATCCCATTCAACTGATACATTTTGATATGTTTAAAATAAGCAACTAAATTCTTTTTTGATAATTTTTATAAATATTTTGAACATTTCTTGAAACTGAATTGTGTGTGTTAGATGTTTTTATGTGCCTTGAAGAGCTATTTAAAATCCAATTTTCTCAAATTAAGAACTAAATTGCTTCTTTACAAAAGTCTCATAAGATCTGTCCTGACTAATGCATCAGAGATTTGGCCATTTACTTAATGTGATGAGGAAGCTTTGGGAATTTTCGAAAGAAAGATCTTACGCTGTATTCTTGGTGGGATTCAAGTGAATGGATCAAGGAGAAAAAGATCTAATTTAGAACTCTACAAAATTTATAAACAACCTGATATTGTAAAAATTAAGTTAAGATGGATTGACTGTGTCAGACCTAAATATTTTGAAGGTCAGAAACTGGAAAACAGTTGTCAAAAGTAGAGATGCCTGGAGAAAACTTCTGGAGAAGGCCAAGGCCCACCAAGGGCTGTCGAGCCATTGAAGAAGAAGAAGAATTGCTTGTACAGAATTTATAATAATGTTTATTATTAATTGTTAAATAAAATCATTTTTAACAGCTAGATTTAATTTCGTAGGTAAATAATCACGAATTAAAAATGAGAGCTATATTTTGTTGAATGGAAAGCTATGTTTTGTACACTACCACAGAAAAAAAAACATTTAAGTTATTATTTCGAAGGGCCCGAGGCCAGTTCAGTGAATAAGAAGAAATTTAAATTATTTTTAAGCTCAGGATAAGTATTATTTTCATTCATTCTTTTTGTCTTTCCCCAATATTAATAAACATCAAAACAAATTGAGTATTGTCATTCTAACCGAGATAAGATGCCCATTGTATTATTTTTAAATAAAAATACAAAATTTTTTATTCTTTAGAACAAATTAAATACGATTGATAATCCATCAATATTCTATTCAACATTTTAAAATACAGCTTATAACAATTTAAAGGGACTTTATTATAAGAGTCATTAAAATTACCATCTATTTCTGTCTTTAAAATAAACTGAAATAAATATATTTCATTGTTTCTATTACTTCACAAAAATAACTAGCAAATGTTTAGATCTATATAATCAGAAAAAAGATATTTAGTAATGCATTTTCAATATTTGAATTCTTCCATAGATTATTATGATGTTATGAATTACTTTCTACACAAAATAATTTTTTTTATACCTCAATATATATTTTGTTATTATGAGATTAAAAGAATCCGCGTTTTCTTATTTTGTCTTTTCCACTTTATAGAATATAACATTTGCAATATCTTTCTCTGTTTACCTTTTTTTATTCCTTTTTTTAAAAAATAAAAAGGAATTCGATTCGATTCTTAAAAGATTCGATTCAGGAAAAAAACGATGCCGAGAGGATCAAGCGCACAACCAACCAACGTTCCGTTCCTTCTCCAACTTTCATTTTCTTTAATTCCGCAAAGACAATTCGAATGAAACACAAACAAAAACAATAAAGCCTTTGCCGAAAATAATAACGTTAAGTCAAAAGAATGGAAATGAAAGCAACAAAAGCATTCGATGTAAGCATACTCCTAAGATTAGCAGTTTTTCTTTTCATTTCGTTTTGGAGGGGAAAATAAAAGTACAGGCTGAATCTATATCACCTGTTCAATATTCTGAACGCAGTGAAGGAGGTATGCTTCCACTGAAAGTTCGAAATCGCATCTTCGTAATTGTATTACTTTCGACTTCCGTGTTTTCTATCATGATCTGTGTATACTTTCAATTAAATTTGCTTTTTGAACTAAATTTTGGAAGAGAAATGCAGAACTAAATTGCATTCATTATAATTTAATCTGTTATGAATGTCTCCCCCAAATTGGAATTCAATTTGTTGATGATTTATGATACATTAGAGAAAAGTTAGACGTGTTTTGTTTTTATTTTGGAAAATGTTTTTGGATATTTTTAGTGTTGGCATGCATAACCAATTACATATTGGGTTTAGTATATAGGTTAAGAAACTTTATATAAAATAAATTGCTAACAAAAATAAAACAACAACTATTAAGTACAGTAAATTTTAAATTTGGGCCTTAAAATATTTTTACGTATTACCCTTTTAAAAAATATTTCAACGTTCTGAGAAAATACTGTCTGAAAACTTCAGAAGATAAGTATTTTTAATTGGTGCATTGTTCATAATTTTCTCATATTTTGTAAATACTAAAAACAAGTGTTTTTATGATACAAATTAAATGCCGTCAATATTGTCTGCAAAAGAAATTTCTGACATAATTGGTTTTCAGTACATTTTTTTATATTCCAGTCGTTAGGTTTTGTATATCACAATGTGAATTTGTATCATATTGTGCTTTTTCCAAAATCAAATTCCATTCAGCTAATTAAAAAAAAAAACGTAATGCGTTTCCATTCTAGGATTTTTTGCATTGCAAATTTAATCGGTCTTAAGTAAGAAATATTTCAATTTTACTGTATAGTCTTTGAAGCTTACTTAATTGTTACTGTATTTATGCAGTATAGAGGAATGTAAATTAATTACAAAGTTTAATTTTGAATCGGGATGGCTTGTTAAGAAGATAACTTATGATAGAAACTCCTTTTTTTAGTATCATTAATGTACTATTTTTACTAAACAGAAAAATAAATGAATTTAAAAAACTAATTTAATTTTTTTTTTTTTTTGCAAAATATATGTTGGATATTTTTATTTTTTTAAGTTCTTTTTTTAGATTGCTTTATAAAATCGTATATCTATAATTCTGGAAATAATATTTTTTTTTGTGGACTTATTACTCTCGTTTCATATTCAAACTAAATTGAAATGACTTTTTTGTGGTAAAAGTCTTTCGTCCTACACCAATCAAAACATTTAAAATTATTTTTCTAGAACTAAAATAGTTTAAGATTTAAGCTCTGTCTTAAAATTGCATTTATCAATCAGTTAATAAGAAAAACGAATATAAGATTATGTTATCCTTGTTTAACTATCTTAAATTATATTTTCGAGGAAATAAATAGTAAAAACAATCAAATATTGAGTATTTATGATTCATCATAGATTTGTGTAAATAATTTATTATCCTTTTAAAACGAAAAATCTGTTTCTTTTGAATGATAAAGGATTTTAGTATAAAAAATATAGAAAATAACATAAAATATAATAATAATTTGTATCTTTAATAAAAAGAAAGTATGATAATTTTTGTCGCAGATAAAATGCTTTTCCAAAACTCTGAATGTTTAATTTAAATCTAATAAAATATTGGGTTTTAAAAATAATAATTTTGCTTCGATCCAAATACATTTTAACTCTCTATTGTATTTTTAGTCACAAAAGGCATTTCAGGTTAATGTTACAATTAAAATTACGCAGGTTTTACATCTAAGTTTTCTTTATTTAAAATAACTTATAAAAAATATTTACATTATCTTCTATAATCTGAATTTCATTAGGTTTCTTGTGGAAAGTAATTTCTAAAATATTTTGAACCTGAAGTTGGAATTAATTATTCATTTTGTTGCTGTTGCATTTTTAAAGCTATTATATTTCTGTTATTTACTTTTTTTACAATTTAGATCATTAAATTTTCCATCTCAAAATTAAAATAAGTTATTGCTATTTTTTACATTATTTAATGGTAATGGTTTCATACTTTAATCCTATACAAGTAAAATAAATTTTCATTTTACATATTAAAGAAAAATTACTTTTTTATTATATATATATATTTTAAATTTTAGAAATTGGGTACTATAAACAGATATTATGAGTTGCAACGACGAAACTTTGTATGACATTTAATACGTTTTTCTTTCTGAAAATGTTTTTAAGCTTAGTTCAAGCACTTCTTACATTTGGTGAAAACAGACTTCAGAAAATTTTCCAGCTAGAGCTCTTTTCCGGGAATCTAAAAGAAAAATCCCATTTCTAGTTTGCAAGAGAATATCCCCGGATATAATAATAAAAACAATAACTTATAACTAAAGGGAAAATAAGAGAAATATTAATATTTTAAAAAGCTATTTTACTTTTAAAAGTTATTTCTTTTTGGCATGAAATGGATATTTTTGTGTATAATATATTAAGAACTTCTACATTAATACTTACACATAACGAGTACCATACATGAACCAAAAAAATTTAAAAGAAATCATTTTTACGCAGGTAAAATTTGAATCAACTAATAATCTTGAACGTGTTAAAAGTTTATGTTGAGAAATTGGTTTAATCTAAGAAGTTCATTGCTTTTTTTCGCCTTGGTTGCAGAAAGCATCTTTTTTTTCTGTTTTGGATTTGATGTGAAACAAATAATTTTTCTTAAATATACCGATGTATAATGTACATATAATCAAATAAAAGAGTCAATTTTACAAAAATACATATTTATTGGATACGTTGTATCCTGTTAGGAACTAAACACCAGGTGTTTAATCATTGCAACCAGCCAAGTCGCCTTCTTTACATTTATATTCCAACTTCTAATATCCTTCATCTGTTATCGTCAGATCCTGAAAAGAAAATAATTTGATTTAATATTTTACATCATTTTTAATTGTTTTGATTTATATATAATCAATCCATATATAATTATTTTTGCCCTTGAATGAATGATTGATTTTATATTAGCATTGCACTTTGAGAATTATAGGCATTACACGCTAAAACAAAAGAAAATTTAATTTCGTCCAAAACAAAGATTACGCTTATTATAAATATTTAGTTTTCTATATTCCCTGATGTTTTTCATAAAGATTGAGATAAATGTAAATTATTTCTGAAGAGATTTTCCTAACCCTATCATTATATTTTCGTAAATCATTATATTTTCGTAATAAAATAAAGCATGAAGATGCTGTTTGGTATACTCCTCACAAAATGGAAACATTTTTCACTGAACGCAGAAAATTACTTTTTGAGAAATCTTAAATGAATTGCTTGTTAGGAACAAGCAAACTTCTTTCCTCTGACTAGATTTATACCTAACATTTATAGAACTCGATGCTTTTTTCCCCTTTTGGTTTAATAACAAATAGGATTTTACATTTAAATTAAAAATACCATTGTTTATATAAATAAATTGTAAGAACTTATTTTAACGTGATTTAAGATTTTTATAAATAAAATTAATGAAGATGGTAAGATAAATCAACTATTAGTGCAACTATTTTATGTAATGTTTTGAAATATTTTAAATCAAAATTTATTGTTGGAAATACAAATTTTGCATCATTTAAAAATCCAACATATACGAGCATACAATTTTCAAATAAATAGCAAAAAATTATGAACAATGAATTTATTAAATAAAAATAAACATAGACAAAATCTTCTAAGATACGGATCAAAATAAACAAAAATGACGTGAAAACTCAAATAGTAGATATTCTAATAATGAAAAAAATGCTTACGAGCAATTTTGTTTGCAAAAAGAGAAAATAATTATCCAATTCATCTTATTTTCAAATGGCATATATATATATATATATATATATATGCAATTATTTTTCTAACAAATTAGTGCATGTGGCTCAGCATTTATTTTATATTATTCATATAAAGTTAATAATGTAGTAACATTTTATCTGCATATTCTTTATTGTTTTTCAAAGGGCATGTGCAGCATTATATAACTATAGTTTTTAAGAAAGTATTTATAATAATTTAGACTTTTGATTTTTAGTTAGTTAAAGGAATAAAATGAAATTTTTAAAAAAGTATATTTGTCTTAACGAAAAATAATTTGACAGATATACTATACATATCGATAGTAAACATAATATTTTCAAGTAGATCTAACTGATTTCCCTACTGTTTATAAGCATTTGTGTTTTGAAAAAACTCTTTCATAATCACCTTATTCTGACTTTTCATATAAATATTTAGTTTAAATTCTCATTTAACAACGTCTTTGAGTTTTAATTCCACTTTTTTCTAGCAACGAAGCAGATTATACAAATATTTTAACTAAAAACTGAGGTACTTTATATCAATGATTCTAAGATAAAGTTTACGGACCTTTTGTTATATAAATGCATTTAAACTCCCTTAATTTTTTTTAATTTGCTTTTTCAATTAGCGATAAGGGATAATCCCAGTTCGTATATATATATATATATATATATATATAGGCTTGTTCATTAAATCAATTGTTGAAATTGCAGATTGGTCAAAAAATTTCTGATGGCTATTTGATCAGTAACAAGAAATATCCAATAGAATGATGTTGTTAATCAAAAAAATTAGTTACAAGTGAAAACATTGTTATTATTATATATCTAACTTTAAATCTCGACCATTACATAAAAATATGATCAGTAATTATAAAATGCATTGATTAGTAAGCACAAACACTAATTCTCAAGAAACTTTTTTCAAATAAACTATTAGTTTACTAAATTGATTAAGGCTGCTTTCGCCATATGCACAAGAGCGTGACGCAGAGTACATTTTCCAGACAGAAAAAATGTCTCAATTTTTATAAAAATTTGTGCCATTGAAACTCATGCATTTGTTTATAGTATAATGTTTTTAAAATTTCAAAATATTTCATAAATAATTAGCTTTTCCTTTTAAAATGTAAACGGATAGCTCATTTAGCATTACGGTGTAGGAGAAAAAATGCGAAACACATTTAAAAAAAGAAAAAAAATGTGCCATGATATAAATGAGTAGTATGATAAAATAAGTGATTCTCTACAGGATGGTGAAGCCATAATATAATATTAATGTTTGAGTACTTATATATCTGAAAAAATATTCCGAATTTGTACGCTATTCTTTAAAATTAGCAAAAAAAACAGCCTTAACTTTATGAAATTTCTAAATGCAAAATATCAAATGAAACCATACTGTAAAATTTTATGACATTCCACACCTGATCTGTAATCCAACAATACTCGGTTATAGTTTGCACTGAAAGATAAATTAGAAGTAATATTTTTTAAGCATTTCTGATGTCAAATACATTTCTAATTGGGTTTCGGTTGAAAAGCAAATCAACTGTGGAATATCATGCACATTATTAGAGAGTTATCAAACCAAAAGACGTTAACAAATAAATTGCAACAAAATAATATAACTATGACAATAAAATATAGTATATATATATATTGTAACATATTAATATGTCTATAATAATTGCATAGATAATGATTAATGATCCAATCCAATCTTTAATCATCATCCTCATTAAATTTATATAATATTGATGCAGATATCTTTTAACAGTCTCAAGAAGAATATTCATGAAAGGGTTTTAAAAAATGTCCTTATGCTGTAGGCTATTTTTTTATACATTATTAATTATATTTTACCACTTCATTTTTATCACAAAAATACTAAATTTTAAAGATCTAACTGAGAAAAGAATCGAAAGAAATAATAAATACCCTGGTAATGATCGAAATTAAAAGTCACAAAAGTTATTTTAGTATCGTTTAAATTCATTTTTTTCATTCACATTCTACAAAAATATGGATTTACAACTCTACTGAAAATACTCAGCACAAAAATGTGCTTTAAAAATTTAGAAATATATTATACGTTGCATGCATTGAAGCACACTTCTTGAGGCTTCTTGGACACAGATTCATTGGTATGCTCAATACTTAAATCAATCTTTCATGCTCAAAATTTTCTCCATTGAATTTTTAGAAAATTACTCTCAAATCAATTTATTAAGTTATTTAATTGAGATGTCACATTCCAATAAGACGTTTCATCACATACGAGCAGAGCGTGACATAAAAATTATATTAATAAAGCTTCAATAGACAAAAATAGTCAGAATTTAGTTATTTTTTATTATAGTTCAATACATTTAAAAATGTGTTTAAGTCTTTGGTTATCTTTTCTTTATGAATTTGAATAATCATCGTTTTTACGTCGTTAATTTCCTGAAGCACTATTAAGAAATGCAAAAGAAGTATTTATTTTTTAAAATATCACACATGAGTGCTTCTTAATATCAAACATTTTAAAATATCGATTTCATGATTAAAATATCGTTGTGTAGATTAGTGCTTCCCAACATTTTTATCGCCGTGGACCTGTCAATTTTTGATAATTTTACAGCGGTCTACTAAGGAGGAGGGTGGTATTGATTGTTTATATTTTACATTTTTGATTTAATAATTTAAATTTAATTGTATTTAAACATGCACCCAGAAAAAAATAAAGTTACTCCAGAAAATTGAATATAAAGGGATTTAACAAGGAAGATAAAGTGATTTCTATAAAAAGTCACACAAACACGAGATAGTGTATAAAATAGAAATAATTTAATATTTCTTGTGCGTCCCGATACTATTTGATCCGCGGCCCGGTACCGGACCGCGGCCAGAGGGTTGAGAACCACTGGTATAAATAACTGTTTCAATTCTTTTATATCAAAACTTTCTTTTATAATATCATGAGATAAATTTTAAGAAAATATTCACTTCTAATAAATAAGTTTTATTTTTAAGAACTTATTTACAGAAAAGAAATTAACCCTTAGTAATTAATTTTGGAAACTTTCAAAATAAAAATAAGAAAGAAAATAATTCTACTAATAAATTTCATTTATTTTGTGTTCCAAACAACAATGTTCAAAACCTATTATGCATGTAAAATAAGACCGATAAATTATACTTTTATCATCGAAGTATATAGACAATATGCTTCTACAGTTTAAAGACATTTAATAATTTTAAAATTGATACTGATTAATGCAAAATGTATAAAATTTATGTGTTAAGTTTTAAAAGTGATTCAGAGGTATGAAAGACCGATATAATAATACGATTAAATAATAAGATACCTATATAAGAATAATATTTCCATTACAAGGAAAAAAATTGGCTTACATTTTTCATAATTCAGTTTTGGTCATAAATGATTTCAAGACTTAAAATAAAAAAAAAAATGGGAACATTTTTCTATTTTTTTTCTTTTTGATAAAGTTTGAACAGAAATCTTAGGTAAAATGAAAGAATAAGTAGTCACATACACATTTTTTCTCTTTATCAATAACGAATGCTTCCTGAATACAAAAAAATATAATAAAAAAAAACTTTAGAGATGAATCAAAGCTTGTAAACCAAGTGTTATTAATAGTAATATTTTATCTTTGAAATAAGTATTCCTGCAATCTAATAAAACAAGATTTTAAAAAAATAAATACATGTAATATATATGCATAAACGTAAAATAAGAAGAAACTGCGATTGAGTTTCGAAAAGTATAAGTAACATGAAGAAAAAAATAAATGTTAAAAATCTTGCAAGATAATGCATATAATTCAATTCAGATTCCCAACGGCATTCCAGTCTTGATCCCTTGGGGGTCTATGGAAGTTTAAAAGGGATCTATAAGATTCCATCGGGGTCTATACAAGCTAATGACAATTTTTTCTGTTTTTAAATTTTCATTTAAGTTTTAAGTACTGTAAAAATTAGAGGGAAATCGAAATATTATAGCATAAAAAATAAAATGCTTTAGAAAATTTCTTTAGAATTTTCTGTTCATAGTTTTGGTTAAATTCTTATCTTTTAAGTTTTTTGGGTTATCAGTTGTGTGTATTGTGATTATATTATATGCTGTATTTTATACGTAAAAGTATAAAAGGTGATCTATGAAGAAAATTATTCTTTTAAAAAATTGGAAAAAATCCGAGAGCCCTGCGTTAAACTATAAAAATATTTTTTGTTTTCTTTTGAATGATCTTGTTTTATTCTTAATTTTGTAGCAGCATAGCTTTTTCGATCCAAGATTAGTATCTTGGATCGAAAAAGCTATGCTGTCGAATTGCTCTGTGCTTTATACAAGTCGAATTGCTCTGTGCGCAGACTGAAGGAGTGTTAAGAAAGCGAAGAGGCGAAGCGCATAGAAATACCCAAGAATATTTTTAATTGTAAATTCAATATACTCTTGATGCGGTGTATATATGTGCCTAGAGGGAATCACTACAATATTTACGAGAAATAAGTATGGTCTCCTTTATATTAGTGGCGCATCGTTCACACCTACAAAACCCGCATCGTGCTGATGGATCACAAGATTCTAGGGGCCCTCAAAGCCTGCGGACGCCAAATACTTATCCTTTGTTAGGATCCGGCTTGGGGCCCAAAACCACACTTTACAAGGGGGGGGGGATCTTAATATTTTCCGTTACGCCACCGTCTTATATTATTTGTAAAACACACACACATATATATATATATATACATGTATGTATATACCCTGAATGCCAGAATTATAGCATTTTAATATATATATATATATATATATATATATGGTAAATTCAAAAATTTTAAATCATGAACAATAGTTTAATGTAAATGAACTGAAACTTTTTGGTGTGATATTCTAAGTTTGAAAAAAAATTCAAAAGAGTTATCAGAAAATACAAAATAATTACACTAATTGCATTAATCATTAAATAATTAAGACATCACAGTTATTTACTAAATTAACTTTTTTTGTAAAATTTTTAACATAAATTTATAGGTAGAACTAATGTCTTAATTTAAAAATGCGTACAAATTTATTTTTTTACATTTAAATGTTAAAGAATATTAGAATACTTTGCACTAAAATTCATTAAACTTATATCTTTCTACTTGGTAACAGAATACAACGTTTTATTATAAAGTAAGGAAGAATTTTTTATTAAGAAACAAATTTTACAGAAGAAATTCACTTTGAAGTTTTAAAATCCTCATACACATTTAAGAATTCTTATTACAATCATGCAGTTAACAATTTAAATTAAGCTAATATAGTTGCTTCCTAACTCTCTCTCTCTCTCTCTCTCTCTCTTTAGTTTTAATCCCATAAAATATAGATTAAAAATGAACACGTTAAGGTATGAATAATATAAGTGAAGTAATGGCATTATCACTTTTACTATTGTGAAACATGATTTTTACATATTTGTGCTAAATTATCGGATTTATAGAGATGTGAAGAAATGGAAAAGTAACTTATTTCTGCTTAATCTGTCAGAGAGAATTTAATTTTTGCTTTTATTTCCTTTTGATTTGATTTTTGATTAACGTTGCTCTATAAAGCAACACGAGTGTCTCGGTCAAGTAACGAGGATAACGCGTGAGCTGCCATTCCCTTTCCAAACTTCCACACCACGCATCTGGGAGAACTTCGAACTTCGGGAGATTTAACATGCATCAGTTAAGATCTCAGGTACGAACTTTAAGCATTGCCTCCGGATCACCTCGCATCAACCAATCGCAATTGAGTCTCTCGCACAAAGTAAAACATCAACATTCGTCGTTCCAACATCGAAGACGGTCAGATATGGGATTGAGTACAACTCTGCGATCCAGAAGCCTACAGATATACACGCAACCCCTCGCTAACGTACATTGATCGCTCTGCACGTCAGATGCACAAAAGCACCAAGACTCGAACTCAAGAATTCATGATCAATTCCGTTTGGCTACCATTATCACTATTTAATCTTGAACTGTTCTTTGATCGAGTCATGTAAAATAGATTTCATATAAATATAAATACAATTTTTGAAATTAATAAGGAAATCCAACTTTGTAACGGTTATCGGAAATAAATGATTGAGAAAAACATAAATAAGTTCAATAGTTTCATAAAGCAATAGAACTCTGTAAAAAAACCCATTTATGAATCAAACCCAGAGTATCCATCTCTCAAACGAAGGAATTACTTTCACGTGAGATCTGTAACTTATAAAATAAAATAATCGGTTGATGTATTTACTAAACACAATTTTTATTTGATTTGTTATTTACTAGGACTTTTATTATAATGAAGACCAACAAATAAAACTGTTTTTATTCTTTTATATGATTTTTTATTATTGAATCTTTAGATCTTGACCTACATTTCAAATAAAAACATTGACCAAAAAATTTTATAGAATTCGGGACGTAAAAAGTTAATTTAAAATAGTGTATAGGGCATCTGGTTTAAATTGATGGAATTCTATAAAATAATGTAATATATTCAAACACAAAACTTTTCTGTTTTATAATTATTTACCTGATATTTTTTTAAACCACTTTGTACAAAATACATGAATAAGTTTCTTACAAATATTTTTATTTATTTTGCAAGCACACTTAGGAATTTTTTGTAAAGAATTTTATTTCTTAGAATGGAAATTTGAAAAACCTCAGTAACATTTATTTTTAGAACGTATTCTTTGAAAGCTATTTTTTCTCACTTATATATACTAATATACACAGTGGCGCACACAAGGGGGGAGTCGTGGTGGTCCGAACTCCCCTCCCAAAAGCCCTTGATTTTTTTTATTGGTTATAATTCTATGTATATAGTACGTAAAAATTAATTAAGTATTTTTAATGGTTAATTTTATTAATTAACGCTAATTATTCATTTATTAATTAATTTTTCCAGTTTTTTGTTTCGAAATTCGACAAAATTAAAGGAATATGTTGGGCGGCGTATGGAAGCATGGTACGAGAACAGTGGACTTTTGACCTTGGACCCCCTCCCCCCTTGAAAAATTCCTGTGTGCGCTACTGAATATACAAGATGCATGATTACATGTTACATATATACTAATATACATGATACATATACAGGATTTCACTTATTACAAAATAATTTCATTTTTTTTCCTATAAATAATTTGAAACCTACCACTTTTTTAAAGCGTGAAAAAAGTTACATAGTTATTTAAATGAAGGTACTGGTTCTTTTCAAAAAATATTTCCAATCTTTCTATGTGAATTCCCATTGGAATAACATTAAACTTCAAGATTAAAAGTTCTTTGTCATGTTTGCTTTATTAAAATAATAATTCTGAAGAAAGATATGAAATTCAATTTTTAACACCGCATTTCTAAACTTATTTTGATACTAGCCTTAATTTTGATTCCGAGACAATTATTGAATATTTTTTAGTGTGTTTTGATATCAAGAAAAGAAAAAAAAAGTTGATGAAATAAGTTGGTAACTAATGTAAGTCTTAGTTATAGACTATTTTTAAAAGGAGTAAAAAAATTTGAAATAATTTAAATTAAACGAAAGAACAAAACTTAAATAATGGAAAAAAAATTTCTTCAAAAATTTTCGAAGGAAATTACGAAAGCATTGAATGCATTTGAGTTTCATCTTAGAATTATTCTACAGAAAATTCAATAAAATTAAATGCAGAATAAGTAAAAATTTAATTGCATTTCAGATTATTTGCAAATAAATTACTTTAACAGCCATTAATTCTTTCAGAATTAACATTTTTTTTCATTTAACAAATCAAAGAATCAGAATTTTTTGCAAAAAATGAATTCATTTTAATATTTGGTAACTACATATCTGTGTGACATGCTAAAAACCAAATTTAAGCTATAATTGCAATCTAAACCATACGATTCAAATAAACAAAAATCACTCAAAAATAAAATAAAATTTTTTTAGACTTAATTATTCTTTATATACTTATCTATAATCTCACAATATTTGAAAACTGTAACTTAAGTCAATCCAAGTTATGATAACTTTTATTAACGTTTTTATGCACATCTCAATGGCAAATAAAAACTTTAAGCAGATTTTCCTCAGAAAGAAAGAAAAATAACTAGTTTATCTTCATTGAAAATGCTAAGGAATTTTTCCCATTGTAGCAAATGCTGAATATTTTTTTCTAACTTGCTATTAGTACATGTAACAAAAATTGATATTCATTTTTAATCCAAAACAATGCTTATTTTTTTAAAGAAAATTGTTGGATTTATAAAATTTATACATTTTTATAAGAAATTTTCAATAAGCATTTATAAAAAAAAATATTTTAGAAATATCATTCATGTTATCACAAAACCTACACCAACTTTTGTTACACATAGTTTGACGTACTTGTAAATCAAATTTCATGTGAATAAATCAATTATTGTAGGAAGAGTAGCATTTAAAAATCACTTCAAGAATAGTTAATTTTTTTCTTGAAAAAATTTAATGGTTAGCTTTTTTAGTATTTTGAGCACAAAAACTGTGTGTGTTTTAAATAATATATGTGGGTAAGAGGCAACTAAAACGTTTGTGAAAACCATTAAATCCCTATTTTAATTATAAATCGTTTAATGCCCCCCCCCTATAAAATAAAATTTTAAATTAACCTGGGTTCTAATTATTTTAAAGTACTCATACCTAAAGAATAAAATATGCGTAAGTATTTGTCAAGAACAACATCTCTTAGGATTGCATTTTTTTATTTTATGTGTATTTTTATCAAATATCATCTAAACTACAATTCCTACCTATACATTGATTAATTTCTTGACAGCCAATAGCATTATCAATACTCCTTGCAAGCTAAATTAGTTTTCCCAAATTCTTTCCTCACAATAAAACAGATTCACACGAGACTATCTTTTACATATTATTGTTTCACTTCACGGTATCTTTAAATAAAAAGGATTATAAAGAGTGAAGATCCATCACAAAACAGGTTAGAAAAGGAAAAAAAAAGTGTGATATGCGTAATGTTTTGTTTTTCGCCCCTCCCACCCTTTTAGAAAGTAATGTATTATTCCGGTTAACCATCTTACTTCCACGTTCTTTCCATTTTCTCTGTAAGCTCATTTGCGACGAGGAATTTTCTGGCGAAAACTGTTGCCACTTCTGTCGGACAAAATAACTTAAATAAACAACTTGACTTGGCGTGTTGGTTGGCAAACGCGCCACACTGGAGGAAAATAGGGTGAAAATTCAATTTAACGTTGACGCTCCTTTTCGCTACGGGGAATATTGCATGTGTGCATGCATTTTGGCTCTAGCACGACTGGTTTTTTCCATTTCATACTCCGAAGGGGTTATGCAAATAAAATCATGCGCGAAACCTCTAGAGTGTGGACAATGCGCTTTTGGGGGGCAGTTTAAGCGAAATTCTTTTTATACTTTTTTATTATTGTTGTTGTTTTTCGTTGCTTTACTCCAAACAAGCAAGGGACACTGTTTTGATACACATCTTTTTTTCGTAAGAAAAAAAAAGGCAAGCTGCTTATTCACAAACGTATTTTCAATAGAAGACCCATTTGCGAAAACTCGAATTAATTTAGAATATGCTTTAGCTTACTCTATTACCATTCTCTTTCTCAAAATGAGATTTCTGAATCGCAATCGTGACGAAATTTCTCTAAAGGTATTTATAGTAGTGGTAAATAGGGTTAAGTTGATTCTAAAAGGTATGTCTGCAGCGCGGGGAAAAAACCCAATTTAGACGAGAATGCTAAATGGGAACTTGAATATATTCCAAATTATGCATTCGTCAAAACAATGAAATAAAAAGAAATGGAGATGATTTATTATGAAATTATACACCCTCTGTGGGGTTGAGGTTACATTTTGGAGGAATAAATGTATAAATAAAGATGAAATCGTACTATAAAAGAAAAATAACGACACTAAATTTTAATTCTTTGGAATCTTTTCGTGAAATTGAAGGAATGCAACGACTGAACCAAGAGAGTGAAAAAAAAATAATTTACGTCAAATGAAAATGCACTTTTATTTAAAGATGGCTAATCATGGTACACAAGTTTTTAAGATTTAACTTTCTCTTTTCCTATTTATCCTTACATTACAATGATTAACACAAAAAAGAGACATATTATATGTAAAAATAAAACGTACATTTTTTTTTATTAATACTTTGAGAAAAAGTCAGGTTAAACTTTAATTAAATCATTAAATCACACACATTACAAAATTTTTTTAAACAGTAAACTTCTAAATTTAGAAAAAGGAATATTTGTTTCAATTAGAGCAGTGAAATTTTTTAACATTATTGCTAAACTCCCAGAATCCTTTTTGATGCTGAAGTAATATTTGGGAAGAATAAATGTATAAATAAAGTTGAAGTACAATAAACGAAATATAAGGACACTGGATTTTAGTTCTTTGAATTCTTTCAGCAAAATTAAAAGAATAGATTTAGCCAATTTCTTCCTTTTCCCCCTTTTCCCTTACGTGTGTAAGCCTCGTGTGTAAACAGGAATTTATAAATCTTTTCAATAATAATAATAATAACCTGAAAGAATGCAGCGACTGAATCAAGCTAGTAAAAAAAAATTAAATAATTTACTTCAAATGAAATTGCACTTTTATTAAAAAATAACTATTCATGTGGCACAAATTTTTCAGATTTAAATTTCCTTTTTCGTATTTTGTCATTGAATTAAAATAATTAATACAAAAACTAGACATAATGAGCGTAAAATAAACTTAGATTTTGATTATGAATATTTATAGAAAATGATCAGGTTAAACTTTAATTAAATCATTAAATCACACACATTACAAAATTTTTTTACTGAATAAAATTCTAACTTTAAAAGAGAAATAAGTTTTTAGTTATGGCAGCGGATATTGTTTACTCCATTATTAGGTTTCCAGAACTTCTTTCACTTATTTAATTTCCTGCATAAATATATCATAATCACTTATATTACCAACTGTTCAAAGATGCACTATAAAACTTCTTCATCTGAAACTTTCTGAAAATTTTCTCTGAGAAAGACTTATTATCTTTGAACAAATTTCACATATTGCTAAATTATCAACGTTATAAATTTACATTATTTGAAATATACATGGGACCAAAAATTCAAATTAGCTCCAATAATAGTGATCTGGTTGTAAATTTGACAATTTTCCCAAGGTTATTTGCTATTCTGAAAATTTAAACCAGAATAAAATATCCCCAATTATCAGCAATTAATAAATAACAGCAATTCTAAAGCACAGATTTTGCTCGTTTTTGTAATTGTATTCTATAAAGTTTTCGAAAAAATAATGATTATTAGAATTGTGAAATATGCTTAATATTTCCCTTTTATTTCTAAAAATAGTGTTACATTTAAATAGATAGAAACATTTAGTACTCGTTATTTCAACTTTTCATAATTTTTAAAATTGTTTATTAATAGGCTTCATTATAAATGCTGAGAAATAAAAAGAAAGGAAGAAAAAGAGAAAAAAACAAGCCTCAATAAAGAGATAAAAATTGGTAAAATGTCATATTAAAATTCTTTATATTCAATTCAAATGTAACCATTTATTACTAACAGATCGTTCAATTTTTAAGAATTATGGAATAATAGTTAACATAAATATATAAAGTGTAAAAAACAGCATCAAACGCAATTATTTTCCTGATAATAAGCAGTGTAAAATATTCCATGTGTGATGTACTTTATTTCTGAACGTTGCAGTATTTAAAGTAACATTTTTATTATTAATTTGATATAAAATAAAAGGAATTTATAGAGATGATGATCATAAATTTGTATAAATTTTAAAATTGCATTATCCAATCGTCATATTTTAAACAGAAATATTTTTAAACAAACTGTTTTGATTTTAAATGATACAACATTAAACTACAAAATAATTAAAACTATTAAAACTTAGTAAAACTTGAATTGTACGTATCATTTACATCGATTAAAAATACGATTTTATATCTTTAATTTAAATACAATGAAAAGTTTTAGAAAGATATATGAAATACAAATATATAAAAAAAAATTTTTTTTTAAATCTAGAGCATTCTTAAAATTATCTCGAAAATGTAAATCGACTTACAATCCAAACTATTTATATGCAAAATAAATCAATTTTTAAATCCTATTTATAAAAATACAATAAAATCCCAAACGCTATTTTTTAAGATACTTAGCAAAATCTGAACCAAATAGATAAAAAAAAATCATTCAAGTCTAGTTCATCAAACCAATTTTTAAAATCCCGAGAAAAAATAATATATTTTTTCCCCTTTTTCTTTTATTGATCGCCAAAATCAGCGCCAAAAGCTTCGTTCTTCTCCTTCTATATAAGCCTTAACTATGCTAATTTTTCTTTCATAAAAATACAGTCATTCCTATTCGAGGCTTTTGAAGATTTTATGCCGCTCTTTTTCTTTTTTACTTTTACGTTTTATACTCCCCAGGAAGACGTAAAACACATCTTTACTACAACTTTCACTTCTTCAGGATGTTTTACGATAGCATCGTTTGCATTTATTTTACCAATAGTGTTGTAAACAAAAGTATAGCTGATATAAAAGGGTTAGAAAGCTTCAAACAGCTGCGTTGGTCGCTATAACAAAAGTTTTTCCTTAAATTTCTTTGAAGTTTGACGACATTCTTCTTTTGGCTTCCCATTATTCTAGTTTTTCCCCCCGAATGTTTTTTGGGGACAAGTTTTTCCCGTTTCTTGCTCTTTTGAGAATTAGGAAGCTGATTGGACGTGTCTGGTTTTCGAATTGTGATCATTTACAATTTTTCATCCAGTTGGGCTCATTGTGAAAGCAATTTAAAATTTTCCTAGAAATTTTTCGGAAAAGTTCATTTTTTGTATGTAACAAAATCACCAGTGAGATGATCGCATTTAGTTTCGCAAAATGTATGAAAGGTTTATTAGATAAAAAGTTGAAGGTTGAATTTTAATTATGATACAGACTTCTATATATATATCACAAAAAATTTAATGGAATGTATATTGATTATATATACAGTTTTAATAGATCTATTTTAATTTCAGTATAAATATTTGTTTATTAATTTTTTTAAAGGAAGAACACGAAACTTAGTTTCTATTTTAATATCCTCGTAAATATTTAAAAAAATTAAGTAATTTATTTTTTTACCGAGTACATTCTTGAAATTTGATTTTTTTACACAATTTTTTCATTGCTGACGTAAGTTTCTAAACATTGATATTCATGATAAAATAAAATATTTCAATTCGTACAAAAATATTGAAAAAAAAATCAAAATAAGAAAAGAAACGCATTTTATTAAAAAAATTTTTCTTTAAATTCTAATAATTTCTAGTTTATTTTTTAGCGAAATTTATGAATATTTTCTAAATTACTAATGTTTACAATATATTACGATTATTCATAAAAATATTTATTGAGGGAAGCAAATATTGGTACTTTTCCGTTTCGTCAGCGCAAATCTCACCAAGCAGGCTTTATTGGCGACAACACACAATACAAACATTAAAAAATGTTAGTGAATGTTAGTTCTCAATGGTTTTTCATCAACTGTTGATGTGTAATAAAAAAAAAAAACGTTACTGAAAAAAAAGACCATGCCTTGTTTTGAAAATGTGGAGGTAAAATCTTACCACCTGAAACATTCCGTTTGGAGTCGGTTGTATCATTTTTGGCGACTTTATCACCTGCGCCGGCGAAACGGAAAAGTACCCTATTATTTTGTGAAACAGCTTATATTCCGATTGTATATGCTTATTATCAGAACCAATCCAAACAAATATTTTTTAGATCGAGAGAATAATTCTTCAATATAATAAAAACTTAAGATTTCTTTAATATATAAAAAATAACGTATTTTAAAACACTAAAGACATTTGTGTGATTATGAATTAGTTCCTTTTTTTTTACAAAATTTTTAAGGTATCCGAACATGTTCAGAGTACTTTTTAACAAAATAGCATACTAAAACATTATAATTGTTATTTTAAGACTCAATACCATTAAATATTTCTATTTAACTATCAAAATTTAAAATAAATTACCTGAATTTTACAAAAATCACAATTATAAGTGAAATTTTAGCAATATTTTTGAAAAACTCCAATGCAGTTAGAGAAAAAAGTAATAAACATATCTTAGTAAAAGTATTACTAAAACAAATTAGATGCATTTATCTAAAAAATGTACTAACATTTTAATTTTTTATGAAAATTTGAAAATTTTAGAGCTGATTGAGTAAACATTATAAGAAATGTTACATTTTTTTATGAGACCATTATTTAAATAACAAGCTATAACTCAAAAAGTATTCATACAATAAGAAATATTTTAGTACATTCTCTAGAAAATAACATAAATATCAGGTTCAAAAAGTTTTATAGAAATATATTCGTAATATTTTGAGTTATCAGACTCGCCATGACAGATTTTGAGCCATTTAAATGCCCACTTCTGGTAAATCAAAAACCCACTTCCGGTTTTTCTCAATTTATAAAATGGATTGTAACTTGGTCTCTAGGTAGTGTAGAAACAAAACAAAGTATGTTTCGTAAAGTCAAAAGATAGCTCCATTCAATAAAATAAAAAACAAAAAAATCTGTCTTGACTGAATTTGGTCATTTTCAACGTGTTCGGATACCTTAATACATATTTACACAGTTATAAATCTTTGTCGAAAAATTTTCAATGCCATGAATTTATTTAGATTAGTTTTTTTCAAACTTTTCTACACTTAAATGTCATTGAAGTATGATGATTAATTTATTGTTTATTAACCTCACGTTCTGTAGCAACCCCAGGGCTCTATTGGAAACGAACCTCATAATTTTGAACCAGTCAAATGATGGGGACGACATTTTTGAACTGGCATCTAGACTCCTCTGATTTCCCCACTACTTTACCGTGAGGTCTTTGAACCTGACAGAGAGATTTAACATGCATCAACTCCTATACCTGAGGAATCTTCAATAGTACCAGGGTTCGAACCCACCATCAGATTCCGCTCAAAGAATAAACAGCAGCCATGACAACTCAGGTACCGCGGCTACCATTTTAAAATCAAAATAAAGTAATGCATGGTTTTCGTAGTATAAAAATCAGTTTTAGAATAGTAAACCAAGATATATTAATATTTAAACACAATAAAATATTGATGTCTGATTTTTTTTTCACTTTTGAATCATTATTTATATATATATTTTTAGAAGAGTCCATAATGATAGAATCTTAACAGGTTAAGAGTGTTCTACATTATTTCATATGCAGATTCTTATTAAGGTTTCCGACTCTGCTTGCGACAATTTTTTTTAAAAAAAAAATAGAGGTATGAAGTTTTTTTTGTGTGTGTGTGGTTTTTAGATTTGTTTAGTACATTTTAAGAAAAATAGGCTAAAATTAAGAAGAGAAAAAGAAATTATTATTGCTAAAAATGAGAAAAAATGGGTTAAAATTTACAAAAAAAAAAAAAAAAATCATAAACGCGGTTCATTTTGTACCAAAAGTTTATGAACACATTTTCAATTTTTCTTTTATGGTATGTTGCTATGTTATTCATTTTTTAAATGATCTTCAGGATAAGAGATATTTCATTTTTTACAAAAAACTAGAGCACTTTATCTTAGCTATTATATGAAACTGCTTAAAAAACAGTGATTATTTATTAACATAAGGGACTGTAAATTTTGTAACAAAACAGTGATTGATAAATCTGACGGTTAAAACACTTCTACTATTATACAGAACATACACAAAAAATTTCATTTAATTATTTTCAGTTATTATTTTAGCAATCGTTGTCCCCGTTTGAGCATTTAAAAAAACACATTTCCAGTAAAACGCATTTTAAAGTATGACATCTTGCTTAAAGTAATGACATCTGCTTTTACTAAAGCACATGTAGTTTTTATTCTAGTGAACGAAAAATAATAAGCTTGGTATTTTTATAAAGCTAATAAGATGGTTTATAAAATAAAATCATAAAAAAATACTTGTCAATTTTTGGCAAAATTCACAATTTTAGGGTAGTAGGATGGATACCTTAATCTTAAAAAAAAATCTTTAAAAAACACGCTAATTTAATATACTTGAAAATAATGAACTTGGTATTTCTTATAAAGCTAATAAGATGGCCTATAAAATTAAATTCTTAAAAAAACTTATCACGTTTAAGGACACCTTAAGGAATATATAATGTTTTTTTTTCTTTTTTCATTGCACATAAAGTATCTATTTAGCCTATTCATGTGTGCCCCCCCCCCCCGAAAATGGAGTAGTAAACTGAAAACTTAATTTTTTTTCCTTTTAATCAGATATAAATATCGCTCAGATGGTTCTAAAACTGTTTTTCGTTTCTATATTCTTGGTAATAAATTAATTTTACCAAATGTCAGTTGCAAATTAAAAAAACTAAGCCTTCATAACCAAAAGCTAAATATTTGTGGAGTGAAGAAAAAAATCCAATTTTTTCCCCGCTTTGCATAAATTTGTGAGTTTTGATCTTATTTTAAGTTTTTTAACAGATTTCATTCTGTTCTATAAAGATTCCATTTCTTCTAGAGACCCATTTCAACTCCCAAAGTTGTTAGAGATTTAAAATGAAGAGAATTGCAAAATTAATGTGAAATATAATATAATTATAGTTCTATGATTTGAACGCTGTTTTAAAATGCATCCAAAAGAAGTGACTAACTATTGCAAATTCCAAAAGCTAAATGACCACCAAATATCAGCAAAATTTTATAGGAATATGATGGTTAAGACTTCAGTATATAATATGTATTTTCTTAGATTTTAATTTGTGTTGTTGTCGGCTCAAACTCCCAAAGATAAACGTGGCCCATGATATTGAGCACCTACAGAAACTCTATAGCCAATTAAACGGAAATAAAGTTCTTGTTCGGAGACCCAAAAAAATCAAGCATTTGATCAGAAAAAATTTGGTTAATGCATCACAATGGATTTCAATTTCTACCTCGCATATCTTTCCTGTAATTTGTAAGAGTCTCACTTTCTGTAGACTTTGAAATTATGTTGGTGTCAACAGAACAATTGGTTAACTGTAGAAGTGAAACAGAAAAGTATGGTATTGTGTATATATGATATATTGATGCTAACCAATAATTATATGCATGCCAATTTCTTTGTCAATGACATAATATGACAATGTGAAGGACTATTGGAAATATTGCAAGTGATGCAAATGTGCATTCGAGATTCTGGTTATTTGTGTAATCAATGAGCACATGCATACTTTAAAAGTTGAAAACTATTGAATACGGTTCCAAAAGACAAACTGGTTAGTTTTTAAAAAGCAGAATCACTGGAATGCTAGAAAAGATGCTATCACAGACAGAAGTATCTAATGTCGTAAATATTGCCCAGTGCGTAATTTCCTAATCGTGGAAGCTGTACAAACCATTAGTCACTAAGTCAACTCAGAATAACAACAGCTAGACAAGATCAGTATCTATCCGTGATCGAAATATGTGAGCTAGATATCTATGTACAGAGTTTATTGCAACCAGAGGTGCAAAGAATTTTAGCCTAAACAGTTTACATGTGCCAAAGGAAAAGTAGCCTATACGCAAGATATCCAGCTGTGCTTATATACCATTGAACCGTATGCAAGAAAGAATTCGTTTGAGATGGAAAGCATCGGGATTAGAAAAACAAATCAATGCAGCGATATTAATGTTCTATAATGAATAACAACTCAGTTAACTTAGTGATTTTCGTAGCAATATAGACATCTAAGAAGACATGGAACATAATACTCTTATAATATCACAGAACTAGACCAATAACGGAATGGTAGAGTTTTGGTATAGGGCAGGAGTGGCGAACCTTTATAGATCAACGTGCCATTTTTTCTAAAGGACTGATTAACGAGGTACAGACGTGCCGTCAAATAGTTTTGACTTGTAATTATTGAAGAAAAAAAGCGAAATACTAAAAACACCAAACACTTCTAAAAAATATCTTTTGCACTGTATAGTTGTAAATGTTTTAGTTATACGTATATAATTCAAATCATAAAGTAACATTAGCGTGACTTCTGTTGTTGCATATTGGATGAAAAATAAATTATATTAGGATGGTAAGATGTTACATTTAATAGAATGCATGCTAAATAGGATTCATCTGCCAAACGGTTTCTAAGCAATTAATTATTTTTACTGTGTTTCACTTTTTTGACGAAAGGATTTGTGATTTGTTTCAAAATGCCATTTTACAGTCGATGCTCTGCATACCACTATTCCAGAACATAAAACACACACCACTTTGTCGTTTTTACTAATAATGTCATATTTCTAGATTCACCGAATCTGCTGAACTTGCCATGTTAAATACCAGATACCCCACCACCCCGGGACCAATCACTCGAATTTGTTCGTAATACTTCATCGTGAACTTTGTTATTTTGAAATAAAATGAAAATCATTTTAATCATTGGGGTGCCCGAAATATTGTGTAGCGTGCCATTGGTTCGCCATCCCTGGTATAGGATGAGTCAATTGTCTGTTGGACGTAAGAATCTTCACTTGGTGAGAGATTCTGAAACTTCATGTTCGTCTTTTTCGATGTGTGTTAACCATGTACACAATAACATCCCTCCGTTCTCAACTCATAGAGGAATAGTGTGGAAGTTAAGATACCCAGCACATGCATGGTTAGAAAGATCCTCAAATTTCAACTTGATTGAGCATATTTGATGTGTATTTACACGAAAGGTGTCAGATTTTCAGCTTCCATCAAAGGACTGCTGAGCTTGAAACTTCTACTGAATGAATGGCAGAATTTATCGAGGTAATTTGCTCCCGAAAACTTATTCACTGAATGAAACATCGCTGTGATGCCTGTATGGAGGAAAGAATAGGTCACACGGTACTTATTCAGTTTGTTTTCTTTTATTTCAGAGACATACGAACTTCTTGCATTTCTGAATTTTGTGTTTTGCATGAATGAAGCTTTGCATTTATGTTTATATATTATTCAACTTCTTCCCATAATAGCTTTTTGAAATAGCTTTCTTTATGCCTATTTTTAATCCATTATGTCCCTTGTTTACCTTAATTAAAAAAAGCAATTATTATACGTTTTAAGAAAACAAGTATTTAAAAGTTATACAAATAAGGTCAAAATTCATAGCCTTTTAAATATTTCTTGAAGAGTAAGGCCTTTAAAATAATATTTTTTTTTCTGTAGTAAAAAAAAGCTGAAAAAGTGTTCTACTTACGAAAAAAATTTTATCATGATATATCAATTAGAGTGGCGCACACAAGGGGGGGGGAGAAGGGTCCTCGGATTTGGACACCCCCATAGCCCTTGAATTTTTTTTCGATTGATTATAATCCTATGTATACAGTATGTATAACGTACTTATTTGTAATTATATTTTCCTGTTTTTTTGTTCCCGAAAATTGACAAAATTAAAAGAATATGTTAGGCGGCGTATTGGAGCATGATACGAGAATGGGGGACTTTCAAACCTGGACCCCTCATCCCCCTTAAAAAATGCCTGTGTCCGCTACTGATCAATTTATGCATACATTTTTAGGAAGAAAAGATATAAAGCGATTTCATATGTTTTCAAAATATATCTCCAATTCGTAAATTAACATAATTTTTTTTTCTAAAATGGATGTGAAAAGCTTATTTTAATCTCAGATACTCATGAAAAAGTTAAACGGAAGTCATATATGGTCAACAAGGAAAAAAATAAATACGGCGTACTGCTTCAGAAAAAAGGACAAACAAAACTGCAAGAAATGAACAAGTTTGTATTAATATTTAATAATTTAATGTTGGTGAAATTTTATTTTTAAATTCGTGCACGGATAAAAGGTAAAAATAAATACTTTGAATTCATTTAAAAATAAAACCAAACAAAACAGGAAACTAAAACGCATATAATTCTATTGTATATATTTAAGAATTTAATTTCATACTAACTCATTTTGCTTTTCTCTTGTGAAACAAACGCGTTTTTAACTGTAAATAAGTGTTTTAAAACACGTATAATAATATGAAGAATTATAATGCAAGAAGTTATTTAGTATTAAGCCTTTTCCTTACAATAAAGATTACAAAAATATTTCTGATAAAATAAGACAACGCACCTAAAATAAATACCTTAATAACTTTACTTTTTAAATATCCATTCTTTTTGTTAAAAAAAAAATCAAATTTATTGAATCACCCGAAAATTCTTTAATCTTGTTTACAAATTGCTCTTTTATCAAAGTGATACAGAAAACAAATTTCTTTAAAAATACTAAAACAGGTTTTTATTCCAAAAGAGAGAATGCGTAACTTCGTAAAATATAAGTTTAATCCGACACGAACATCTTGTGAGGAAAAAAAACTGCCATCTCTTTTTTAAGCAAAAATAAACAAATGAGACTTAAAAAAGAGGCGCAAGATCACCGTTTGTCCATTATTAACATTTAGTAGCTAAAGACTATTAAAAATTCATTCTTTTCAAAAGAACCACCCAATAAAAAAGTAATAAAAACAGCATTCTGCATTGAGAACTATACAATTCCAACGTAATCTCATCTTCATTATTCCGGAATTTTCCTTCCTACCCAAATATATTACCCCGACCAAAAAAGGAAACGTATCGATAAGAAAATGAAGTAAAAGAGTGTTTAATGTCGCATATCGTTCCTAAAGCCTTTTTATACGCATTAGACGCGTAGCTCATGAAAAATACATTTATAAAATATGTACATGCTGTTACTTCTGGATATTATCATCTTCGCGAAGGGAGAAAGCGGATTATTTTTCTCAGGGTTACGGAGTTCTGAATTGTTTACGGAATATGGGTTAAAATAACAAATCTTTTGAATCAGGAAAAGTTCTAAGAGGCTTCCTACTACCTTTTCTTCATCATCAAATCATTTCACCGATATTAGGTAATACGTGTTTGAAGAAACATTTTTTTATGCTTCGAGAATTCTAAAATGGAAGGAGCACATAGAGAAAGTGTAGCATCTCTTTATCGTTACATAAAACTGCATCTATAGTTATAATTGATCTTTCACTGTAAGATATTTAAATTTGAACTATTTCCATAGCTTATCTTAGATTTGTTTATAAAGAATTAGGAACAGAAAGTATTTATTTGTTCTTGTTTAAATACACTGGCGTAGCTATTTCGGAGGGGGCTCTGTATCAAAATTCCTTCAAGGCCCTTCTTTTAGATATGAGAACCCTGTTAGGAGGAGTGTGTAGTTACACATGTTGGGGCCCCTGTGGCTTGCGGCCCCGCATTCCAGATACAGTGGTAACTACGCACCTGCTTAAATAACAGTTTGTGAGGAATTAGTTTTTTAACATTTTCAGAAATACATAAAACTCTTTTTTACACGATTTTGAAATAACACGGTACACGAATTTAACGAATTCTTAAAAAATTTTTACTCGAATTTTTTGTTCTGGCACGAATCTTAAAAAAATTGGAGGAGTCGTGCCTTTAGACTGAGGATGATTTAATCGAATTTATGAAAATCCATATGATAATAAAGAAATCGATAATGATGAAGCCGAAGGTGAGGCTCAGCTATTAACAGCTGGTTTAATTCGTGATAGCTTGAAATTTTCTACAAGTATTTAATAGAATTTTCTTACTCACGATCCTTTCAATGTAAGCATAATTTTTGTATAGCAGGATACCAAGTATTTTGCAAGAAACGTAACAAACAAAGCAAAAACAAAAAACAGCCGCAAATAGCAAAATTTTTTATCACAACCAATATATATATATATATATATTTTTGAAGTCAATTCCTACTTAGGTCAACAAAGAACAAATTTATATATTTGTTGCTTTTTATTAAATAGTTACATTTAATGTAATTATATATATACATATAACAGAATCACAATATTAAAGAATAAAACAGAAAGCGATTTTCCTTGCAATTTTCCATTTTTCTTTTTATATAGGGTGTTGGACTACTTTTTTGTTTGTTACTATTGATTCTCACATTAATTAAATTTAATTATTCTAATAAAATAGTATAGTAAAAAAAACAATCACATTCTCAAAAATCAGCCACCGCGGGTGGGATTCAAACCCACGACCTTTGGATTAGAAGTCCAACGCGCTATTCACTGCACTACAGGGACACAACGAAATACTTTCCTTTCTATATATGCTGCTGGACTATCATTTTTGTTACTATTTATTCATTTTTTAATTTAATTAATGAATTAATATTTGAAAAAACTGTATTAACATCAAGTGCCATCCACTACACGTTTAAAAAATGCATTTGAACTTGAATGAATGAATAGAAAGTATTTTATTAACGACTAAAAATTTGAACAAGATTTAGTGTAATGTATATATATAGGAGAGAGTGAACTTATAGTAGGATTGAAATAATCACCTGAGGCTGTTAATAATGTACGAGTTTCTTTATTTGAATCAAAGCCATAACTTGTGTTAGACATATCTAACATATCCATTAATAACTGCATTTATGATTCAGTGAGTGAATATTAACGTCCCACTGTTCAGTTACACGAGGGCTTTTGGGGTTTGAACCATGGTCAAGTGACGCGGACGACACCTGATCTGGCACCCCCTCTCCTAACTACCACACCACACCAACGGGAGGACGTTTGAGCTCTCGACAGATTTTACGTGCATCGCTCCCCTACACGGAGGGTTTTCAGTGGTACTGGGATCGAACTCATGAGATGCTAGCCACGATCTGATGCCTAGACCCCTTGGCTACCACGGCCACTTGATCCAGTTCGTAATCAACGTGCAGGCTTCTTTTCTAGTAGCGATAAATAGAAGTTTCAAATTTTAGTTTGAATCTTTATATGTTGCCTGTACTTATAGATTGAAAAAAATTTCACTGTGCATTACAGTTTAGACTTTTTTATAGTTAAAATGAATTGCTTTTGTTTTATAAATATCTAACATGGACTTTATTGTTACTTTTTGCACTGTTATTTGGGAAAATATTTAGATTTTTCATCTTACACGATTTTTTAAAACTGTGAAACATATCCCCAAATTTACCATCTGTCGCATGTATTTTGTCACGATTTTTTCCACGGTTTTCTAAGGAACGTAGCTACCGTGTAAAAAAAGAGTTGGTTGTACTTAATAGACAGTTTTATTTAAACTGGTGGTTTAACTCAGTATTGGACGATTATTTTGGCTCGAAGGCCTCATTGTGGAATCAGGGAATACTGAAAGACAACAACTTTTTAAAAGGACCGCATTCATTATTTTTTTTGAATCTCAGAAAAGGTATGAATTGTACCATATAAAAATCAATAAATAAAATAATTGAAGTTTCATTCATTTTATTTATTGTACTAATTTCGTATTTATAGCTGTACGCACAGTCAGTTTTAGAACCAGTTTAATGAGACAAATGTACCTTATGAAACTTTTCTCCCAAATTTTTCTTTCAATCAGGATTGAGATTGTGCTAGGTGTAATTCTCATCACAGTCTATAAGTTAATTTTAATCAACTTGAATCTATGTTTAACCTTGTTGATCCTCAAGCAAGAAAACTTTGCTCAGAAGTATATGTTGACCCAAATATGGAGAACATTTTCTGTCTATTCAGTCTTCTGATTGTCTTGGTGGGACGCAAAAAAAAAAAAAAAAAAAAAAAAAACTCTTTGCGTATTATTGTTTTTAAACCCTGATAAATACACCATCTGGCCAAAAGTATCCGGACACCCAGTGGTATGGACTTAGAGCGTCCTGAGGCACACATATTAATATGATGTTGGTCCCCCTTTTGCATGGATGACAGCCTGCACACGTTTGGGAAGACTTTTCACCAATTTTTGATAGGAATTAGGAACCATAGGAATTGCCTTCCAGGCGTCCATCACAGCTGAAGTGAGTGCTTGCAGTGAGGATGGTCGATTTGGCTGGTTACGTAATCTGCGCTCTAATTCATCCCAAAGGTGTTTTATGGGATTTAGATCGGGGCTCTGAGAACGCCAGTCCAGTTTTTGAACACCCATTTCGTCAAACCACGTCTGTGCAAGCCTCGATGTGTGAATGGAGCAGTTATTCTGCTGGAAGAGAAATGGGCCTTCCCCGAAATATTGCCATAGAGTTGGGAGTGCAGTATTATCCAGAATGTCTACATACATCTCAGAGTTCATGTTTCCAATCAAAGGAACTAACGGACCCAGGCCAAACCACGAGAAACACCCCCACACCATTATGCTTCTACCACTAAACTTAACAGTCGGCACAATGCAGTCACTAAATAAACGTTCGCCGGGCATCCGCCAAACCCAGACACGTCCATCCGACTGTCAGACTGTAAAGCGAGATTCGTCACTCCAAAGAACAGTTTTCCACATGTCCACAGTCCAATGACGGTGAGCTCTACACCATTGCAATCGATGTTTCGCATTCTGTGGAGTGATGTTTGGCTTGTGAGCGGCTGCACGACTATGGAATCCCAAGTTTTTTACCTCTCGACGGGCAGTCCTGCTGCTAACACTAATCCTGGATGAATTTTGGAACTCCTGAGAAATTTCCACCAACGAGGACTTGCGATTTTGTTTCACTACCCTATTCAGAGTTCTGAGGCTGCGTTCACCAAGTATTTTCGGCCTACCGGTTCGTTTTTCTGCCGTTTCACTGCCTCGACGTTTCCACTTCACAATTACATCCCTCACAGTGAGTTTAGGCTTCTGTAGAATGTCCGCAATCTCACGAACTGATTTCCCACAAAGGTGGCATCCCACTATACTGCCACGATCAAACTCACTAAGCTCCTTTGACTTACTCATTGCCTCACAAACGCATAAATACAATCTGACAAACCCCTACCAGCACTTTTATAGCTTTCAATTACGTATCAAATTGCGTCACTCGCCAGAACCACTTTTTAAGGGGTGTTCGGATACTTTTGGCCAGATAGTATATGCACATACACATAAACACACATATATACAATCGTATCTCTATATAACGAAGGCGCTAAATCCCGAAAAAAAGTTCGTGATATAGAAAATTTGTTATATAGATGTTCATCTTTCAATTTTCTTTATAAACCACATAAAACAAATTTTAAATTCATAAATACTGTGTATTAAAAAAAGTAATTATTCACACCTTTTCGTAAATTCATGTATATTTATTTTTTAAATCTTACCTATAAAAAAAAAAAGAGAGAGGAACTACAAGAAAAGTTTCTTTTCGCCCTTACCCACTTCTTGAAGAATTAATTATTTTTCTTTGAAGCAGTAAGGTTTTGACATTTTCGAGCTACAAGAAGCTTAGTTACCAGTACGAATGATCTATACTACAAATGAACGGAGATTAGTTCAAGGACACGAAACTCCATTGAGGGTGAAAGAGATATGGAAGATGTTTCCAGTGAACTGAACAATGGGGGGGGGGGTAAAGGTTTCACTTGGATAAAATGCCCAGAATTCTAATGCTCTCGACGAGTTAGGCACCTAATAAAACCAGTTCAAGATTTATGATCACCATAAACTGTGCTAAAAGAGAGAATAACTCAAAATGTCCAGAAGAATTTCAAAATTAGGGAGAAAAAAAATTGAATCACAAGAGAAAATATTCGTAATATAGAAAATGCACTTCGCTATTGGGAGGTTATTTTACGAAGAAAATCGTGAAATGTGTTCCAGGAAAAAGTTCGCTATATAGAAAAATTCGTTATATGGAGTTTATAGACTATATATATAAAGAAAAAATAGTACATTTGCTTATTTAATTAGTTTTTTTTGTGCAGGATTCACTTTTGACTAATTTCAGTCAAAAACTCTTCTTTATGTTTAAAAATGTGTCTGTAATTTAGAAATAAAATTCTATAAATGCAGGAAAAGATAAAATGAAAGATGGAATGACTAGGTGAAGGGTGCAAAACAAAGTAATATCATTAGGTCATTCCAAGAACTTGTTACTTTTGTTTATCTAAAACCGGAAATACCTTGGGAGAAGGGTTTCGATTTAATTGTTTTTTAATGTAACATTAAGGAGCAACACAAGGATAACTGGCCACAGATCTCGCAATTTTAAACCCTGATAAAGTAAAATCTGCTTAATTTGTTAAAATTTTTCTTGTAATGAGTTGTACAACTGTACTATTTTCTATGTTTCCGCTATTTAAATGCCTCTAAAAGAACTTTTGCTTACAAATGTATGTCAATCCAAATATAGAGAACATTTTTTGTCTATGATTTTCTGACTGTCTCAGCTAGTGGCCCACACCTGGTTCAAATGGAATTAAATAATTCTTTTTTTAACCAAAATTCTTTTTACCATCATTTACCATAATAGCTGATTTTTTTTTTGAGTACTTAATTTCTTTATATAAAATACTTCTACGATATGTCTTTAAAAAATTCTTCTTTCTTTTATAGTAATTAAATTTTTTCTATAAATTTGTATTGTGTTATGCTAAAAAATCTAAATTATATCGATTTCTTTTTTATATAGAGTTGAAGATTTTGGATCTAAGCAATCGCTTAAGGCTTTGCAAATATTCAAAAAGTTGGTTCCTTTTAGAAATGTAGGAAGAAGAAAGAAACAAATGATCCTGTTATATTCTACGAAAATCCTAAAGAAAGGAATAGCGAAACGAAATGTTCTGTTCTTATAGTAACAGAAATTTTTTTTGTATTTATTCTCCCAGGATAAAAAAAGAACGTTTGGTAAATCTACAAAAAGGACTGAAAAATCAAAGAACAGAAGAACATCTTTAGCATTTTGAACTATCTCTACTAGCTATGGAACTTTTGAACTAGCTTTTGTATTTTTTTGTAACCAAATTCCTTAATTCCACATTTTTTTCAACTATGTTTGTTATACTTTTAAGTTCTCTGAATCTAAAAGAAACGTCTAGAAAAACATAAAATTTCTTGGAATAGATTCTTTTCTTAGATGAAAGTATTCCAAAAATAAATAATTATTTCTTACCTTGTTAAATAATTATATAATTATTCCGATATTTAAATTATCTCCGTGTTTTACATTCGTAATTTCATCACCTGTTACAATTATGGAGTTTTCAAATTAGTTTTAATAATACAGAATCTTTAAAGTTAAATAATTCTATTCGAGTGTAATTAAAATCCTTAATGTATTATAATAAATACTAATTATCTTACATTCCAGATGTTCATTGGAATTATTTCTTAAAAGATTATACCTTTTAGACATAATTTTAAGTAAATTATTAAAACTAATAAATTAAAGTTTATTTTAAATCAAAGCTTAAACGGAAGACCTATATATATATATAAATTGCAATTATTCCTTTAATAAAACCACAAAACAGCAATTCCTAATACACAAAACTCACTTGTACTAAATATGAGAAATTAATACAATTTAAACTAAAATGATTATTGTTACTGGTTTAACAATATGTTAAAAAAAACCAGGATGGAGAACAAATTTTCCTAAGAGCACCCCTTTCCCTCCTATCTCCACCTGGGTTTTACTGGTTCATTCACCCCTATTTTAAATGCAAAAAAGAAAAAGAGCTAAAAAAAGTTGGCAACCCATTGAAAACTACCCCTTTCCGTTAGGGACCCTGGAAAGGGCCCCACTCTTCCCCCTTCGGTCCCTCACTTCCGCTCGTTTTACCCTTGCCCCGACTTTCACGTGAACTATTGTAAAAGCTAACCCTTTAAAAAAATCCCTCAGTACATGAGGTAATGTGGCTACAACTTTTAGTTGAGGAATAGTAACTAGATCATTCGTTGTAAAAGTAGGGCGTTTTGAAAGGAAGGGGTATTTTTAAGAATTTTTTAATCGGAACTATATAAGTAGTGAATATTATTAATGATTTTATAATTATATTGCTGATTATTTAAATTAAACGATTTAAGTTTTTAATAGCTGGAATTAACTTGTAAACTTATTTTTAAAATCTTTTCGGTGAGAAGTACATTTTACCAAGAACAGCCAAGAACATTTTTTAAAGTCTAAAATAGGAGTTCTTACAGAAATAACAGTTCCCCTCTGCGATAATTAACAATGTTTTCTTTCAAAAAATGTATTTTAAATGAAATTATTCTTGAAAAATTTAGACTAAAGTATCTGTATCCTATATTTCTCATACAAAAAATGAAAATTATGATTAAAAGTATCTCTTTAGAATATTTTTAATATCTGAATGAGTTCTTTTTGACTCAGGATTATTCAATATACCGTATATTCCGGTGTATAACAAGCGTTTTTATTGCAAAAAAATAGGATACAAGTGCGCGTTATTATACGTCGTATATGAAAATAATAGCTTTAAAAATAAAATATGAGCATAAAAAAATATATTTCTACATACAATTGAGTCCCGATTTAACGAACCCCTATTTAGCAAATTTCACGATCTGACAATTTTTTTTCTTCCCCGATTAAAGTTAAGGTAAAAAATCCTATTTAACGAATAATAAACCCCGAACCAACGAATTATTTCAATAGTTCAATTTTTTAAAGTTTGTATTGGAAAAAGTTGAATTTTTTTTAAATATCCTTTTTGGGTGGCACCAAAAAATGATTTTTCTTGTGAATATAGAAAATTTCGACGGGAAAGGGTGCCAGCTATTATTAGACTTTGAAGGTGCAGGTGAGTTATGAGAATGGAACCTATCATATGAATTTTGAATAGGACAGAAAACTCCTTACTTATCTCATCCCACTCCGCAACTCAAGGAATATTTTAACGATTCTGTTTCATTTGAGGATGTACTGCCTACCTGTGCAACTAAAGCTCAGGAAATTGTTGATTTGTCAGAGCCAATGAATAGCGATTTTGATGCAAAAATTATGATGAAACTCTAATCACACAAAACTATTATATTTTCTAATATTTTGTATTGTATTGTAGTGAAAATATACCTCATGTAAATGACACAGTATTTTCTTCTTTGCATAAAGTCGAAAAAATAACTTTTTCGAATCAGGAATCAAAAAGACCTTCAAACATCTATTAGTCAGTATTTTAAAATCTCCAATTAACTGATACGTAATAAATCACTAACAGTATTTTAGCTGTTGAATAAAACGCATGTAGTTTCTAACAAGGATTATTTTCTGTGTAGTTACTTTTAATAAAATTTCCAAAAGGTAAGTGCAAAAAATTAGTATTTTTTTGGACCCCAATATAACGAATAACTTCGATTTAGCAAACAAAATGCTCGATCTCGATGAATTCGTTAAATCGGGGTCCAACTGTATAGCTATATAAATACCGTTTATTATTTTTTTTTTAAAAAAAGGACATATCTTATGAACTTTCATGATTGGTTAACATCAAAAGTTAGTCTTATTCATCGTCCTTTATATTGTCATGCATATCATCGAAATCCGTTTAATCTTCCCATCACTGTTACTTTGAACCAAAAATAAATAATCGTCTTCCATTTCATCAAAATTGCTAGATATACTACATTTTCTAAAAAACCCTTTTAATTATGTTAGATTTAATTTCATATTATGCTTTTAATATCCACTCACACACTCTATACCTATACTTCAAAAGATAAGAGTATTGTACAAATACATTTCAAGTTTATTCAAAAAATGAGTACATTATGCGGCAAATTTAAATAAAGCTTTAAAAATACTTTTTAAAATGCATAAGTGAGCGTTATACACCAAAATATACGGAATATTTAAAGAACGAAATTTTTTACTTACCTTTTTTTTAAAATTTTTTATACTCCTTCTAATTATTTTTTATCAATACGATTAATTAACCAATCATAAGAACTTGAATTGAGATTTTTTTTTGTTATGAATATATATTTAATATCTCAATTATTAGGTAAGCATGCAAAAACGACAATTATTATTTAGAACAAAATACTGAAACATCGGATATTACGAAAGATGATTCAAAGTATACAGTTGTAAACTTCATCAACACTCATTTACAAAAGTCATTATTATTTTTTGATATTTTATTTATTCTTTCTAATTTACTTAAGCCTGCATTTTTATTATTTTTTTCTCTTTTATGGAATATTTAGAACAATTCAAACTGGACAATACTTACTTTAAACGATTTTTCAGGTCTAAAAATGAAATTGGATTGATTCAAGTTGCTTCTTCCCTAAAGGGTTATGAATCGCTAAAAGAGAGAAATGAAAAAATCTAACTTAATAAATAATTCTGAAGTCAAAAAAAGTTTCACGTTAATTATTTTGCAAATGAAAGCAAAAATATACCAACCTTTTTTTTATACTGATCCCTCATATAAAATACAAGATTGCTTGTGATGCTCTTACAGTTTTGCCTAAAAATAAAAATAAAAATATTCAGTATATTCTTTAAGTATATACTTTACTTATACAAAACTTTTAAGAAATATGTAAAAGTAATTCGATTCCTCAAAAACATTAACGTTTTCTAATTTTTATATTATACATTTTGAAATATCTCTAAATATGTATCAATATAAATTAATAACCTTTTGGCTTATATACTACAAAGAAACGGGAGAATTTGTAGGAATTATTGGGTGAATGATAATTGTGTATTCATTAGTTTGTGTCTAAATATAATACTATATATATAAGTACAATCAACTCTTTTATGAATAGTTACACTTGTAAATTTATTGTTATTTGTATTTGTTGCGAATACAGTGATTAAAATCATTTCATCTTCCAATACATAAATTTTTTTTCATTTCCTTTTATAAACTTCATATTCCCTTTAATTTATACCTGGAAGTTTTCTAGATTTATTTTATTTAGACTTTAAATTTAGTAATTCTATCCATAAATTTTTCCTATTTCACGACATGTGATGAAATTCAAAACCATTTTTAAGAGACATAAATGTTTGTGAATAAATTATAAAAAAGATGTATCCAAACATTGTGTATGTGTGTGTGTACATTGATTTAATAGTTATAAAACTAGACTAACCTTGAAATAAACCTTGTAACTAATCAACTTTAATGTTTTTATTGTAGATCCTCGAAATGATTATATATACTTAATTTTCTTGCCAAAAAATTATAAAAATTGAAGAAATATGAGAAAAAATGTTCATGTGTATGTGTTAAAAATATATAAATGTGCCAAAAATGACGTAGTTCTTTATAATAAGAATGGCATTTTTTAAAGAAATGCTATCGTCATATTTTAATGTTTTGATATGAATATAGTTTCAAATTTATTTTTTGAATATATCTTTTTTGAAAACAGATTTTGGATGTCATAAATTTAAGAATGCTATGAAATAACCAAGTTTGACTACGATTTGAATCTAAGATGAAAATCAATGTATTTCAACATTTTTTTCTTTTTGTTATTTATGTATGTAGATATGTTTGTCCCGTCGCTTAACCCTTCATCTATCGTTGGTACTCATACCACTAAATTTAAAATTATATAGAATAACCATTTCTACGAATACGCTAATGATACTACTTAGCAGGAATATTCTTTTAAATCCACCCTTCCAAGATATTTGGCAGCACGGGCTATATGATGAGTATTTTAGTGGGGAAGGCGAACATAGTTTTATAGAAGAAGTTGCGTTTTCAGCTGACATTTTGATTCGATTTCGAAGATTATAAATTTTTTTTTTTTTTGAAAAAGTTGTTAATGTTAAAAGGTAATTCTCTTATTTTGTGTGTGTTAATGAAGACGTTAGAAAACAATTTAACTATTTATTTTAAGAGAACAGTGTATATAATTAATTTTACAGTTGAATAATTTTGTGGTACTTATAAGTACCGACAGTACATTGGATGTTAGGGCAAGAACTTTTCTTTTCGTCCCTGTGGCTTATTGTTGTTTTTTGTTGTGTTGCAGTCATCCCTATAGTGTAATAGACTTATGCCTTTTTTAGCATTTCTTTTTGGCTTAATTTATTTATTTTGTTTTTTATTGTTTTACATTAACGTTTTCAAAAAATTTTGAACTTTGAATCTGAGCTTTTTTTGCCAATCAAATGAAGTATCTATTATTATTTCAAAAATTAGCAACATCTTAATTTCTTTATATGTAACTGAGATTTAACAATAATTGAAGATTTTCAAGGTGCTATTATTATTATTATTATTTTCTTTTCTCAGAATGTCTGGAAAAAAGAAGTAAGTTCTTCAAGAGGCTTTGGATTTATTACAGAATCTACCATCTGAAATCAGTGATGCAGTAACAGATGATTTTTCAGATGAAGAAATTCCAGCAAATAATCTGCTGGAATTTTAATTAGATTCTTAAGATGACATTCAAGGAACTGAACAAGATTTAAGGTGCAGTAGTTCATGTTAAGAAAATCCAGTATTTCCTACTCAAGGATGCAGTGCTTTAAAAACATTCAATCGAAACCTCACTTAAAATGCACAACGTATAAGGAATTTTTGTGTATAAATTAAAAGAAAAACTGTTTCTTTGAATATCACCAAATTAAGCTTACGTGTAAAAGCTGTTTTTATGTTTAAAAAAAGTAAATAAATTTTAAAAATTTAATTATCTTTAAAAATAAATATTTTGTGCTATAAAATATTAGTGTTCTCTGGTTGTTTAGCATTTTTAAGACTGTCGGTACCTTAAAGTTCCCAATTAATTAATTAGCTGTAATGGATTAAATTTCCCAAAGTTGAGTATTTTATTTATGTATATCCCTTAATTTTCAATGTATTGATTAAAAAAACATTGCATGGAAAAAATTGCAGTAAATCATAATGCGGTAGATAATGGGTTAATCTGTATTTATTTTATCTATGTACTTGAATAGAGAAGCTATAAATTCAAAAATTGGCAACAGTTTTTTTCGGCCTGTATTGACTATATTTGTTATTCTTACTTCAGAACGAATATAGATATGATAAAATTCAGTGATTTGTTTGTTGAACTTGTATATTTTGAATGTTGCTGTATTTGACGGTTTTATTCTCCTGATTCAACTGTATGTTTCAGCTTGTTGTATAGGATAAGAAGATTTATATGGAATATTCAAATAAACCATTTAAAATGTTGACATTTGTGTCCGAAATCTTTTGCCTACAGGTCCTCCTCTTAAATTCTATATATTAAAAACTTTCCTTGATTCCATAACGCAGTACTTAACTTGATTAAAGCTAAATTCCTCCCCCCCCCTCCTAAACAACTCTATTTTAATTTCATGTTACTGTTTTTTCATCCGTTGTAAAATTTATCCTGATTAGTTTGAAGTAAAATCTGCTTTTATACGCTCTGTATACTAACGAGATTTAAAAAAATCACTTTCAGTTACAAAATTATTTCAGCTTATTTAAAATATCTACAAAAATCCAAGTAAGCTTGTTTATTTCTTTCTTTGAAAATTGATATATTAATTAATCTTTGAATGTGCATGCAACCTTAAATAAATCAAATATTAGCTCTTTTCGTATAAAACAGTGGATAGCTATAGATTTCTAATTGTCTTTGAGAGTATGCATTAATGAATATACTTTGAAAAAATAAGTATCAATGATGAAAACCTTACCAGCAGCAATCTGATGTTTAGAGAAAAAAAGTTAACGTGTTTTTATTCATGCTTGTAAAACAAAAATGAATTTGTTTTTTTAAATTATATAATTTATGATATAACATTTTTCTTAAGGTTTTATTAAATTAAAATAAAATTCACTTAAAAAGTATTCATTTGATATACTATTTTAATTTTTATGTAACCTAAAAATAAAGATAAAGCTATTCAGATTTTAAACACGATAATGAAATTAAAATTTTTGCTTTATTGAAACCTTTAAACTTCTTCATTTAGTCAACTTATTTCAGCCTGTTAGAGGTCCAAATGAATCTGATATTAAAATGGATTGGTATTTTTTATTTCTCTTAATTCATTGATTAATTTTTCATTCCTTACAAAAAAAATTTCTAACGTTAAATCTGCAGAAGATGTAAACATGATAGTGAGAATTTAATTAAAATCATAAAAGAATTTATGTTTTAAGAAGAGAACAAAATTATCAAAATAATATTCAAGTAATATCAAGTGCGGGGTATTTCAAGGAATAAGCTATAATTATGTAAAAATAAAAATAATTACAAATAATTACTGCAAAAAAAAGAAAAAAAATGTTGCAGCATTTTTTCATAATTTGCAAACTATTGAAAAAAAACCATAACAATTTTTATGGTTAAAATAAGTAGCATAAGGATTTAAGACCGTGAAAAATAATTAAAATTAAACAAAAATATAAATCTCAGAGTTGCGCTGAAATAAAAATGTAAAATTTAGAGAGTTTTGCGCTCGCATATGATTTATTGATATTTTCGCTAATTTTTAGTTCATATCTGAATTAAAAATAACTGAAATTTTGTAGTTAAAAAAAGTCAAAGTTTCTTTTTACATAATAATTAGTTTATTAATCAAAAAATTAAAAATTAATATTAATCCAATAACTGCCCCTTTTTTGAGATTTTTTGGCTAGATAAATTATATATATCACAAAAGGTTTATAAAAATATAATTATCTGTATGAAAATTCTACTTTTTTTGTTACTGTTTCGAAAATATTTGATACTTTTGCAAAATTTATATTACATTGTGTTGTATTATATTATAACGAGTGGTGAACGTAAAATTACAAAAACCCCAACTGGGGATCGCAATGGCACACACAAGGAGGGGGGGGGGAGTCCTCGGGTCCGGACCCCCAAATTTTCTCGATTGATTATAATCCTATGTATATAGTAAGTAAAATTTAATTAATTATTTGTTATTAATAATTAGTTTTATTAATTAACGCTAATTATTCATTTAATAATTACTTTTTTAATGCTTTTTGTTCCCGAAAATTGACAAAATCGATAGAATATGTTGAGTGGCGTATTGGAGCATGATACGAGAATAGTGAACTTTTGACCCTGGACCCCCCTCCCCCTCTTGAAAAATTCCTGTACGTGCCATTGGTTGCAGATAATGGTTTAATCAAAAAGGCGATTTTTTTTTATGTTCTGTGATATAAATACCTTTTTATATAAAATATATTCTTAATGAAGAAAAAAAGGAAACGAGGAATTAAAGGTTCGATTTATTATTATTAGATTCCTTATTTAAGGGTAAATAACCTTGTTCTTTTCTTTATACAAATTTAACTATTACACATCTTGTGTTAAAAAATAATTTTTCGATAAACTTTGCTTCAACATAGTCAAAATTATTTTGTCATTTTAAATATGTGAAGAAAATACTCCGTAATCATAACTAAGTTGCATCGAAACTAATTCTAAATTTACTGCCACGGTTTGGCAGAAACTTCAAATTCTTTCTGAAGATAGACATAAAAATGATCTTCTGGGATTTCTCATTAAACATTCGAATCGGGATTTTCCTTCTCCTTTTAGGGTTATCTTCGAGCCCTTGCGCACCTTGACTATGTTCCCCCATCCCTCGCGGGGATTTTCAAGGAGGTGGTTAGGAGAGGTGAAAAAGGCAGACGAGTCAGATAAGAAGCAGAGCCTCTTCTTTCTATTTTCTTCCAACCATCCCTACTTATTTCCTCTTCCCGATAGATGCGAGTAGAAGATGGTGACGTCACAAGGAAGTATCATGGCCGCTGGGTTTGACATGAGTCGAGGATTCTGGGAGCAGGCGTCGAATTGCTGGGGCGGAACTAACCGAATTCGAGGGACAAAGGGCGCAAGAGGGGGGAATCAAGATATTTTTGAAGGTGCCAAATTGAGTTCGGCTTTCCTTCCTTCTTACAAGTTAACCAGTATTCTCTGGGAAATGTTGTAATTAGTGTGTAACTGAATATTCATAAAAATATGACAGTATTTAAAATATTTCTGAAAATCGTTGCGTTTTTTTTTTTTTACTTTTAAATCAAGTATAATTTGGAAAAATCATTAAAGATGGAACTATAATTACAGTATAGAAACGTAACTAATTTATTTTTTTGCATTAGATTTTCTCCGTAATCTTTTCCTAACTTTTATTACATGTTATGTCTCTACTCCAATGATTCTCAACCTTTTTTTTTGTTGTTGTTGTTGTTGCTGTATACTTTTTTAAAATTTTAAAATTTGATAGCACACTAACAATAAAATACGTTAAAAAGAATTTTACTTTTCTGTATCTACATAAAATAGTTTATGACAATAATTTTCAATGTTAAATAAAATAGTATGCACACTAAGGCAATAAAATGATAATTACGTAATTAATTACAAATTAATTACAAGAATACTCTAAATGCGAAATGTAAGCTTGATGATTTTTGATTTTTTTGTTTAAATTTGATCGTAAAAATGATAAGGGAACTCTCATTTCGTCATCTACATTTAAAAGTTTCAATCTTTTTTTCATTTTTGTATTTGTTATTGCTGAAAATCCGAATTTACACAAATTAGATGTAGAAAATTATGACAAAATTTTTAAATTTTTTTGGATATTATGGGATAATTTCCTGTAATTTTAAACCAAAAATAATTAATTGACTCTTCCGAATGTTTTGAATTTAAATATCGGTTATTAAAGAGTAAATTAGTTCTTCCACTTCATTCACAGTTAATTCATATACAGATGTATCCGTTAACACAAATAGATTACGAAACAAATCAAATTTTTTACCTCTAAATTTGGGAAGAATTAATAACTTTCAATAATAATTTTATGAATAGCTTATTTCTAAAAAACTGCCAAATAATTCGGTTACGGAGTTTTTTTTTTTTTTTTCTTTTTTTTTCCTCGGAGAATAATTAATTATTTTAAAAAATTTGGTGGCAACAGTTCTAGAACTTGGAGGCACATAAAAGTACCGCGGCACAGTGGCTCAGAATCACTGCTCTACTCACTTGTATAATATTAACTTCCTCGACTTTTCAAAATATGTCGTATTAGTTTTACTTATCAAAATTAAAACTTTTCAATTACAATGAAATGTTTACGGGGAAAAAAGGATCCAAATACTCAAGATTTGTTTCTTTCACATTTGAATTACCAGAGTTGCTTGGCATTATTAATACCATTTGATATTTATTGCCTAACGAACGAGGTGTTGAATAGAGCAGATAAACATTTCTGACTTTCTTATGATCGTGGAGAAAGATTTATGGCTAAACGGTAGCTTGAGATCCATATTTGAAAAATAAATATCCGTTAACTCTGAATTGAATATGCTCAGTTGATAATAATAATGATTCAATTGTGAGGGTTTTTTCAGAAAAATAAATCTACTAATATATACCAAAAATAAAATAATTATCTTTGATACAAGTAATTCCAAGAGACCATTAAATTAAATAATCATTCTTTAGTTTTCTTCCTTAGTTTCATTATTCTTTAGTTTCATTCTTCGGTTGTTAAGTAAAAATTAGATGTAATTTTCTCCCCTATTTTTTAATATAGTAATTTCTAAACCAGAAGTATGTAGTTAACAAATTACCCAGTGTGAAATATGTATTTTTTTATTTATAAATAATCTTTGGCATTCATGGTAAAATATTTTTTTTCCATTTTTTTTGTATAGTTTTTACACAGTTCATAATATTTTGACCCTGAAAAATATGTTTTGTATTTTTAAAATATAAATGAATGAAAATAAAAATAATAAACATAAAGTCTGCGACAAAAAAATTAAAATTTCTTCAAATAAAGCTTTCACCTTTCTTTGTTTTAAAATCTTCCCATAAGATAAAGTTACGGTCTATTGATGTTCACACGTGCAATGTCACAAATAAATGAATCAATAAAATATAATTTTCATTCATCATAAGATTAAATGTACGGAATAGAGAGGCTACTAAACAGTATATTATTTATAAACCAGTTTATACGTGGCAAGAAATATTGTAGCAGAATATTCGGGGGGGGGGGAGGAAATTTTTTTCAAGTATAGTTTTTAAATAAATTTCATTTGTTAAAGTATCTGACTATTTGCAACAACTTTTTTTTTTTTTAAAGAGAGAGATATGGATTTTTTTCTGTTGTTGTTTTCAGATTTTTTTAGTACATTTTAGGAAACATATGCTAGAATTAAGAAGAGAAAAAGAAATTATTATTACTAAAATGGGAAAAAAGGGTAAAAATTTACAAAAAATAATCTAAACGCGGCCTATTCTGTACCAAAAGTTTATGAACAAATTTTCAATTTTTCAATTTCTGATGTGTTGCTATCTTATTCATTTTTGAAATGACCTTCAGGATAAGAGATATTTTACTTTTTACAAAAACTAGAGCACTTTATCTTAGTTATTATTTAAAATTACTTTAAAAAAAACAGTGATTATATTCACATACGGGAATGTAAATTTTGTAATAAAACAGTGATTGATTAATCTGAAATTAAAACACTTCTATTATAAGGAACATACACAAAAAAGTTTAGTTAAAATTATTTTCGGAACATTTTGAGCAATCGCTGTCCCCGTTTGAGCATTTAAAAAAAAAAGAACACATTCCGAGTAAAACGCGTGTTAAAGTTTGACATCTTGCTAAAATAATGGCATCTGAAACACCTGTAGTTTTTGTTCCAGTGAACGGGAAATAATAAACTTGGTATTTTTTTAAAGCTAATAAGATAGTATATAAAATAAAATCATTCAAAAATTGTCAATTTTTGGCAAAATTCGCAATTTTAGGGTAGTCGAATACCTTAAATTTGTTAGAAAAACTGTTTGTGTATTTTTTTCCAATGTCACGTGCTTAATCAAAAACTCATGATGCACAGTGAAAGGCATAAAATCTGAATTTTTTCTTTAGTAGGAATGCAACCGTGAAATAAACTAAACGTTTACATGATTCAAAATAATTCTTTAAAAGAAAAAGAATTATATCGATTTATGAACTCTTTTAGTTCCTGAGATAGTTCATATATTTCATTAAGTATTAACCTGAATGCTCTTCAGCTTTTTTACTAATTTTATTACAAAAATTTTAATCCTTCACTTATAAGGCATTTTCTTATTATTAGTGTACGTTATATTTTCATTGAGATTTTATTTAAGATTTATGTTTCATAATTTCAGAATCATACGTGAGCATAAATTTCTTAGAAGAACACTAAAGAGAGAATTTTTGAAAAAAATTCTAGATGAATATGTGTCTTAGGGAATATCTGAAAATTCTCACTCCATATTTAGGAATAATTGAAATGATATACAGCATTTTTATAAAATTTGTGTTATAAGTTTTTTTCAGCTTTAAATTTTAGCAAATATATCAAAATTCATTCGTGTCATTTTTACAGAGAAAAAACTTTCTGCAATTTTTGAGAATGTCCATCTGTTCTAAAGCATTCACAACTAAGAATGCTTCAATTCATAATTCCATTAATCATTTGAAAAACACATTTTTATATCTTTTAACACATGAAGTGGCTTAAAGTTCCAACACAAACTCGCACTTACTAAATTTCAATGACAAATTATTACTCGGTGGCTTTTTCAGGATGATTACATTATATAATAATAAAAAAATTAGAGCTTTTAAAAAATATTCCTTACTTTTTATTCACGCATTTGTTTTTTGAAGAATTTCGCTAACTATTTACTAACGTTCACTTAATTTTTTTTTACTGATTTAGAAGGCATGTTGTATGTAAAGTCTGGAAAATATCCGAAATTTCCAAAATAATTCGACATAATTCAAGTGATACTATTATATACAAATTTATAATTTCAATTGTGAATTAAATACAAGTATAAAATCATTAATATGCTCATTTTATTTATAATAAGGTTTACAAAATATATGCCTTCTCAGCATGAGAATATTTATTGTGAATATATATTTTTTTAAAATCTGAAAAATAGTTATTTAGCCGTACCTATCTAAAAATAGCTAGAGCCAAATATGTGTATTGCAAGTATAGCCATATTATAACTATAATTTAATATCTTAAATTATGAAAATCTAGTTTGATTATTCATTTAGTATTTGTTAGTTTAAATTGATATTTTACAGATAGAAATCAATAAATTGTATCGTATAGCCACAAAAGTTCTTGCTATGTTAAATGATTTATCCAAAATTATTATATAGCCAGGGGCGTAGCTACCGCCATATCAGCCGTATCAATGATACGGGCTCCCAAGCTACAAGGGCCCCAACATGTGTAACTACAGTCCCACTAACAGGGCTCTCATACCTAAAAAAGGGCCCAGAAAGAATTTTGATACAGGGCCCACTCAGAACTAGCTACGACAATGTATATATCATTCAAGTTTCAATTGGAAACTAAAAAGTGGCAGCAATAGTCAGGCTTATAACGTTATTGCGTTAATTTTTAAATAAGTTTGCATTTTTAAGATTATATTAAAGAGGGAAATTTTTAGTTCATCATAATTTCTGTTAAATCAATTTGCGTGTAGTTAGTTTCATCACATGTCGTAATTTAAAACTGCGTTTCATTCTCAGATTCTTTTAAGAAATAAAAGCAGGATAAGATTTTCTTTTTAATGTTTAGATTAACTTTTTTCTCCATTTTGAAGGAAATTTCTAATATGAGTAATTTTTCCTAAGAAATAATAGTTGAGGAATCCAAAAACTTAAAGGATATTATATACCTTAAAAATATTTTTTAGTTGGATAAAAAGATTCATTAAATTAAAGAACATATAATCTTACTTATAAATCCTCGTCTCAATATTTAAAAAATATTTGAGTTATCTCTCTTCACATGAAAAAAAAAAGACTTCCTCACATTTTACCATTTTTTTTTAATTTTAAAAAACACATTGTCACTAATGTATTTTTTCTAAATACCTTTTTTTAAGATGGAACCAAAATTAAAGAATAAAATTGTTTAAGAATGTTAAGTTCAAAAATTGATAAAATAGTATTCTAGCCAATTGTAAATTTTCATAAGCTTTTTAAAGTCGAAAGAAGTATCAATTCCTTCTTTTTCTCCCACTTTTTATATTTAATATTTTTTAAAGAATAGTATATATATATCTGTTAAGAGTCCAAAAAATATAATTATTGATTAAGCCTAATACAAGATAAACTGTTTACGTTTTTATTTTTTATTTTTTGTAAAATACAGTTGATATTGTTTCAAAATTATCAAGGTAATGATATAAAAAAAGTGTGAATTTTGTTGTGTAATTTAATTGAGTAATAATTATAGTATATAAACTGAAATATCAAGATTATACGAAATCTCAAATGTCTACCTATTATTTTATTGATGGAGGAAAGTTGATGATAGAGCAAAAGAATAGGATTTTAATTTCAGATTGAGATTCAAAAAGCCATATTAACAATATATAATTCATAGACATAGACTACATGATGACAAAGCTGAATAGACATAGACTACATGATGACAAAGTTGAATAGACATAGACTAAATGATAAAATTGTTTGGAAGTTTTTAGGACAACAATCAAAAACTTAAGAAAACACTATATAAAAATTTGTATTTTCTCTTAAGTTTCTTAAATGCATTACTACTACTGAGACTAAGTATACCAATAAATCATCCATGAATATGTTTTAATGATTTTTTCATATTATTTCCTTATTCTTTTTGTACAAGTAAAGTGTATATATTAGTCAAAAATGTTTTTAACTAATTACACGTAACTCTTTTTTTACAGTCTTTTTTACACGGTTTTGAAATAACGCGGTACACAAATTTAACGAATTTTTTTACACAAATTTTGTGTTTTAGCACGAATTTTAGAAAAAGAAATAGGGGATTCTTTCTCATTGGGTGAGAATGATTTGATCAAACTTATGACAGATTATGATATTAAAGAAGTCTATAATGATGAAGTCGAAGGGGAAGTTCAGCTATTAACAGCTGGTTTAATCAGCGAGGGCTTGAAATTTGCCACAAGTATAGAACATTTTCTTTTTGAAAATCCTAACATAGACCGGGCATTATAATTTATAAGTAATCATAAGTTTTGTATAGCAAGATATCAAAAACTATAGAAGCACTAAGAGAAACAAAAAAAAAAAATCCTAACAACAAAACAAAAATCCCAACTGAGGCCATTAATAACAAACGAAATTTTTCATTTTTGAATCAAAAGCTGACAGTTTTTCTAGACAAATCTGACACATCTACTGATGATAGCATTTTTGATCGAGTTTGTAATATACGTGCACGTTTGTTATCAAGTAGTAAGAAGTTCTTAGTAGTTTTATTTCTAATTTCAGTTTGAATTTTTATATGTTGTATGTACTAATAGACTAAATTTTCCCTGCACACTAATTTTAAAATTTTTTTATTAAAAATGAATTATTTTTGTTTTATAAATGCGTTAAATGGAAATTATAATTTTTTTTTTTTTTGCACGGTTTTTTAAGGAACGTATCTACCGTGCAAAAAAGAGTTAGTTGGGTGTATATATAAAATTGAATGCGGGGAAATTGAATATGCTTATAGTTTGTGACTGTCATAAAATTAGAGGTCAATATTACAGATGGGTATCATTACATTTAGGGAAGTTGAATATTTTAATACTGTACGTAACATTTATGTTATAAGTAACCAAATAAAATTAAAACATTTACATTATTAAGGCATTTAAGTTAGGAGAAGAACAGTATTACCACAAATAGATTGTATAGATATTAAAAAGTCGAAAATGTATCAGAAGCCGAATGAAAAAATGGTATTTAAGCAAAACAGTTTAGTTTTGAAATAAAACCTAAAATGAATAACAAATAAAAATGAAAATATGTGGTTTCCTCACAGAGCTTTTCAAATATCAAGTTTTTAAGTGACGATTTGTACTTGCAGATATTTAAAAATACGTTTCTTTTTAAACATGTCTTCCTAAAAAATTTTCCGTATACTATTTGAAGAAACAAAATATCTATATAGAAGTAAGTATAAATAAGATCATTTTATATTATCATATTATTAGAAAAGTTTTAAAAATTTAAATGTTTAACGCTTATTAATTTCAATTTTTATATAATGTTATGTAATATAATTTTGAATATAATATTTTAAAATTAAATAAAAAAATAAACTTTCTTTTCAATTAAAAAATTGATTTTTTATCAAAATAGAAAGAATTTCAGTTAAATTTGACAAAAAAAATTTTAAACTGACTTTAAACATAGGAAACACATATATCGCTCGAGTTATTTTTATTTTATATCAATACATAATTTTAATTCAAAATATTTTTTGGATTTTTTAATCCAGGGTATATGTACCAAAACCCACATTTATCATATAGGCATTTTGTTGAAACAAATTTGCTGAGTTAGAATTTTAATTCTTAATAAATAACAAATTATTTTAATTTAAATACATATACATTCACTATTCAGATTAATATTAACTCATATAAGATCTTCTCTATGTCGAGGTATTTGCTCCTTAGAGGTTCTCTGAAAGCATAGAAAGGGATATAGATATTTCCAGCGGGAAAAAAACGAATTCCCTTGATCAAAGAAGAAAAAAAGAGATTAATTATTTGAAAACAAATATATATATATATTTATATATATATGTGTGTGTGTGTAATAATCCCAGTAATTTAATCTTTAGTAGCTTTTGATTTATCTATGGTCCATTCCTTCAGTGCCCACGTTTAATTAATAACCTAGCTAGCCACCTGACGGCCACATTTTGAACAAACTACATCTATCCACTCGCCCAGATCATGTGATTTCCCGCTTACTATAAATACCGAAATTTCTGGAGACCGCCCCCCCTTTTTTTTCTTTTTTTTTCTTGGTCTTTAATTATGTAACTGGCTGCAGCTGGCGTTTGTGTCTTTTTGTTGTGTGTGTGTTTTCTTTGTGAGGCTGTCCATATATGTGTCTACATGTTCAATGCATAATAAACAAGAGTAACTAACCACAAGACTGCCTCCTCAATAATATTAAATTTGCAACATCAAAGTCAAAATGATGATCCAGATAAAGAAATACCTTCCAATGGCCACGTCATAACACACACATATATATATATATACTAGCTGTACCCTGCCACGCGTTGCTGTGGCTCAGTCTGGTTAAAGGGAAAAAAGAGAGCTGGTCCATCCAGTCAATTGTGAATCTTATATTAAGCATATTTTCTTAATGGATAGTCTGGTTTAATTACAGAAATGGAGGCCTGAGAACTTAAAATTAATTTGAGTTTTAAAACATGAGGAAAAACTGGTTGATTTCAAATTATTTAAAGATTCAATCAGACAATGAAACAAAGTGCAAATCACAAAATATATAAGAAATAATCATTAATATATATCAGATGAAATCCCTCCCCCAAAAAGAAATAATCATAAACAAAAATCAGATAAAAATCCCAAAAATATGTAAGAAACAATCATAAGCAAAAATTAATTAAATGCAAATCACAAAATTAAATAAGAAATAATCATAAACAAAAATCAGATAAAAATCCCAAAAATATGTAAGAAAAAATCATAAGCAAAAATTAATTAAATGCAAATCACAAAAATAAAGAAGAAGTAATTTAAATAATAAATTAAATGCAAAAATACATAAATAGGTTCATGCAGTTTATAAAATAGTAATAAACATAGAGAAATTAAAAATAACCCAAAACTGATAAAAAAATTACATTAATTTAAATAAAAAAAGTCTTAAACAGTTAAAAATATACAAAATTAATCCCAATTACGTATCAAAGAACAAAAAAATTGATAAATATGACAACCAATAAACTTAACTATAGTAAAAATATGTAATAATCCGGAAAAAAACTATGTGTAAAGCTTAAATTTCAGCATTCAGAGCGAATCGTGACATCGTATGACGTCATAACACCAAAAAAATCACTTAAAAATTAAATTTAAAAAAATTTAGAGTGCATTTCAAAATAAAAAGTACATAAGAACCTGACCGGAGTCAAATGCAACGTTGTGTCAAAATTTCAGATAAATCCATGCAGAACTTTTTGAGTTATGGAAGCATACACAAACCAACATAACATTTATATATATATATATATATATATATATATATAATGGGATTATGTGATGCAATTAATGAGCTAAATTTAATGGGATTTTTGTTTCCTTTTAATATCACCAAGCACCTCATGTTTGTTCAGTACTTTAATAAAAATGAAGAAGCAGCTATTATATATGCTATTCTAATTGTCAGTAAGCAATATTTTAGAATTACATTTTAAAGAAATATCTTTACACTATTTTTAAATATAACCATTTTATTAGATCTGAAAATCTATTTAATTTTTTAATTTGTCTTTATTTTAAAATAGATTAGCCATCAAAATTATTGCCAATTCATAAGATTTTAAATGGTAATTAAAAATACTAGATGCCCTAAAGAAATTGTTAATTTTAAACATTAGTCTTAATTTTCTATTTAAATTCAATTTTTTTATTTAATTTTATATAAATCAATGCATTTGACTTTAAAAAAATGTCCCTTTTTACTCTAAAAGAGCATGTTACATAATTATGCTACAAATCTCTATGAACAATAATGATATTGTAATAAAGTAATAAGATATTGCTGAATAAAGTAAAAAAAATCTTTTATGAGTAACAATTATAAAAAGTAGTAATAAATCCCAATAGATAAATGTTTTAAATGAAAAAAGTCGAAATTTTATTATAAGATGTCGATAAATATTGCATTGTTATTTTTTTAATTGAATTCATTTTTGCTTGAATTTTTATTCAGTTTCATATACTGACGGAATTTTTTTTAAAAAAATATTTTCTTTGCTTTTAATGAAAAATAAAAATTACTACTCAATAATCTATTTTTAATTGCTATATATATATATGTAAATATAATTGTATCAAAATTGAAGATAACCCCTTGAAACATATTAAGTAAAATTAGCAATATATACACACAGACAGTTACACATACATTTCTAGTATCTTAATAGTTAAGAAAATCAACAAATTTAGCACATTAATTAGTCACTTGTAAAAAAGAGTGATTATAAAAAGGATTAAGCGACTGTAGGTGATTTTAAGCGTGTATATAAATCTTCAAACCGATTTTAAAAAAAAGCTTTTTGTGGTTAATATCCCTCTACTTTATAAAATGTTTTGTTCTATTTATAAATAAAACATTTTTCTAATCTAAAACATATTAATATATTACTAATTATCAATTTTTTTTTCAAAATAATTCATAGAAAATTTAAACTAAATATGTTTTTTAAAACTTTGAAATTTTGAATCAATATTTTATAAATGTTGTTTTAAAACTTCTATTGATTTTAAACATTTTTATAATTTTAATTTATACATTTTTTTAAGTGTAATTTTAGAAATTTACACATTTTATTTTCCGATTTATATACAGTTTCTATAAAACCATCAACGGAAAAGTGATGTATATGCAAAAAAAAAGTCTCATCCCCTAAAATACAAGAAAAGTATCTTGTTCGTCTGTTAAAAATTTCAAAAAATTATTTGTGAGTATTATATGTAATAAAATAGTTCACAAAAAACTAGGAGTTCACGATAAGAAAAATTAAGGAAAAATATGACTTGGTTCATACATATTTGATACGTTTTAACAAAATGGTCACATATTATGTTTCCCAAGTTCATTTATTAAAGACTTTTTTTTCCTTTGAAGAAGGGTTCCGAAAGTGTTGAATTTCACATTTTATAACAAAGTATCACGTTCCAAGAGCTTTTGCCCCGTCCACTACTGTTGAAAAAAGACGCAGTGATGAGAGGTATAATACAAAGATGCGGCCTACGCAATAGTGTCCTCCAACTTCTAATCGTGCCCACGCAGGGTCTAAAAGTCACGTTATGACGACGTCAGCATTTTTTCTTCTTTTTCTAGCAGACACTTAAATGCTTTTTTTTCCTGTCATCTTTTTTTAAACCAGTATTATCAAATCTTTTTGCCACTTTTAAAAAAAAGGGGGAAGAAACCTTTCTGTATCCTATAAATTTTAGAATAATGCCTTATTTTATGTTGTCTTATCATAGCAAATTGTAAGAATTTAAGAACATTTTTTTTCTATGAAATGTAATTTGTCCTTGGAAAAATTGTTTCATAAAAGTGACCATTAGATTTCAAGTTGGATTAAATTTAGTATTGTATTCAGATATTATATATATATATATATATATATATATGTGTGTGTGTGTGTGTGTGTGTGTTGTGTGTGTGTGTAATCATTTATTGCAATTGCATAGTTTTTGTCATTAGATTGAAGTTACTAAACTTGTTAGATTTAAAGTTGGATTAGATTTAGTATTGTATTCACAGATATTATACATATATGTGTATGTTTGTTTGTGTGTGTGTGTGATTGTGTATATATATATATATATGTGTGTGTGTGTGTGTAATCATTTATTGTAATTTCATAGTTTTTTTGTCATTAGATTGAAGTTACTAAATTTGTTAGATTTAAAGTTGGATTAAATTTAGCATTGTATTCACAGATATTATACATATGTATGTTTGTCTGTGTGTGTGTGTGTACTTGTGTGTATGATTGTGTTTTTGTATATATGTGTGTGTGATTGTGTGCGTGTATATATATATGTGTGTGTGATTGTGTGTGTGTATATATATGTGTGTGTGTGTATATGTGTGTATATATATGTTTGTGTAATCATTTGTTGCAATTGCATAGTTTTTTATCAATGGCAGATTTATTTATAAATAAAGTGTTTTTCTTTGGTTAATAATTCGAAATGTTATCAGATGAAACTAGAATGTAGAACAGACAAATAAACTAGAATAATTTTTTTCCTCAAGTATTGTGCCTTTTTTATAAATAGTTTTTATAAAAACAGGATTTATAAATATGACTTTAGCATTCATTAAAATTTAAAAGTTTTATTTTCATAAGATCCTCTTTAAAAATTTTGAAAGTAAAAAAAGTATTACTTTGTTTACATTTTGTTAAAAAAATTTTTTTAAATAAAGTGATGCACAATTTTATGCATTGAATGAAAAAAAGAATGCAATCTTATTTTTTGAAAGATTGTATTTTCTAAATATTAGCTTTTATAATTATCTTAATGTTTAGAGTATGATATGTCACATACTACGTTAAACGGAAATTCACATAACATAAACATCAAACAGCAGTAATAAAATACAAACTTATACCTATGCAATATGTACAATACATAAACTATAGGTAAATAAGATAGACAATGACGAGAACTAGAAATCAGCAAAATAAAAAAATAATGTAGCTGTATTTAATTTAAATATTTTTACAACATACTGCTAAATTTTCTTATATGTGTCATTCAATTTTATTCGAGGAAATTAACATATATATTTTGTTAAAAACGTTTAATAATGCCCAATGTAAATATATATTCATAATCACACTTTGTTTAATTCGCCTGTATGCATTTTCAAAATTAAATAAATAAATGAATAAAAATCCAATAATGCAATTGAACTGTGAACGAAAATATCTGAAGAAACTCGTTCATCCTTATTTAAAAGATTTAGAATTCTTAAAGTGGATATATAATTAATATATTGCATTAATTTCATTTCACAATTTTGTTTAGTTAAAAAAATAATAACAATAAAAATTGTCCCATTTAGTGCAGAGAGAATATATTATAAAGTTAAAATGTTCCCTAATTAATTTATTGTACATTGTTACTGTTCGTCTTAAACACCTATATATTGCTGAAACTAATTTGCATCATTCAAGCGTATTTGAATATATATATATATAATCGCACACTTCATTTTATTTTTAAAAAACCTAGAAGTATCACCATATATACATAAGTAAATAAAATTCCTTTTTTCCGTTCACAGAAACACTTAAAATACTTGTAAGCCAAACCAAAGCCTTTGCTCTCTTTCACTTATTTACTATATAAGAAAATTTCATATGATTTACTCATTTCCATAAATTCTCTCTTATGTTTTTAGTTAAAAAATTGAGTAAAGATTGATGACAAACATCGTTTACAAGTGTAGTTTTACACACATACAGTATTTTAACTCATTATTATAAGTCTCTTAAGGTACAATATAATCCTATATAATTAACTATATTAAATAGCTGTTTAAAACATGAACAAACTATAAAATATAATAATAATAACAAAAGTTTTTTTTTTGTATTTGTATAACACATATATGAATTTTGTATTACATATACCGAAAAGTTTTTTAAGAATTACATTACATGACTAAAAGACATGATGAAGGACATAAATTTTTTTTAAAATTTAACGACGATAAAAAAAAATTTTATGTTTATTTTACTATTATTGCTTTTCCCAAAGAGTTAATATATGATAATTTCTCGATATATTAAATTTATACCTATTTTAGCATTTACATTGATACAAATTTGATTATGTTATCAATCAAAAGAAATTTGATCAATTAAAATGCGTTTAATAAAATAGAAGAAAAAAAAGAGTATCTCATTAAAATCTATTTCACACTACAATATCCCATTTTTTTTAAAAAAAAAATAATAAACTAGCGTATCACATTTTTTAAGTTTTGATTTGTTTACGCATATTTTGGTCGATTTTAAATTGTCAGAATTAAAATTAATTTAATACAGCACGGTATAAAATAATTAAAAATGCACGAAATTGAATAAAAATATTTTTAAAAATAAATTAAAATATAAATCACATCAATCAAGTAAAAGTTAGTATGATATTAATACTTACTAAAAGTATTGCATTTCAACTGGATCAAAGAGCATTGGGGATCATCTCCAGTATGGTGTAAACTAGTAGTCAAGTTTTTAGTGTCCAAAACTACACACGCATACTTAACTTATTTTTGCTTAAAGTTTATATTAGTTCTCAATACATATAATAAACATTCAATTTTAAGACTTTTGAAAGTTTGAGAAATTTACTAACTAACTATTTATAGCTATTTTATAAATGACCTTCCTAGGTTGTCCCTTCTAGTTTTTTCCTTGCAAAGTGCGATAATCTCTAAACCTAAACATCAAGATAGATCCTCAATTAACACCAAGTGAAGAAGCTGAAGAAATACATATTTTAAAGTATTCTATTAAAGTCCTAGAAATGTATTACAGAACAGAAATTTCACAACTCAGATTACTGCGGGCATCTAATTATAACCTAGTATTTACATTTTGTACATGTATTTCTGAATAATGCTATTTTATGATTAATTTTTTGCCAACAAATTAATTCAGAATCACTCATTGTAGACACTTTTCCTCAACGACGGATATTTCTGGATTATTCTGCAATAATTCGCTTTTTTTAATTTTATTCATATTTTTTTTTCAAAAGCCAATTTTCGATTTTAAAGGGATCTTCAAATTTAATTCAAAACGTGCAATACAAAGTCGAATTTTCAATTTTTCTTGCTCAATTGTTAAGACTATTCTCAATCTTAGTTTTTATTCTTCTAAGCAATTGGATTTTTTTTCTTTGAAAAGCGATGGTTGAAATTTCTTCCAAAGTTTCTACATTGATTGAGTCTGATTTTTCTTTCTCTCTACGTATAAAATTTGGGTAGATCTTACAGCCTAAAAAGAACATCCATGATTAAATGAATTTTGATGACACCTGCTAGAAGGCTCCTTATCTGAACTTCATTCCAAATTCTATCAGATTCAGAAATTATTTTTGCTTAAAATTGAATTTAAATTACGTTCAATGCCTCCTCAGTTTCTATTAATCTTACAACTCTCTTCATTATTCTAAGGCTAAAACTCATTCTCAATTTCAATTTTAGAACTCAAGATCCATTTTTGTAGATGAAATAGCTAAAATTTTCATACTTCTTTCCATAAAAAAAGAAATTCAGGTAAGTCCAAATTTTTTTTGTTTTTTTTTGCTGATTTAATAGTCCATTCAACGCCAAACGAGTTTTCTAAGCAAATATAACAGATAAACATCATAGATATGTGAATATTTTTAAAGACTCTTCTTGTATCTTAAATAACTTGATGATTTAAACATTTTCTCCACATCTGGTATTTTAACACCTGCTTCTGAGAGTATAAATTATATTCTCGACAGTGAAATATCTATATTTACTAGAGGAACTTGTTACCATAAAATTAGTTATGCCAAGCAGTCATAAAAGCTATGAACCTTTTTTTCCTTCTTCATTAAAATGCTAAATACCTTATCTGATATTTGGCTTTTGAATGAGTGTATGTCTTAACATACGAATATTTTTCATAGCTTTTTGGTTGTCCAAGGATTCTTTTTTTTCTTTATATACTTTCTTCTCCCTCTCTTCTCCCATGTTTTATAAAATAAGTAAGACGAATTTCAGTTTTATCAAGATGGTATGTTTTTAGAATTTCAAATCTGGTTAAATATTTTTATGACTGATTTGGATATTTCTATGAAATATAGATTTATCTTTCTCTAAAAATCGCATCTTTTGTGAAGAATAGTTTCTGAAAATTTAAATAGTAGATTTTTTCATCATTCCGAACAATTTTACTAAATAAATCCTTAAATTTTTTGTTGATTATTTTTTCTGGAATTAGAAATTCTGGGTCGTTTTTATGTTAATAAAATTTTCAAAATCTCTCAGTCAGTTTGCAAGAAAAGGTATTCAGAAATTTCCATTCTTCTTTTGCTTGACTAAAGGAGAAATTATTAAATCGCGACTGTAGATGCTTATCTTCTGGTAATGTTAGATATATATATCCTTTTCTTCATTGGATCCAAAAAAATCTATACTTTTCTGTAGATATCAGCAGAACAAAAAAATCGTGAATAAATTGCTTTAAGAATAATGTAATCTCAAATAAAATCACTGATGCGTTGAAGATTAATTCAAAGCTATTATTGAAATGGCTTCTAATTATTCGCAATCATACAACAAAAATCTTTTCTTTAAGTTTGATTCTTTAAAATTCGAATTTTTCCTTTTTAAAAGACCACCATCTTCGTTCTATTTCTTCACTGATCGAATGATACCAGAACTAAGGAAAATGTGAATTAAATCTTCGACGCAATGAAAATTTATAAAAAGAAATTCTTCTTTGAATGTGAGAAAAGGAATTTGCTTCCATCTTCGTAGATGCGATTGAAAAAGACAAATCCATTTCATATTCCTTGGCACAGCATTTTACATTTTTTTCGATGAATGTAACCCGATTGGATATCTTGACGAAGCCCAAAATGCCTCATCGATCTTCAGCATTTCAAATTTAGTCGTTTCTGTTACATACAGTCCATTGCGCATGCGCCAATCGTTCTCCGATTCTGTCGACATCGAATTCCTTATGCTTTATCAGACGAAACACGAATTCCGCTTTTCTATCCAAACTCAATTGAGGCGTCATCTCTACCAACGATGAAAAGAAACTATCGACTTCTGCAATCTTTAAACCATTGTCAATCCACTGGAGAGAGAGAAAAAAGAATAGATTTTGGTCTATCCAATAGACCGAGGTTCTTCTTGGGAAGGTTTAAATGAAACGAACCCTCTTCCCCTACACCGCCTTAAAGGCCTCAGAGAAACGTTTAATCCAGATGCACAGATAAATGTGAAGCTTATTTGTAAGGTTTTATCGGTTGCCCGAAAAGACGGCAGCGTGAATTTAAATTCGAAAGCTGAGATCCTTTTACAAATTTCCTCTGCTTCATATATCAGTCAATGGTGGCGAACTCTCTTGAAGAACTCAGTAAGCACATAATCTTCTCTGCTTTGCAAAAGGAACAAAAAAAGGGATGGATCCGCCAATTCCTCAACCAAAAGGGAGTCTTTTCGTAGAGAAAGAGGAGAGAGAACGCCTGCCGCTTAGAATCCCACACGGGAAGCTGAAGAGCAAAATCCCAGCAGCATCACTTAGCAGCTCTCCCGTGTACTTTAGATGGCCTTCTCTGATTGGATCTGTGTGTGTAATTACTGCTATCGATTTTGTCACGTGGCAAGCCTAGAGTCTTTTGTTCTTCGCTCATTACATTATAATTCTTTTTCCCCTCTGCAACTACGTCATCAGCTCGGCTACCCCCCTGCGTCCTTCGACCCTTCTCTCCAAACTACCGCAATTAAAGAAGTGACACGTTGGGATAAAGGGGAGGAGGATAAGTATTTTTTCTCTTAGCACATGCACAAAAAAGCGTCTGGATGACCTATTTCTCTTGCAGCGACGATCGCTAGCACCATGGTTACTACATTTGTTTTAATGAGACTCTCCCACTGGTTACCATGGTGATCAGGAGGATGGAGGGATGCAGTTAATTGAAATAAATTATAATTTTTAATGAGTAACGCCTAAAAATTGGGTGTTCCTTCACATAACTAATGAGTTGTTAGGTTTTATTTTTATTACTTGTTTATACTAGGCAGGTATCAAGGTCGGAAGAAGTATTGTTATTATTTTTTTATTCGGGGATTTTTTTTTTCTTTTTGAAAAATAACAATAGTTATGTAGCAATTGTTTACGAGAAATTAATATAGTGTGTGTTTCATTATTTTATTTTTATAGGAGTATAATATTTTATTAAATAAATCCAAAAAATAAATATATTTTTTTAATTAAAAAGTATAATTTTTGTTTTATCTAAATATAAAGAATTTCGGTTAACATTAATTCAAGCAAAAAAAAATTAACTAACTATAAGCAAAGGAAATTTATATATATATATATATATATATATCCCTTGAGTTATTTTCTTTTTATATCAATATAGGATATTAATTCAAAATATTGCTTTAATTTTGTTTATTCAGGATATTTGTACTAAGATCCCCTTTTATCATTTAGGCGTTTTGTTGAAGCAAATTTGTCGAATTAGAATTTTAACTCATAATAAATAACAAATCATTTAAACTTAAGCATGCATATATGTCTATTACTTATCATTACTTAAATTAATATTAACAAATTTAAGGTCTTTCCTATGCCAAGATATTTGTTTTTAAGAGGGCTCTGAAAAACATAGCAAGCCTTATAGAAAATATTCCAGCCAAAAACGAGAATTTCTTTTATCAAACAAAAAGAAGATATTAATTATTTAAAACAAAAACAATTGTAATTTTCCTTAGCTACTTCACTAAAAAACTCACTTAAAAACTATTCTTTTTTCTCCTTCTTATTTTTATTTAAATAAAATTAATGGGATATTTTTACCAAACCAAAGTTAACTGAAATATTCAACGGAAAGTTATTCCATAAACAGAATTTTAATTCAAAGTTTTGAAGAAATCAGATAAAAACATCATTCATTAAAAAAAAGTATTAAGATAACAACCCGTTCCAAAAAAAACTGTATTGTCATAAAAACTGATAAAATTGTATCTTCTTCAAAGCACACATTTTATTTGCTGTTCATTCTTCCATGAATATTTCAATAAAATTTATCGTTCTATATTCCCTGGGAAAATAGAACAGAAATCCAATAACTAAAATATGAATATACCAAAAAGTCATTATCGTGCACACAAGTTTTAAATAACTGATGCCTCAACCTCAGACTTTACTCACAACAGGGCATTGTATTGCTTTTCTACAGTAAACAATTTCCAAAGAAAACAAGTCAACAACAACAACAATACTAATAAAAAAACTACCTTACCTAGCCTCACTCGTGCGTGAAAAGATTTTAAATTGTAAATTAAAAAGAAAAATAACTAAATCTTCTAAGCCTTTTCGTTCTAAATCTTCACATAACCCAATAAAATGTTCATCTACCTCAGAGCATCCAGATACCAAAGAGTAAGCAAAGAATATTATGCTGTGTATTGCTCTTTTTTTTCGAGGCAAAAACCTTTAGAATCCTCCTTTTTGCCATCCTGTTTTCTCGAAGACTGTAGTATGTGGGGAAAATATGTCATTTCTCAACTACAATTTTAGGGTTTCTCGTCTAGCCTTATAAAGTAAATGAATTATTTAGCCCGGAGTTTTATATATTTCTTGAGGAAAATAAGCGGGAAATTGGATTTTGCCTCCGGTCGGTTAAGTCACGACACGGGCTAGCACAATAAAGGATTCTATTTTGGAGCCCCCTTTTTTTTCGTATAATACGAACGTGATGGAGGAGGGTAAAGTTATTCTGAATAGAGGGGAATTTAACCGTTCTCTTGACTGTTGTTTGCCCTAGTAATTCATTCCCAGTATGAGGAAGATACATACGAGTGTAGTTTATTTTAGAAGATTTTTGACTTTATCGCTGAATAGGAATAGGATGGCAGTAAATATTGCTGTATATCAATCGAGACGAGCATCAAACAAGAAGTTATTTTTTCTATCTGTATAGAAAAGCTTTTGTATCAAGGTTTGAGTACAAAGAAGTCGCGTTTGATTTGTTCTTAATCTAGGGCTCCTGTAGGGTATTGTCATTTTTTTTTTGGTGAAACATTATGCTCTTTTAAATAGTTTACTTTTTATAAATAATCTTCAATTCTAAAAAATATTGATATTGAAAACAAATTTATAAAATTTGAATCATTGAATTAAGTAAATTCTGAACTTGTACTTATTTTTTAGTTTAGGTAAAGGTTATAAGAAATCTAATATTTTTTTAAATAAGCATTCCGATAAATTGAGTACTCAATTTTCCCCCTCTTTCCATTCAACATTTCTTGTGATTCTTACATGAATTCATTAATACCGAAAAGAAAGTCTCTATGCTTTTATTTTTCATGCAGTATTGATTTGTTTTTATTATTATTTATGAATCAAAACAAAACAAGAAGAATGATTATATAATTTTAAAATAAAATAAATTGTGAGAAAATTATTGAACAATTAATAATCTCCATTGATACTCTTAAATAAATAAAAAAGATGATAAAATAAATAAGAAACATTTTTTTATGAAAAAAATAAGTTATAATTGTACTTGAATTGTGTTCATTGTTTTCAGGAAGCTATATTATTAATCATTATTTTTCAAAGAACAAATTACAAACGTACTATAAAATTGATAAATAATATTTTGGGGTAATTTCCTTACGTGCACTTGCACAAAGTAAAAACGAAATAGCTTCTTAAGCAATTCATGTTAAACAAAAATTTGCGTCGAAAATATTTTATCTAGAAATTTTAATGTATACATAAGTTGATTTTTTTTAAAATTCCTGAATCTTAAAAAAATCCCCTTAAAGGAAACCACATTTAATCTTTTTAAATAAACAATTTTTGGTAAGTGTTAAGAAATAGGTAATTTCTTAATTTTCATTTTTTATCCCAGTGGAAGATAAAAAATGGCTTTGTATTGTAAAATCTCCAGGAATTCTGTGATTTGGAATTTAATTCCTTCTTTGTCAATCTTGTTTTTAAAGTTAAAGAAAAAATTTTCAGTAATCTGATTCTGCATGTTTTAAAATAAATGTTTAATCTACTCCCAATTTTCAAAAAATTAGCATTCTATCATAGGAGAGTGTTGAAAATACTTACTACCGGTGCTTGGTGCATAATTATAACAACTTAAATTGTACTATAATTTTGGTAAATAATAACAAGTATTTGAAATAAATATAAGAACAAAGAAAACTTTGCATAATATTTATTTCATAAATGTCACTAATACATATAAGCATCTATATATTCAAATATCCATAACTGTTTGTATCTCAAAAGTTAAACTGATTCATTCGCTGTTCAATACAAGACAATTGTTATCAATTTTAGAAACAAAAATTGTATAAAACAATACCTTGAAATTTTTTTTAAAAAGAAACTTTTTAATTAAATCATGCGCAATTCGTTTTAAATAAACCTTAAGCACATATATACTCGTATATAAATAAACAAAAATAGTTTTACATGACCAATGAAAGCTAATGTGCCCTGTATTGTTACACATCCTCACTTAAATAAATTACAACTGTAAAATTGATCGGTATTTTTTTTAAAATTTTTTGAAGTTATTTAAACTGAAAAATAAATGAAATCAATTCCTTGAGTCAAATCCAATGAAATTACGTATAATCATGAAAAATGTTTCAATCGGATAAAATAATGAAAAAAATTTCATTAAAATGTTCAAATTTCTAATTTTTACTAAATTGATATTTTAAACTTTTTAAAATAAAAACTACTTCTTAAACAATAATTTATTACTTATTGCAATACAGTTCAAATTTTGTCAAGAAATAATGTTTTTGAATACTAATTGTTGGATATATGTTATGTTGGATATATGTTAAGATATGATCTGTATTTCTAGCTGAGTGCAAAAAAATACGTATTTCTGTTTTTCGAATATTAAGTTAACTCAACAAGAATAATCAATGTTTTTAATTCTTATAGTTTATGGATTAATTAAAGGTATTGGAAAGAAGTATTCGCGTTAAAAATACCTCTAAAATAACTCCAACTAAAAAATAAATATTTTGCGTTCATTTGAATAAGGATTAAATGAAGCATTTCATATAAAATTCAAGCTTAATAAACTAAAAATATTCTCTTAAAATAATCAGACAATATATCTAAAACTACTAATATAGTATAAGCATTTTTTTCTATTAGTTTGTTTTCCAATGGAGAAATAATAACTTGTAGCAAGAATAATACTTAATCTTTTAGTCTCCATATATGTGTATTAAAATACAGTAATAACATTTCGACCACAAAAACAAATTGCTTTATCTGTACATAAAAAATATACAAAAATTGAATGCAAGATTATTAATATGTATTTTAAAAAAATAAATTCCCGATTCGTTTTAGAAAACCTTTTCTTTCTTTTAAAAAAATAACAAAATGATAAATATAAATATATATGCAATAACTATATCTCATCTTTCAAGAACAATTCATTCAATCTTTCTTTCCAGACAAAGGTCTTGCTGAATACGACTCAGAGAAAGAAGAAAAAGGAACATAACAAGTTCATCATCAGTTGAAAACAAAACGCGTTCACCTTTCTCCCATCTCCCTCTAACATCCCTTTCTCCTCATCCTCCTCCGAAGATGCTCCGGAGCTGCTCCCGTTCTCTCTCTCTCTCTCTCTTGAATACCTTGCATGATGATGATGATGATCCAGCCTAATGATTTGATTACTGACATCGATAAAAGGCGTTTCTCTGAAGAGGGAGGAGGAGAAATCTCTTCTTTAAATGATCCAATTAAGGGGATATTAATTTGTGCTCAACCAATGAATAAAGTTTATGTTCATTAGGGGTAACGCCTTTTGGAAGATTTTTGCATCTCATTAATTGGAGATGTGGAGAGAGAGAGGATGGGGAGATTATGTTTCTTTCTTTTCTTCTTCCCAATTTATTTGTCGTTGCATTAAAATGCTATTTTTTCCCACGACCCCTAGTATTCTCAGAGGTGCTTTTGAAGAAATCTTTTCAATGATTTGACTCTTAGTATATACATATATATATTTTTTATGAACCTTTTTTTTGTTTTGTTTTTAGCGTATTATTCTTTTGACAGATACTTTGCCATATTTTGTAACTAAAGATTTTTTAGTAATAAAAATCATTTTACCATTTTTTTATTGACAGTTTTTTTTCATTCTTTTTCTTTGCATAAACACGAAAAACCACATGTATTATTTTGATAATTATTACTTTATATAAAAATTATTTAAATGTATATCAGCATTGTAGCATCCCGTAGAGCAGGAATGGGTAGTGGTTAGCTCGAGGGCCCATTGCGGAAGTGGAGGATCCCGGAGGGGAACACATTTTTAAAGTGATTGCATCATGTATTAATAACTTTGCATGTCAGAAAAGGTATAACTTATACCATAAAAATCAATAAATATAAGTTAATTAAAATAGTAGCAGTTTTATTCCATTTATTTATTGTGCTAATTTCGTATCTATTGTGGTTTAGCTGTTTATAGGCCACAAATTAATTTGGCTAGGAATTTATTTTAGCTAATAAAAACTAATCCCTCATTAATTTTTGAATCAATTTAATGAGACAAATGTACACTGGAATCTTTGAAATCTAGAGTGAAATTATACTTTTTGAACTTCTCATCACAGTTGAGGGGACGTGGTACGATTTTAAAAATTTTTTAATTTAAGTATTTTCAAAAAAATTTTGGTTGCCTCCTATATGTGTATACTAAGCAAAACAGATTTTGTGCTCAAAATTTCATAAGAAACTAGGCATTTAATTTTGTAAGGAAAAAACTTCAAATTTTTGAAGTGATATTAAAAAGCTACTCCTCTTACAAAAACTTACGTACATGTATGGAATTTGATTTACAAGTACGTCAAACTATGTATAACAAAAGTTGGTATGGGTTTTACGATAGCATGATTGGTATTTGTACAATACTTCTTTTTATGAATGCTTATTGAAAATTCATTAAAAAATGTATAAATTCTGAGTTGATTATTTTTTTAAAAAATAAGTATTGCTTTGATTGAAAAATTCATACCAACTTTTATTACATGTACTATTTAAAAAATTCATGTAAAAAATTTCAAAGCATTAGGCACAATAGAAAAAAACCTTGGCATTTTAAATTAAGACATATTAGCTATTTTATCTTTCTGAGATAAGTAAGTTTAAAGTTTTGATTTGCCACAGGGATGTAGATAAACACTAACGTAAAAGCTGTCATAATTCTGAGTTTTTTTAAGTTTAGAGCTTTCAACTTTTGTGAGGTTATAAGAGAAATTATAAAAAATAATTTAGGCTAAAAAAATTAAATTTGATTTTTTGACCTATTTTTGTAAATTGAATCGTACTGTGTCCCCTTAATAAGTTAATCCAGTCAATTTCCTTTATATTGACTCATGTTGATCTTCATTTAAGAAAAACTGCTCACAAATATATGTTGACTCAATCATAGAGAACATTTTTTTGTCTATTTTGTTTTCCTAACTGGCTTTTGTGGCGGATCACTAAAATATCCCTCTATGCGGGGTACTATTTGCCTCCTCCTGCCTTATATGTACTTTGTACTTTTTTTCATTCGATACAGAATTATTTTTTGAAAAAAATAAAACATGTTTATTATTAAAGTGACAAGATGTACAAGAGAATTTAAGCACTGTACACTCCATTAATTTCACTCGAACCACTCTATTACACATAACTTCACAAAATCAGAAAAAAACAAGCAAGAAAACAGACAACTCGATATTTGTTATTTATAAATAAAATAACTTTATTGAACCTTAATCCAAACTCAATACATACACTCACCTTTGCATCTCAGCAATCATCAGAAATACAAAAAAGAAAAATACAACAACATAGAGGACATTAATTTCAGTGGAGAAGTGTCATCTGTTACGTCATCACTTGCATTACGTACCATAATACATTATTTGTTATTGTTGATCTTTAATAATGGAAAAAAGGGCAAAGAAAGAAGGATATAAAAAGAAAAGTAAAGCAAAGCGCGTCAAACTATCTATTTTTCCCTGGGTGGTATAATTGAGTGTAGTAAATGGAAAAAAGAATTTGCTATTTTTGACAGTCTTCGGCAATCGGTTGGAAATCAGAATAAGTACTAAATTATGTAATAGAATTTGACACTATTTTAGGTAGGTGCCTTTTTTACATTTTTCTTTCACATTTATTGATTTATTGGAAGAAATTTCCTCGTCTTTTATATTTTAATACCCCAAAACATGCTTTCAATCTTGAAAATACTAGTTCCTATCTTTATGACATTCCTTCACAGATCATTCCATTTATTCGATAGGTTTTTTGGACATTTTTCTAATAAGCAAGACGGATGGAATCTAATTCTCGGATTGTGTTTAACCGTGTCTTTCTCATTTTATGCAGACTTTGCTAGATGTATTTTCAAGAATTGAATTTTATATAATAAAAGAATTGGAAAGCTATTTTTTCCCCTGAATCTCGCAATTTATATCCGGAGCAGAATTCTAAAATATGCATTTATAATTTAACAATTATGTCTTTCTCAATAACATTGAAAAGCAGAATTTTATTGCTTTCTAATATCACAGAATAGGCTTTTATTTAATTTTAATCATAAATATTTAATTATTATTTATATTGTAAATATAAGGAATACTGTAATTCTTAACAGCATTTTCTCTTTTGATACTTTTTTCAACACTACTGCCTTATGTTTAGTTATAATATTGAGCAACTATACATTGTTTTGTTATATAAAATTTGTTTTTACTTCCTTATATAAATAATGTATATATAAGTATTCTTAACCTATTATACATTACTTATTCCTTACTTACTTATATAAATATAGTAAACACTTTATAAGTTGCTTATGTACATTATTTCTTACACTTTTGATTCTTTATTTAATGATTATTACTAATTACTTACCTTATTTAAGTAAGTTTTATTAATTTACTTAACACTCATGTAATTTTTGTTTGTTTATCTAAATATTATTATTTATATTCGTTTACTTATTTATTTAAACATCGAAATATTTGGATATCATAATTTTTAATTAGAAAAAAATGTTAAAGTATAATTTAAAATTCAATGATTTCGTTTTTATTTAGTACAATAAGCAAAAATCTATTTATGGAATATAATTTACTTTTACATATTTATTTAAACCAAATATCAATTTCAATTTCAAACTGTATACATACATATATATATATATATATATATATATATATATATATAATATATATATATATATATATATATATATATATATATATATATATATATAAACAGTTATTAGTTATTTTATTTCTACTTTTTTCATACTATTGCTGAGTGCTACTATTCAACAATTCCCATGCTTTGAATTTGTATTTGGGTCCAGAATCTGGCAATATTGTAATCAGATTTAGCGCGTACTATGCATTTTTTAATGCAATTTTTAGGTAAGTTACCTTATTTTTGTAATGGATTTAGATATTCTATCCATTATTTTCAATAGGGTTTTGCTGAGTATTATTAACAGAAAGGGCGAAGGGGGGTTGTCTGGCCAAAAAACATATTCAACCCCACTTTTGTATAAATTATTTTATATATAAGAGCTGTCCTAAGTCAGCAATGTTTAGAATACTATAGCATCTATATATTTCTATATTTTTATATTCTATTATTTTTATAATTTCTAATACATCCTTTCTAAAATATTATGTCTGGTTATCTTACAATTTCAGTTTTTTTCCCTTCAGTTTTGATGATTGTTTGTTATTCATCTCTCTATAGTATAGAATTTTAACTATGTATATACTTAAAGATTTTTAAACCTTCTAAAAATTCCTACAAGAATTAATCGTGGGAAATCAATTTTCTTCTTAAAGAGAGAGAGAATTTTGAAAAAGAAGAATGAAAATTTCTATGGAATTATTTTTATTATACATAAAATCTATCATATGTGTTTTCTCCATATAAAAGAAATCTTAAAGAATTCTCAAGTTTCTAGTATTGCAAAACGCATATAATAAATAATATTTTTGAATTACTTCCGAATCCCGAAACATTTTAATTTCTTACTCAATTTCATGTCATAAAAGAATGATTTAAGAAAAATTAATATGAAAATAATATATATATATATATATTATGCTGTGTAATTTTTCATTTTATGATACTATATATATATTATGCTGTGTAATTTTTTCATTTTATGATGTTATATATATATATATATATATATATAGTTTAAAAATTCCACACGTGAATATATATAAGCTTATTGGAGACTATTTAATAGAATATAATAATAGGTATGAAATATAACGCAAGAAGTTTATTGTAGGGTTGGCATTTTCCATAGATTATACCTAAGTATATTCTCTTAAAAATTATAATAAAAACTTATTATTATTTTAAAAAACTCTTAAGCATAGGTAGATATTTTCTTCAGCTATTGTATATGATTTACTTCTTTATATATATATAATCAGAATTTCTCTACAGGAGAGAGATGAATAAACATGATGAAACTGTAAAGAATTAAAATTGTAAGATAACCAGACAATAAATTTTAAAGGGAAATAAGAAAAATTAAAATAATAGATCTAAATATAAAAAAATTTAAAAGCATGGATGCTTCAGTATTATATATATATCGCCAGAGTATTGGAAAATACAGGTGAAGGTTGGCTGACCGCAAAACTTAGCAATCCTGCAATCCTGGTTCCTAAGGCCAGGAGTTTGCGTTAGTACTACTGTGGCTAAGACTTTATTCTATCATGACTATAGTTATCTTAGGTTTATAACTATTTTGTGTATATTTGTGAAATATATATATATTAAATCTGGCATTTGGCAGTAACTTGTTTATTGTCCTTTGATTTATTATGATCTAAGAATTTTCAAATGCGATTTTGGGAATGTTAAATTTTTAGTTATAATAGATTTTTTTCCATTATTTCTCAGAAGATTTTGTTCATTATTATAAACAGAAAGGGTAAAAATTGGTAAACCCCACTAGTTAAATCCCCCTTTTGTGTAATTTTTAAAGCTGTCCTCAGTCTTTATTGTTTATAATACAACATAACTCATTTTTTTAAATTTTCCAAAATCCCAATGATATTTTTTATTTTAAGTGTTGAAGAGTTATTTCTCAGACTCGCAAGTAAAGTTTATTAAGAATTATATATAAATACAGAGAGAAAGGTTAAGAATCATAAACACTAAATAATTTTATTCATTATTACTTGTTTCGAACATTTACCTAAAAAAATTCAGAAAATCAGAAATCTCAACGAAACTTAAGAATAGAAATTACGAAATAATATACGCCCAATCGAATAGTCGAATTTTTAAAAATTTTTATTTTTAATTATATGTTAGTATTAAAGAAACATCAAAATACGTGTTATATACTTGAAACATTTTCTTTAACTTAGATTTCTAATATAAAATATTGATAATTCCTACTAACGCATTTTATGTTTTTTTTAACCAAGAACAACAGCCATTTCTTGAGAATATATATGTATATGAAAAATCTATAGATCAAAATGTGGAAAATTATTATGTTTTCTAGAATTGTCAAGGACTTAGAGTGATGAAATAGGCTTAAGATTACTTTATAAGACCCCAACCTTCCTCTTCAACAAAAAATTTATTTATAAAAATTGTAAAAAAAAAATCAGATTTGAGAAAAACTTAAGCTTAAATATAGCATGTATAAACTTACTTCACTCTAATAAACAATTAAATTGAAAAGAATAACTATTATATAAAATATAGAGATGTATGAATTATTGTTAAAAATAGATTGAAAGGGTCAAAATTAAAAAATTAACGAAACAATTCACACATACTGAACAATCATTATAAATGATGGATGGGTAAAATTAACACAATAAAAAACTTTGTACTTCTGGGACTTTCTTTCAATGACAACCATATATCAGATTCTGTTATTCTATTTAAATAGAAGGGGAAAGAAGTAATTCGCTTCAGGAGAAATAACAATGCCTTCTAAAAGCTTTTAGAGAATAAGTAAATTTTTTCCATTCTTTTGATTGCTCTTCCTCAATATTGATTACATTCTAAATGATAGATTCTATTTCGAGATTAAATTCTTCCCCTTTTACCTATTTTTACAGACTGGAATAATGTATTGACATAAGTTTTATTCTCAAAGGCGGCTTAAAACTTTTCCTAAATTTTCTTAAAAGATTGTCTATAACAACCGTATATATTCTATTTACTTTAAAAGTGAACATTGTTTACAGGATATATAAGAGTAAGTGACAGTTACATTTAGTATTTTGAAACATTTGGAGACTTTTTTAGAAACTCTTTACCCTGAATTAAAGTGCATGTAAACATTTATATTCCGCTCTTCAAAAGTGTAACTTTTTTGTAGAACACAAATAGTAAAAAAATTTGAAATGTTTTCAACAAAGCATCTAATGGTAAGAATTAATTACTTAATGAATTTTTTCATTTTGTTATTTTACGTATTTGAAATGATGTATGCTTACATTTTATAATATAGAGAAAGACAGTTTTGAATAATTATTTGTTTGTAGTATTGTAGTAAATACGAAGCTTAAAGAGATTTTTTTTTTCAGAAACAAGCTGTTTGTTACAAATGCTTGAATTGAAAGAAAGTTAAAAATTTTTAAAACATTTATCTTCAAAGTCTGACTATACATTATGAATCAACAATATGAGTAGACTATATTGTTTTTAAATAAATAACATTAGAAAACTTAAAGAATTAAATTAAACTACAACCACTGTTCTTAAAAAGATCTTATAAAATTAAAATATATTTTTGTTAAGATAAAACTTAAAAATATTTCAAGCAAAAATTTTAATAATAATTTCTTCTCTATGATGTATAAACATGCCAAACCCGAAGCCCTTTTAAAATTATGAATTATGTTTCCTTTTTCATTAATCATTTTTAAAGTACTAATGATGAGGCCGTTTATTTTATATTAAACTCGAATAATAAAATCATATTTCATAAATAAGAAACGTAAAAAAAATTAAACGTTTATGAATTTTATGGTTTTTGATTAATATTTAGTTAAAATTCATTATTTCACACAACAGCAATGTAATGTTTATGTACAAGAGTCAAAGCATGAGAGTCAAAGTAGAGTCAAAGCACGAAATAACTTAATGATTCTCATAGCAGATAAAATACGAGTAAGTGAAAACTATTGCGGAAATTTTAAGAGAATGAAATATTTAAGAAGACTCAATGGAAAATTCAATATAAATTGATCAAATTAATCCAAATGTGAGTAAATTGTTTCAAATAGAAGAATTCCTTAAGAAATGAGTGAAGTGAGATTTAAGTACGGCTTATTTTAATATCATTAGTTTGAATACATTAATATGAAAGCCTAATATTTTATTTCCAATTGATTCTTTTTTTAAGAAATTTATTAATAGTATAATTAATTTTATTAGATGAGGAGAATGAAAAATAATAGCTAACCGTATTTTCATACTTCTCAAATGGGATATATACAATGGAATTAGCAATTAGCTTTGTTACAAAATGAAAATTAGGAGAAAAGAAAATTCATATTCGTTGTTTAGCATTTACTTGCTTCTAAATAAAGCATTTTTGATATATTTAATATATGAAAAAGGAACTTTCCAGTTTTTAGGATTGATTGATCAGCAATGTTGCACTTTGAAACTATATGAGGACTAGTTGCAACGGATCTCCTAATATTTAACTTCGGTTAAGTGACGAAAATAACACCTGAGCTTTAACCTCACTCTCCAAATGAAGACATTGATACACAATATATTTAGCGTGCATCATCCATTCTGCACCCAGGATCTTTAAGGGAACAGGATTCGAACCTCTAACTTGAAAGAAACAATATCTGTTACCAGTTCGAAAAAAAAATAATAATGGCTTATTCTTGTCAAATTACTTGCTTAACAATAAAGATGAGTAAAACATATTTTGATGTACTTCTAAATTACTCCAGATTTCAACAATGTCAACAGAAGCACATATTAAATTTTAATCTATCTTCAAGAATATTAGTTGATATTCTTTTCTTGTTCGTCATATCAGTCTTGTAAATCTAACTTAAATAATTATTTTCCAACATTTAAAATACATTAAATAATACTTAATTTTCAGCATTATATATATATTATATTTTCAAACATGCAATGCATTATTTTGATCTCAATTTTTTAAATAATTCGTTTTTATCCAAATAAATCTTGTTTTATGATTTTTTAAAAAAAGTTTCATCAGTATTTAAAGAAAATTCTTTGCATACTGTACTGAAGAATAAACAAAAAACTTTAATTTTCTCTTCTAGAAAAATTTTTAATGCAAAAGTGAAATAATATTGCCACATTCCTGCATTATTCCTTACAAAATCATTATGCATTTTACTTCACAGAAAGTTAAGATTGTCTTGAAAAGTCAACAATATATCAACGTAAAAAATATCGATGATACATTTAAGGATTTATAAGTAAAAATTTTAAATTTCTAATGTCATAAAAATGAGTAACAAATATTAGTACGTTTAATAATGAAATAAATTTAAATGAAGATTTTTATTTTTCTATTCAGGATAGAAAAGAAATCAGTTATTGTAGTTTTTACAGTATTATAAAGTTTAAAAAATAAATATCAATGCTAACAGAAGAGGTTTATTGATTTTTTAAAACTGTTAAATTTCTTCAAGTAGGTTTAATCGTTTAAAAGGGGTACACATAAAATGGAATTGAACCACTTAGTTCAATAATCCGACACAATGCATTTATATTACTAGACATAAAATTATGTATAAAATGAATTGAAATCTTTTTGAACTATTAAAGCTATTTATCCACAGTAAAATTTTTAAAATATATGAGATTCAATCACATATAACATTTTTCAATTCAATTTTCGTCCAAAAATTACATTTTTTTATGTTTTACTATTTTAAGTTTTAAATAATCTTCCAAAATATATTTTTGATAATGCGATAAATAGATGAAAAGTTTAGAGATGTTTAAAATTCTTCTACGTCTATCAAAGTAAACCTTTTATTAAGTTTATAAACACGTTTTTCTCAAAATTGTATTTTTGTTTGGTTGATAATAAATGCGATACTTGCATGATAAAATTTTATGAAATTTCATGTAAATGCTTTCTGGTTAATATAGTGAAAACTTTGAAATTGAATAATCTTTAGTAAATTTATTGTTGGAATTTACTGTGGAGTATTGAAAAATTGAAGCTATTACTTTTGATTCAAAAGAAATAATTTCATTTAAAGTTTATAGTTCATTCTCTCTCCATATTTAAAAAGAATGTTTTTCTGCAGAATTTTATTATTATTATTTTTTTAAATTATAAAATATTTTTAAGTGGATGGGGGGGGGAGTATTTTAGAATAAATTTCAAAATTTGGCTAAAATTTCCTTAAAATTTAAATTGTTTTACATGCATACACATATAAGTACGTATGTATTTATAAAAATTATTTTTAATTGCCTTTTTTGCTATTGCACATAAAAATGAAAATTAAATTGCCAAAAATTCAGGATAGTTGGAACATTTAAAAATGAACTCTGAATTTAATACCCTAAGTGCATGGGACTCCACCCCCCCCCCTCCTCCATTTTTTTTCTTCTCAGAATCATCTCCTATATTAGTAACTTCATGGTTTTTAGAATTTTTATTTAATGATTTTAGCAATTATTAATAACTTGTCTGACAGATAATAATAGATAAATAGTACTACACAAAGGATAGACAGAACATTCTAAATTATTTAAAAGGGTTAATTACACTGACATTTTCGTAAGCTTATATTAAAATTATATATTCAAGCACAGTTAAAATGATATTTGTCGTAGTAACTGATATATTTTTAAAGAACAGAAATTTATTTTATTCTGATATATATTTCTTTAAAATTTAAAAAAAAGTATAATTTTATTTATTTATTTATTTTTCAAATAAGTTGTTCTTGCTTTCTTTTACAATCTTCTAAATTTTTCATAAAGAGTAGCAAGCTGACGAATTAAATAATACTGGTCCATTTCTAAGCAAAATATATTATTCCTTCGAAAATTTTTCTTCTCTCTTACTGATATTAACTCAATCTTTATTTCCCTTTACAAAAATAGTTTTCATACAGTTCATAAAGCACAAAATTTGGAATTATTTATATCGAGTAAATTAGTTATATTTTCTATAACTTCAAGTAAAATAAGAAAAAAAAAGTAAAAAAACCGACAATTATTTTTAAAAAAATTATCATTTAAAACGTACTTAGAAAACGTAAATTAGAACAATGATTTTAAAACTTTTATTCAGTAATGATGTTAAAATATTATGTCGATTTATTTTAACCGCTAGCGAAGTACCAATACCTGGTTTTTTTACTCAACAAAATCCTATAAATATCCACTTAAAAATAAATATACATATATATTTTTTTGACATTACATATTACCTAACTGTCGTATGTTTTGCTTGTTATGAACTATGACGTGATGAGAATGAAGTGCTCGCTAAATTTTTATTAACGTTTAACTGACTTGCATATTTCTGAGAAAACACATTAAAAAGATAAATTTTTGTTGAAGTTGTTATTTATTTCGATCTCGGCAGCGACTCGGGCGCGGCTTTTTCAACTGTCACTATTGGGTAAACCTTGTTTGACGTTATCTTTTTTTCTAGACGTCAGAGATATTGGATCAATGTTGGTAAAATGGGGCGAAATGTGGTTCCTCGAACTTAAGGGAAAATAAACAAATTACACTGCTTTAATTTTAGAGCATTTTTATGAGAGTACTTTAAAAGGCTGTATAAAAATATTATATACACTTAAAATTACAAATGTATTATCAACAAAACAATTCACGTACAGTAAATTATAGCAATATATCTCAATTAAATATCATTTTATAAGAATACAGGTTATTATAAGCGTCTGCGAATAAATAAATTCTGTAACAAAATATTGTTATGATATTCGAAAATTATATATTAAATACTTTAATATATACTGCATTATTAGAAGTAGAATTAATGTAAAACGTATGTAATTATAAAAGGTAGCTAAATTGCACTGTTATGATCATTTGAATGACCTATTATTAATTTAGACGATTATTGCAATCGTAAATTTATTATTTTAAATTTATAAAACTATTAATAAAAAAAAGAATTTTATGAAAATTTAAGTTTCCTTTCGAATGAGAAAACTTACTTTCCTTCCTTTTCCTGTTAACTCTATATTGATTTGAGTCAAATTTAAAATTTAAACACATCTCAATCCATCAAATAAAATCATTCCAAATACGGAATTAATTATAAAATTTGGAAAAATTAGTAAAATAAAAAATTCCAAATTTTTAGTAAATTTAAATTGTTTAGTACCCTTTTTCAAAATTATTTTTGGAGATACTAATATTGAAATTAATTAATATTTTTTTCAAATTATTATATTAAAGAGATTCTGAAAAAAACCACTTCTTCAAATCATTGCTTAAAATTTTTTTTAAGAAAAGTTTACACTTCTGAAGTTTTAAAAACTTCTAAGAATACTGATTTTTGGATGTTTCTCAGTATTCCAAGTGATTTATGTTCCTTGGGTAATTGGAGTTAAATGTTAATACGGAATTGGAAACCTGACTTTTAGTTGAATTTTAGTTAATTATCTTTGTAGCTAAACCCGAAAAAACATAGGAAAATTCTAAAAAGAATGACTGACATTTTTAAAGAAAATAATAATAGAACTTTTAGGCCTCAAATGGGTATTAATTTTTATAGTACATATATATGAAAATATCTATAAAGATAATGTGTGTTTTGAGGCTCTGTCTATTGAGCAAGGAAAAAATACCGGAATAAGAAATACTTGCAGTGACAAAAACAAAAGTTTGACAGGAATATAGATTTTTATGGCAAGCGACACGCAGAAATCTTCAAATATATTTAAAACTAATTGAATACCAGATCTAGAGCTTTAACCCAAGCTTACCAACCGGTGAATAAAGTCCTCGAGTTTCTTAACAATCAAACAATCAACAAACAGCAATAGTTAAGCAATCGATTAATCAATCGACTAAACTTAAAAACCACAGATTAATCCACAAAAAACATTTCGGTATAATTGTTATTTTTAGAATACTATAGATAACCTAAATTTTTTAAATCATTTTTTTTTTCCAACACAAATCTTCAAAATGCATGAATATTCAAAGAAATGTAATTTTTGTTGTTTTATAAGTCTTCTTTTTTTTTAGGAAAAAGAAAAGCATAAAAAATTATTAAATGAGAAAAGACAGATATTCGGAATGAAAATCATCGCAACATATACCCCCAAGTGCTTTAATATACTATTCAGAGTTTATGAAAGATCTTTTATCTAAATTAAGGATACTAATTATTTAAAGCTCTCTAACTTATATAAGCGAATTCCTTATTCTTTTTAAATAATTTTTTTAATATTCGTCGTAGGTAAAATATACTGTATCCTATTTGCAGAATGTATGAACCAGTTTTAATCATCTAAAATTAAAGACCCTGTATGTAATTTTAACCCCAACATCTTTCAAAGAGATAAAGATTTGCTAAAATTTGTTAATTCACGATTAATTTTGAGTAAATTTTACAAAATTATTCTAAATATATTCTTTATTTTATCAAAAGTCATTTTGTTTACGATCCCCTTACCAGAAAGGAAGTTAGTATTTATTAAAATAGACAGAGTGTACTGTTTGTGTGTGTGAAACAGTTTTTAGAAAACTCGTTGAAAATGCTGACTTGAAGGTAATTGTTTCAAATCTTAATTTTTTTCAATGCAAATAAAGCAAATATTACTTTGTATAAATACAATTTACTTTTAATTTACTCTTTAATACCAAAGGTACTATTTTTATACCTAAGTGTGACGTTTTGTGCATGTGTTAGGGAAACTAGAATTCCACAAAAACGTATCAGCAGTTAAATGGTTAAATTTGATGTTAAATACACAAATTGAAAATAAGAGGTATAACAAAGACCATTTTAATTAAAGATTACGTGAATATTGAAAGAATGAATTATTGGTGTATTTAAATTGAAAAGAGTGCATTTTCATGGATTGTAATTGTATATCTTGCAGAATCAGAAATTATTACACTCTTATAATATAATAAATATACTCAGATATTAAAAAGGTATATTATCAGAAGGAAATATATTTTCTAACTACAAATCATCCATTTTTTCAAAAGAAATCATTTAATAAAATGAATATTGTTAAATAGGGGATTGAAGTTTTCTATTTTATGTAAAATTACAGTATATAGATGTAAATACATCAGTACTTATTTATTGAATGGCTGCATTAAAAATTTTCTAATTACAAATAATAAATTTTTAAAATTTTTTTCAAAAATAGGATCACATAAAGCTTCCTTGTCTTACTTAAGCAGGTATTTAACGGAGTTTTTCTAATATTTATTATTTAACTGAATTGTTAAAAAAATACTCCCTAACGTGTTGAATTTTAAAACTCAAAACCTCAGAGGAAGTAAACTATAGTGGAATTTTAAATTGTATTTTAAAATACACTTTTTAGATGTAAAAGAAAAATTTACTTAAGTTAAAAGAACTTCAAAACACAAAATAATTTTAAATGCACATGAGAAATAAAAAAAATATAACGAATCTTCAACTATGTTAACCGAAGAAAATTTAATATTTATGAACTCATTTATAATAATTGCTAAAGGACGAGAAATTATCAAGAGATAAAAAAAAATAGTTTAGAAAATAAACTTAAATTAAAAAATAAATTAAAATCGTGAAATATGGATTACTTCAACTTCAAAAAGTTGAACCAAAGTAAATCGCTAGAATATTTAAATCTCTAGATTTTATTTCAACATAGGTTTAAAACAAATAATTTATAATAAAATTTAAATACTTTTTTAAAAAATATTTACATGCATTAATATTATTTCAACATGAAATAACAAATAAATAAACAAATAAATACTTCTTTAAAAGTTTAAACACAAAAAAACTTTTAATTGAATTAAAAGAAATTAGTTAAATTTATTTCCTGCGTTTTCTTATTTATGAAAGCATTGAAAATATATTGAACTTTTAATGTATGTACGTGGTGTAGCATATGTGTGTATATATTAAATTTTATATCTATTCAGCTTAAAATTAATTACGAGGTTCATCCAGAAATTAAAGACCATTTGGCTATAAAAAATTTAAAACATTGTATTAACTTAAAAAAACAATTTTGTTGTATACCTGAAGTTTCCTTCCCTTCACTACATATTTACAACATTTTAACACTTTCCATATTTGTTCACGTGCTTCAGAATTCCGATGTTGTACTTTTCTGCCACCAGAATACAGGGTAATATAACATCACAATATATGTCAGGCTGTCACTGCATTCTCTAACTCTTCATCACTTCCAAAACGTTAACACCCAGAAACCCTTCCAGCTTAAGGAAAAAATGGTAATCCCTAAGAGAAAGGTCTGGACTATCGTTAGTCTTTAATATGAATACACTGTACACGCGGCTTAATGATCTGGCAGTAGAACAGTATAAAATAGGAATTTTGAAGCTCGTTATCAAACACAACAAATGTTTAAAAGAAGGTGGTAATTATATAGAAAAGAGTAGAAAGCTTCGAGTATGTAACAAAATTATTTTTTTATTTAAAAATTGTGTCTTTCTATTTATATGATGTATTACCTTTGATCTAACCCAATTAGCTGATTGAATAACTGAAAGGAGAATAAACAGTATTATTTATGTATTATAGTTATATTGACACTATTTGCATTGATATAATATTAAATTAATCAATATCATTTTATGCTGTTACTTTACTGTGAAACGTGTTACAAATTTTGTAATTATAATATTTATAAATAGAATTTAATAGGAGAATTGAATTTATATTTTTAAAATAGCATTTATATATAAATATCATCCAAATGTTGTTGATAATAAGAAAGCAGTTATCTGAAGTCTAATAGGTTAAATTAATAGTAAACATAATGTAAATAATAAAATTAAATTTCTTAGCTATTTGATTCATATATATATATATATATATATATATATATATACTGTGGAATTATTCCTTTTTATTTATTTTTTCTATTTATTTTAGAGTCAAGTAACTCCAAAGACTTAAAAAAAGAATAAATTTTGAAGCAGGAGCAGCTGCATTTTCCTTGCCATTTTTTTTAAAGAGAAGTTCAATTTATAAGCCATTTGTGTGTCATTTAATCTACTGTAGTCAAATCTGCTGTTCCGCTTTTCAAAATCTTTTCAAACCAAAAGATTGTTTTAAAAAAGTTTCCATAAATCACTTCCTTTTAAATTTAATTTTATTCGTTCTGTTTTTGAAAACAATTTTTGCTTTTATTCCTAAAACAGTGTTTTTCAAAATGTTTTGTTGGAAAATGTATGTTTTTGTTCTACGAAATAAAATACATTAATTTCATTAACTGATATCTCTGGAATACAAACTATGTTATAAATAATAATTTTTGAAATATTAAACGTTCTAAAACCAAGAGTCGTTTGGTAGTTCTGGTAGATTCTAATGCTTGCAGTAGAAGTTTACTTTAAGTGCACTTAGTTAGAATTAATGGACGGATTGGAGAATAAGCATTTATATAAGAAACTTACATAAAATATTTAAGTAGATACTTTCAAAAAAAAATTTTTTTTTATCATTATGAAATATGATGCCATTGAACGGATAAATTTTAAATAAAATGATGTACAGTATTTAGAAATAATAAATTAATTAAATCTAGAGTTAAACTATCGTTTGCACTTTTAATATTGTTCTATAATTATTGAGACTATTATTTACTGCTTGAAATATTCACAATTTAATTCCGAAGCTTGAAAAACAATCCTTATATAAAAAAACCAGAAACGTATTAACAAATAGTAATTTAACAACGATGAATCGGAATTATTTATTAAGTGAGATTTAAAATTTGAAGAGAAATCTCATTTTTTTTCATTTGAACATTAATCAGTTGACTTATTTACAAGAACATTTGTATTAAAAAAGAGGTGGTCAGTCAGTCTATTACCATCAATATTGTATCATTCTAAGCTTCTTTAAAAAGGAAAAAAAATTTAAAGAATATTTTTATGTATTTTTTTATCAAGTGAAGTATGCATTTTTTTTTCTTGATTATATATACACATATATAATCTTTTTCCATATTTGTTTTTTCAACTTATCTAACTTTTTGAGGGTTTATTTTTGAATATTCTGATCAAAATGGTCAAAAATATCCTAAGCGAGGGAGTGTTATAACGTCACCCAACAAGAGGGCTATTGGCGACGAACCTCTAAATTTCGGTCAAGTGACGAGGATGACACCTGAGTGGGACTTCCCTTCTCTCCAAACTACTACACCACTCCACGAGTGAACTTTAAGCCATGAAGGATTTATCGTACATCAGCCCCTCTATACTAAAGATCTTCAGTGGCACTAGGGCTCGAACTCATAACGCGCTGGTCACAAGCTCCGCAGTGGGAGACAAAAAATTCCTAAAGGCAAATCGTTGGAAATGTTTATTCAGCCCCCATTTTTTAAAATACAAATGAATGAATAATTTGCAATAAATACTAATATATAAATATTGATTCTAATTGGGGTACATAAAAATTCTCCGTAAAATCGTATTGATCATTTTATTTATAATCTATTATGTTCTTTGAAAGGTTTATTGAAAATAACTTAACTCAGTGGCGCAACAGCCTATGAGAGCCAAAGCCTACTGTGCCCAACTCAGTATACGTGACCTTGGGCCCTGAGGTGCATGAGCAGATGTTCTGGTCAGGTGATCAATCAGACGCGAACCTCCCAGTGTTAAGTTCCCAAGAAAGCTTGGCACTCAGTTATCAACCCACTGAAGGGATGAAAGGCTGAATCAACCTTGCCCAGCTCAGGGTTTAAACCTCGGACTTGTGGTGTGGAAGCGCGATGCACAAACCAATCAGCCACTGGGCTTTATTGAAAATAAGTTAAGCTTAAATTTACCAGCATGAAAATAGATGGATAAATACTACTAACACTTAATTAACTGTAATTAACATCAAAAAAATTATTCTTTTGTAAAAAAACCAACGTTTTGAAAAAAGTTTAACTAATTTAATTTCAAATGAAATACATAATATTCCTACACTATATGACTTTAATAAATGAAAGGAAAAATTGATTGTAAATTATTTCGTTTTTCATTCAAAAAATTTTTTTAAAGAAAAATCAGTTATATAAAATTACCATTACACAAATTCAACTTCCTTAAAAAAGGAAAAAAATTATTGATAAGTAAACATATATTTTTTAGAAGCCACATTTATATTTATAAGTTTTAAACATTAATTATTGATAAGCAAAAAGGAGAAGGGCGTTATTTTACTAACACAAATTAAACTACACAAGTTTAAAACTTAAATAATCTTACAACAAAAAAGTAGTGTTGTGAGAAGTGAGTATTTGGAAGACGTAATTTATTTGTTAGCTTTTCGTTAATGCCTTCTATTGATCCAAAAAAAGTTGGTTTTGTTTAGTTATTTGCTTTTTTACGATCAGTCTTAGAAGTGTAAGCAAGGGAAAATAAAGATACTTATCTCTACCAAGTTGCTCGCTTTTGTTCTGGTTTTTTGTTCTTTTTCTTTTACCTTTTTGGCACCCTTACCTCTATGAAGAGCCCCTGTAGATTCCCTCTATGACCTTTTTGTAATGATTCCGGTTGAGAGTAACTCCTTTTTTCAAGCGGGGTTCACAACAAATTGCATTTTTCGTACTTATTTTAAAGCTTTTACTTCAACCCTATATTTTTCCTTTTTCTTGCACACACACAATTCTTCTTCTTTTTATTATAGAGAGCATTAACTAACGATGTGTGTGGGTATGTGTGCATGCACGTAATAAAATTTTCAATAAAAATTCTTTATTCTATTGTTTTATATACAGAATAATTTATTCTGAAAAAAAAATACTATTTCAATTTATATTATACATTTTTTCGCTCTAGCAACAGGAATACAAAATGCTTTATGTATTCTTAAGGCTGTTAAGATTCTATTCACGAGCCTCCTGCTAATCCTCTTGGAGAAAATCTATTTCTTTAAATATTGTTCTATTGAAAACTTTATCTCAAAAAAGAAGATGCGGTTTATGAAACTCAGGGCTTATATTTAAGCATTAACTTTTAGGTTAGAGAGAGAGAGAGAGAAGTTAAGAGTTAGATGATAAAAGTTTGTGATTAACGTAAAGTAGTAGAAAGCTAGTTGAGAGTGACTCGCCGATTAATTACTTAATATTTAAGATTGATAATTGACGATTTAGTCAGTAAAATATATTTGAATTAGCATCATATTGACTAGAAGTCGAACAGCTGAGAAAGGAATTACGATCATTTAGAACGTATATTACCAAAACGTTCCAAAAGTAAGTGATTCAATTCATAATTAAATATTCAATATCTCGTCTATCTCGCTTTTGCTCCAATACTTAAATATATGTGCATTTCCTAGCCTGGGTTGTTGAGACTTATTAAAAAATTATATATGTTTTAATTATGGATGATCTTCATTCTAACTCCCAAACACAAGTGGATGTGAGGGGGCCTCCATCACAAGGCATACCGAATATTTACAAGAAAAAGAAACAATAATAAATTAATATTTTCGGTAAATTAAAATGTTTTATATTATTTCTCTCATTCATAATATTACACCTTACTTAAAAACCTAAGAAAAAAAGTTTTAAACTCGTTAATTTTTAATAAACGAATCTGTAAAAATATCTTTCAAAATAATTATGTTTCAATCAAACAATTACATTTTCAAAACTTCAGAACAATGAATGTTTATTTAAATTTGTAGAACATTATAAAAAAAAAATATTGCCTTTCAGAATTAAATACTAGTTAAAAATACAACAGAAAGAAAAGAGACAGTCATTTTTTAAATTTGTAATTTGTCTATATGCCCCTTAAAGTGTCTATAATGCAGTTAATGTGTCTATAGTGCAGTTAATATGTACTTCGAATGTCATGATCAACTACTGAAAAAGACGGATACATACATACATACATACTTCATCTGATTCAAAATATTTCAAAAGCAACAACTCCATTTAAACATTTTTAAATAGAATTATTTAATCTAATTTTTAGAGTATTAACATTTTTGCCAGATATTTTCAAAATTTCATGCATTTTTATATTTTTCTTATTTTTTTAAAGGGAAATTTCTGGGACACACTAAGAAAGAATTTAGAGGTTTAACCATATTGTACCTCTAAGCATTTGATACATAAAATTTATAAAAAGAATTATTACTTAATTTGAGGATATTGTACGTAAAAAAACCAGGTACTGAATATGAAATGTAAAATTTTATACTTAGAATATATGAACATCGTATTATTTTCCCGAATTAATTTTAAAAGAGTTTATTTAGTATTATAAATTATCCATTATGTCACCATGGAAACACATCTAGGAATTTTAAAATTATCATGTGTAAGAAAATTACTTGATGACTTTCTTTTAAATAATAAATACTTTGGTTTCTTTTTTTGATTTTGGCGTTTCAAGTTTTTCACATTTTTAATCTGTTGCTATGGTAATCCTACAAGGATATCTCTTTTTTTATCCCTACAAACTTATATTATGTTAAAAAACGGAAATTATTAACTGTTCCAAATATTCTTTTTTTTTTTTTTGGAAGAGTTGGTTTTAGTATCTATAAATAATATTTTTTGTACAGAGAGATTATATATTATTTCCGCATCCATGCAAATAGTATATTTTAGTTTAAAATATCCTCTAAACAGGGCTTCTATTTTTTAGCATACACGACCCCTTTGGTAAATCTGGCGGATGATTTTTTTCCCCTTCGTTCTTTATCGTTGGGTCCAATAGAAATCCAGAGTAACGCACAAGAAGGAGGGAAAAAAAGAACGAAATATACATTTTTCCCCTCTCTCGTACTTTGCAAAGGCATGAAGTCTATGGAAGAAAGATAGACAAGAGAGGTAAAAAAAATGAGAAGAAAGGAAAGATGAAAAAAGAAAGTAGGATAAAGATAGAGATGGGAGAGAGAGGGAAGGATAAAAAAATCGTTCCAAAGATATCGTGTAACAGAACACGTGGCTTTTGAGTCGGCCATTAAGAGTACTATTCCAAAGAATAGGGAGTAGAGAAAAGAAGTCAAACCCCAAACTGTTATGTTGCCTATTTATAGCTTTCACTTTTTTTTTATACCCTATTGCTCTTATTACTGATATTTTGTAACTTTTCCATAGGGTCTTGACTCGGTAACATGACCCACCATTGGTGAGGTTTGCCTTTTCGTCTTAACCATCAGGAACAGAGAGCATATAAGGATTTCGTTTCAATTGCTCTGCAAGCAGGGTTCATCCAAAATGGATTCTGAAAACTACTTCTTGAAAATGGCTAATGCAGCAGAGAGTGTTATTATTATTATTTATTTTTTAGTATATATAGAAATTTCTATTTAAAACTAGATGTTGGTTTCTAAAAATGTAGAGGCATGTTAATTTCAATAAAAAAGAGAGATTTGAGTTTGCTTTTAGAGAAAAGCTTTGCATGTATAGATTAATTTACTTTTCTCTTACTACTTTTATTCTGTAGAGTAATTTTTCAATAGTACTGACAAGTATAAATTATATGGTCAATGTAAAGAAATTATTTGTTAAAATGTAACTGATCCAGAAAAGTAAATGAGAAAAAAAAAGCAATTAAATATATAATGTAGTAAGAAGCATATTAAATTCAATCATTAATCAATGATAGGACTTGAGCAATAGGGATTGGTTTGTTACGAAATATTCTTCAGAAATTCCTTAAATTTAATTAGTTTTTAGATCCAGTGAATTAGTCTTTAAATTATGTACTAATTAAACCATAGAAGAGATTAAAATTGAAACAATAAAATCAATGTTTATTTTTGGTATATTACAACAGTTTCAATATAGTATAAATATTTAAGTCATTTTAAACTAATTTTTTTTCCAAGCACGCAGAAAATTTTTAAATAGTTGTGAAATTTTATATGCATGTTATCGGGAAAGGGGAGAAGGGAAGTGGATGTAGAAGGAGCTCAAAACGCTCAAACATGTTTAAACATATAGAATTATATCATTTCATACAATTTAAATAATATAAAATTTCAAAATAGTATATAAAAGTATAGCACAAAAAATAATTTAGAATTTTTGATAATGGAATCAAAAAAAATATTACTTTTATATTCGTTTTAATTGCGAATGAAAGTTAAATGTGATTATTAGATTTTTAATGTTTTATTATGCAATAATATTTCAATGTCACATTACAAAATGCGTTATTCCCCCCCCCTTCCCCTAAAATATTATTCAATTTTGTGAAATGTTGGCCTAAAAGTCAAAGATTGACTCGTCAAACTAACTCTAGTGATTATAAAACCTATGTAGAGACATAATTCTACTAAAATATAATGCGAATCATTCCCAGATCTTTTATTAGAATATATACTTAATTGACGAGATGACTTACTTCTCTAAATAGAAAATGTGGCTTATTAATTAAATCTCTTTTTTCTGTATAATTGTTAAAATTCTCTAAATGTACCAAAAAAGTAATATTAACCTAACATTATTAATTTTGGTGTTACTATTTTTAAAAAACAGCCTATTTTTATTTATATTACATATCAACAACTAAGAAAAATTCAACACGAAAAGAATAAATATTTCAACGAAGGATCAAACGTAAGCAAATTATTTGATTTTAAATAAAATCTTTATTACATGAAAATAGGACCAAACTTTTTGAAAGATGGTACATAAACCTTAATTCAATATTTAATGAGCCCACCATTTGACACGTGATTTTCAAAATAAAAAAATGTGACTATAAGAATTATTATATCGTACTTAAATTACTTACATAAAGTGTATGTTTGTATAAGTTTATTACAATTACTTAAGAGGTTATTCAGTGATTAAATAAGAAATCAATGGTAAGTATCAGTAATATAATAGTATCAGCAATATATAACTGGCAAAATAAATAGGATGCTTAAAATATATCTTCCTAAGCCAATTGCTGAAAACTATCAATAAAATCAAAATGTTCTTTTTCTTGTGTTTATTGAGCTGTATACATATATGTATCTTCGGGGGAAGGGGAATTATAAATTGGTCAATTTGTTCAAAATTGCTGATATTCTAAATATAATTGCGTCACCCACTGTAAATCTAATATATTTTCAATTTCAGCGAATTTAAATCGCATTGGCGATACATTTCCTATCCAATCTAATCGATCACAAAATTAAGTTTTCATAATTAACAAAGCAACAAATTGGCAAATATATACTTTTTATACTCTAAAATTCTTTTTCCCCGAGCATTTATGAAAAAGTGCTGATATTCAGAAATTACATAAATAGGGAAAAAAGAGGGGGGAAATCGCACCTCATCAGGAGAAACGTGGCCCCCGAAGGGTTAGGGAAATTCTTATTTATAACTCGTCGATGCAGTCGTAATAGATGAAGCGGGCGCGTGGTCAGAATGTCTCGACGTTTCATTAAGAGGTTAGGAATCCAAAATGGCTTCCACTTGATGGAATGTCATATCGCTAAGCCTTAATCTCAAAATTATCAGCCATATTTCATGGAAACCCTCTTTTCCCAGTTGCAGAAATTGAAAAGAAGGTTGGAGGGATTCTGTATAAGTTGCGCTGCATTTATATTTTCGTATTAGATGTCAAATTTGATCTTCGGTTAAATTTTATTAGATTTGAATGAAACAAGCAGAAATTGAGGCCATCATTAGCTAAATGACTCAATGACCAAGAGGCAAATTACTTTGAACTGACGTGTTGCTCTTTAATATTTTTAAAATCTAATTTCTACTCTTTAATTTTTATTTTTTTATGCATTACGTGCTAATAACCAATTAAATTAAAGATTATATAGAATAAAACACGATAGTTGAATACACTTAATACTAACAGGATTTTTTTTCTCTGATTCAATAGACAATTAATAATAATAATTGGGCTAACATATATACATATACATGCATACACACACACACACACACATATATATATATATATATATATATATTATTGTTTTATATAAATATTGTTATTTAAATACTAGAAAAGTATTTTTAATCATTTCTTTAAATAGTAGGTATGAACGAAAAAAAATTTCAAATAGTATCAACTTTCATTCGATTTTATGTTTATATTATTTTTTCAAAGATCCTTATCTTACAGAGCTTAATTTAACCCAAATTTCTTTTCCCACTCTTTATTTTAATCCCTTTATTTGTAATCTCTTTAAAGATTATTAAACTGCAGCTAACTGGGTAATCGTCTACCCTTCTATATATGTACGTGAAAAGACAGTTTAGTGAACCTCTTTTAGCTTAACTTTCCCAAAAAAATAAAATAATAAATAATGATAATTTCGTAAGGAAAATGAATCCAAATTTGGTAGCAGACGTAGCATTTTCAAAACGATCTAGAAATATTGTTTGAAAACTTGTTGCTTTTTCTGTTACGTTATGAATTAGTTCAAAATACTTTTATTCATTTTCATAACAGTAAATTACAACAAATTGGAACAAATGATCAAATATATAGTAATAGAGATTTAACTCAAAATCTCTTTTTTATAATTTGAAATTCTTTTAACCCTTCAGTACATAATATATCACTCAAAAAATGCGTATAAAAACGTTCTTAGTCATATTTAAAAACAGCATTATCTCAACATTATTTACTACTAAATAATCTTAGTTGACTATAAAAAGGATTTTCTGAAATTATAGAGAAACCATACATTTTACCCGGAATATTTGTTACGGGTGAACTTATTTTATATAAAAATCATTTTCATAATCTAGTGGGGGAAAACATGTTTTCCCCCTCTTTAATCTTACACAAACATATGTATTTATAAAAATTGAAATGATAATTCGCCTTTATTAATCCCCCACCCCCTTTTTTTCAGAACATTTAAAAGGTTTAATTTTTCTTAAACTAACTATTTATACGTTAAGAAAAATATGATACAAATCAAATTCATTATATAACGTTACAGACAAAGGATTTCTTTATTACGAAGAAAAATCGGAATTAAATATTCTAAGAACCATTTTCATCGAGATGCCACCTGATTCTACAATTTATTTGCTAGTTTTTTTAATTTCAATGCAGCAGAATAATGAACACAATCCTTTCGCCAGGATAGACAAAACAAAATATTTAATGATACAAGAGAAAACCAAACAAATAATTAATTCAAAACCTCAAAAGAAACAGAAAGAATTAAAATCATAAGCAAAGTACAGAATTCCCACTTAGTAAAATATCAAAGAAAGAAGGTTTTGCAGAGAAAGCGTCGATTTCAGCTCAATTTTTAAATGACCCCCTAAGTATGCTTAGTATTATTTGCGTGCTGTTTCCTTCAAGTCCCCGTTCCCCCAAAATAATAAATTACGGCGCGGACGGGCAGAAAATATAAATAAAAAAAAAATCCTCGATTTCAAATTTGATTCAACTGTTCATTAGATATTGCACCCACCCTACCCCTGAATGAGTTTTAGGTCTGAAAGCTCCTCTAACTTATTCGAGATATAAATCTTGGAGGATAAATTCTGCATTTTCCATCCTTTTTTTATATTTTTTTAATCTTATATATATTCTCGGAGACCGCAATTTCAGAATGATAACCGCAACTTTTGCTGAGTACGTTTTCACCTAATACTATACTCTATATGCTTTTTGGTGGCCATATATTTTGCGGAGAATAAAAAAAAAATTCTTTTTTATGCACAACATATTTTCCTCTCTTTCTCTCTAACTGTATCAGAATGGATGGATGAGATAAAAATTACTCCTTCCAGGAAGAAGATGGAAAGAATCCGCTTCGTTATTTCCAAAAATGCAAAACAAAAGGATGAAAGAAGCAGAAAAAGATAAAAAGAGAGCATTTTGAGAAAATTTTGTCGCAACTTGTTTGTGTGGAAATATACGCTAGGTAGAAGCTTGCGTCATATGGTTCGGTTCGGAATGTTTATACATCCATTTTGCAAAAATCCCAATTCTTCGGAGAGCAAGGTATAAATCTTCAAAATACATTTAGAATATGAAATTTGTCTCATCCCTTCTCTCCGGGGAGACACGAGTTTTGATTTGCATATTATTGATCAATACATCACTCAGTATCTTTCTTTTATGGTGGTGAAGTGCGACAGCAATAAAAACAGACTGTGATTGATTCATTTTATGTGCATTTGTTTTATGGTCTCGCTCGTCCTTTGCATAGCAAATCCCTTCTTTACACTTCCTCAGGTATGATATTTCAGAAGCAAGAAAAAGATTTGCTTCGGATTGAATGTGATATAGAATGCAATTCGTGCAAACATGCTATGATGTTTTTCTACAACATTGGATGAGGTGTGGAAGGAAAAGAATTTTGGAATTTATTAATCTCGTTGGAAATATTTTTTATTATGTTTTCGTGAAAAATAATCTTTAAAAGTATTACAAACCAAAATTTTTTTAATGAAAATATAAAATAATTAAACTTTTACTGTTGTACTTTGTATTTTAAAATTACTTTAACCACATTATGAATGAGTGAGCCAGTTTTTATTACGTCGTACTTTGAGGCAGTGGTCCCCAACCCCCGGTCCGTGGATCAAACAGCACCGAGCTACACAAGAAGCATTAAATTAATTTTATTTTATTTACTGGGGTGTATTTCTCTTAGGTATGTGCTACCTTTAATGAAAATATATTTATATTCCATGTTAAATCTCTTTATGCTCATTTTTTTGTGTGTTTGAATTTTCTACAGAAGGCTTGTTTCAATAGAATTAAAGTAATTAAATCAAAACAATCTAAAATATAAACAATCAACGTCTACCCTCCCCCTCTCAACGGGCCGTGGCAAAATTATCAAATGTTGACCGGTCCGCAGCAGTAAAAAGGTTGGGGATCACTGCTTTAAAGCAATTCGAGCGCTATTGGCGACGGACCTAGTGATATGGAACCGAGGTCAAGTGACGGGGAAGTCATCTGAGCTGGCACACACCATTCGCCTAACTTCTACATTTTGCTAACATTTTGTTACATGACACATAACATTAAACGTAACATAAAAGCATATTTTGTCTTAACATAAAAACATTTTGTTATAATTATATAAATATATATATATATATCCAATATCCTTTTGAAAATGTGTGAAGTGACTGTCTGTTAACGTCGCACTAAAAAGCAACGCGAGAGCTATTGGCAACGAACCTTGTAGTTTCAAACCTTGGTCAAACAAAGAGGACGACGGCACCTGAATCGGCACCCCTTCATCTAATTATCACATAACACCAAAGGGAGGACTTTGAGCCAATACAGATTTAACATGCATCAACCCCTCTGCACAATGGATCTCCAGTGGTACTAGGGTTCAAACTCATGACCCATCGGCCACGTGTTCATGACCCATACCACTGGGATACCTTAGGAATTATGTATGCTGAAACTTGAGTAATTACAAGCAGAAACTACGAAGGGAGTAACGAATTATTCTAAAAATAAATGCGCAATGCCTATTGCAAGATAAATAACTAAAATTATATATATATAATATGTCCTCTGTAAATGTTTAGCATAATGTGGCACAAAATGTATACAGTTTCTTAGTGAAATTTTAGCATTACTTATCAAAAGATTAAATTACAACAATTTTCAAGTTTCTTAGATTATTTCTAGTTTTTTACTATAATATAAGTAGATATTAGAGCATCACAATTAAAATTTTAAAATAAAGCATTCATGATAGTAAAATCAATAAAAAAAGTATTTTTTATGATTCTAAGTTTAACAGAATATAATCACTTCACTCCTTAAGATCTGATCAAAAGAAAATACGTTTTTAAAGATTAAATAATTATTCCTTTTTCTAACATATAATTTTTACTTTTTAGAATCGTATCAAGCTTTAGCGAGATTGTTTAGCTTTTACATTTTTCGACCCCTCCCCCTTTCATCCTATTTATAGTAAAGTAATTTTTTGTTAAAAGTTTCACTAAGAGTTGATTCTTAATTTTCTCTTTTTTGTTTACTACAATAAAACCGGAGGAAAGAAAGAGACAAGAAATATCTGATAAAAACCTTACAACAAGTATATGAAGAGATCAAAGTATGGGATTAAAATTACCTAAAATCTATTAATTAATGAATCATAAAGCACATAATTATCATTTATATTGTGCAACAAATTATATTAGAACTGATATTTAAATAATTAATAGTTTAGGAACTGTAATTGCTGAATACAAAACTTAATATTTTTATAAATATAAATTATGCATTAATCCTCTAGTTCTATTTCTTAAACGTTTTTTATATTTTAAATGAAAATACAGCTAAATAAATCCTACAAACTACTTGATTTTCTGTAACTTAGCTCAAATATATCATGCAATTAGATTATCGCGTATATACAGTTATCATATCACTCTTTAAGCAATCATTTGTTAAAACTCACTTAATTTATATTAGGATAATCTATCATACTATGCATCATTATTCAACAAATCATTACTTAATGAAGTGATTAACGCGTCTTGATCTGTGTGATGTTACTATCAATCAAGTAGCATAAGCAGCAGCAACAACAAAATAATTAACGCATCCTCAAGTTAGTAATTAAAATTAAAGATAACTTTACTATGTGAGTTTTTTTTTTACTTTGTGATTATCCAATCCATTTTTAATTAGCTATATATTATAATAATTAAAATTGTGAACTAATGACATTTTATGCTGTGTTTATATAACTTACTCAGAGTAAATTCATCTTTAATTTTTAAAAATTAAACATTTTTCCATTTTTTGTTTTTTTTAAAAATTAGTGTTGATTTTCTCCAGCAACCTTTCAGCTTCTTATTGTTGACAAATTATGTCCTAAGTTAAAGGAAGAGTATCTTAATTTTTTCAAAAATTAGGATACTTCTTTACTATCTTAATTATGCAAATTAGGATATTTTTATCTAACTATACAAATTAGGATACCTTTTGATTATCTAACTATACAAATTGGATACTTTTTGATTATCCTAATTATACAAATTAAGATACTTTTTGGATTATCTAATCATACAAATTAGGATACCTTTTGATTATCTAATTATGTGAATTAGATATTTTTTTGATTGTCTAATTATACAAATTAGGATACTCTTTGATTATCCTATTTATACAAATCGGTACTTTTTGATTATCCTAATCTTAAAATTAGGATACTTTTTGATTATTCTAATTGTACAAATTATACTTTTATTTTTATACTTCAATTTTTGTTATAATCTTTTGCTCATACTGTTATTTTCATCCATCCAATGATAATCATTTTGAATAAATATATATTAAACTCTTAAATCACATCAATTTTATTTCATTTGCAAATAATTAAATCAGATACCAGGATTTTTTAATAATTTCTTATAAAATTTAATGTGAAATAAAAAAGTGATTAAAAAATTACATATTTTTTCTTTGCGTTCTTAACTTATGCCAAACGTAAGCGTGATCACTTTAAAAAGAAAATTTTATTGATCCTATACGCAACTTAACACAATATCAACAGTAAGATAAATATTAGAAAAATGAACACTTCATTTATTACATTTGTGTCGCAAAATATACCAAAATCAAGAGATAACTTTGTAAAATGACATTTTAATTAGATAAACAAATTGAATAAAACAATAACGATTCGAGAAATAAATATTTTTATACACACACGCATCAAAATATTACGATTTAACTAGCTGTGAGAAAAATTCGAATGTCAATAAAGAATATTTTAAAGTGGAATGCAAAGTACAGTGTTTTAAAATCCAGAGCAAATAAAAGGATAGTAAGGTAAAAACGAGTAATTTTTCTTCGAGCTCGAGCCTAAAATATTCCATGCAATTTCTAGGATGCAAAATCTCTGCGATGACCGGTTTTTAAGGGAAACCTCATATTTCCAGCTCTGGCTTAATTTTGGTGCATATTATACGCTTCTTACGCTATAACTTATGGAAGCTGAGAGGACTTTTGCAGTTATAAAACGGAGTTATCAATATTGAAGGCATTTGCATATGTACATAAATTTATTATTTTTTCTGGTAAATGCATTTATATATGCCCTAGCATATAAACCAGCTCGAAAAATATCTTGGTTGATTCCGTTACGTTCTATCCTCGCAAAAATGACTTTCAAATCTTCTTAAAAGTTTTATAAGGCACTCCCTTTTCCTTAAAACTTATTTCCTTGATCACTGTTCATGAGGGGCTGTGCACAAATTAATTTTTAAAAAAGCATTGTGGTTATAGTTAATGATTTTTTTTTATAAGGCTGAAATGATTTTAAGAATAATTGACGTAATTTTGTAACTGCCAATTCTGCTTTTCATTAGTATGATGATGTTACGTACATTTATATTTCATTCTGATCGATAATAGAAATAAAAAAATACTGGCATTTGCATATTTAAAAGATAAATCTAAAAAGGATATATTTTTTGTTGGATGTAAAAGAACTACATTAAGAATTGTATTGAATTTTTATAATATAGAGTGAAAGGAAATGGAAGTATTGTATAATCATATCACTAACACGTCAAAAAAGAATCGCCTAATTATTTCAAAAAAATATTTTAAAGGTTGTGTTAGACATATTATGAATAAATTAGTTTTTTAACTGAAAAACTGTATTTAATTAATATTAATTTTTATATTTCATAATCAAATTTATAGTTTTTTAAACTATAAACAATTATTTATTTATATTGTTGAATGCTTAAACATAATTCATTTAAAAGTAGAGGAAATTCAAAAAATAATTTTAAATATTGATTCCTTTTATAACAAGGAATTGATAGAACAACTTATTTATTCAAGTGAAAGTATTCAAAATTAATAATGTGGATTACTCAAATTGTTTGAAAATGAATTTAAACATCTCTCATTAACATAAGCACAAACAATTCATTTCTCTTCAAAGTCTAATTATATATAAAAACTTTTTTTAATTCAGAAAACAAATATTGCTATTATTATTTTTCAATAAAAAAAATTTAACATTAAATTAACTAAATTACGAATTAATCCTGGAGAGTTAAATTAGAATTCTATTTATGTAAAAATAATTATTATAATGCCTTACAAGTTCAAGAAATGATGTTTTTCAAAATTAATTGCCATTTTAAATTAAAATTTAATCTTTTTCATACGGTTAAGACTTTTTGTATTGAAATAACAGTCAAAGAATATATCATCAGTAAAAACATACATTGTTTTAATTAATTTTTCTTTTTGAAGCCTTTTTTGTGTTATTATCGTATATAAAATCAGAATTATTTACTTTTCTGTATATAATCACACAATGTTTATTTTATGTACCCCCATATATATATATATATATATTATTTTATTTTTTTTTATATATATATATATATATTTTTTTTTATATATTATTTATATATATATATATATATATATATATATTACCTAATTTTCAAAACAGAAGGAAAAATAGAACGAAATCAAAATTTAGCTTTTTCGTAAAAATTTACACTCTGCTAATACACATTTCGCTTGCAATTATTGGAAATATATTTCATTTTAGCATATAGTTTCTATTGAATATATTTTATTTCCATATCCACAGTTTAGTTTAAAAATAGCAATAAGATGAAAATAAATAAACTATATTCGTTTTTGAAAACGCAATAAAGGGAAAAATAGAAATACATAGATATTAGAATTTGTTTGCACAAAAATAGCAATCAACAATACGAATAAATAAGCACGGTCTCTGAAAAAGACATGAAAGTCTTTGAACTTTAAAACTTGAAAGAATTGTGTCCCCATAAAACTTCAGCCATCTAACAAGAACTGTTCCCTACAAAACTGAAAAAGTTTGGAAAATAAAAGTTGCTCTACAGAGAGATGTGTAAAAACTAAGATTCAATTTCTCTTTGTAAACTTGTGAAAAAATAACAATCGATTTCTATTTCACTTTCTGACAACGTTCTCCAGTAGTGTTCTTTTACGTTTTATAACGGCCACAGCGAAAAAAGGGCTATCAAAAATCCTGAACAAACTTTTTTCCCTCTTTTTCGGCATGCAAATAGTTTCTTTTATGTTATTACTCAACGATGAAAGGGAAACAGATATAAGTACCTTGTTATTTACTTACACACAAAACCAACATTTTTTTCCCTTTGCTTTTCTAGAACGGAAAATCAAAATGCATGGCTTCGATCTGGTCTATATATATATATATAAATATGCGATGCATACAAAAAAAATGTATGAATATGAAAGAAAAAATAAAATGCAAAACGTACTGATTGAAAACGAAAGTAAAGTAAAGGGGAGGAGGGGGGTAAAAAACCGTTTTTCGATTCTACCAAACTTTAAAGAATGACCATAAATTTCTCCACCCTTGCATTTTTTTGAATCGACATAAAAGTCCAGAAATATCGAATTTCCGAGCATTTTCCTCCTCACTACTTTTTCGCACCTCCATCAGAAACATTTTCAACACCACATAAAAATATTTTTTATACATATTTTTTGTTGATATTTTATTCCAAACCTCTTCGACTTCGCAGCCTTTACCGAGCATTGTTACGTGTATAGGGTCTTCTCCATTTTTCTTTTTTACGGCCTTGCGTGTTTACGGCATAACAATGCCTCTGGCAGACAGAAAGGGTGAAGGCGACAAAAATCGGTCTCGTCTCTCCCCCACCCCAATCTTTTTTTTTTCCGCACCCTCTACAAAAAAACCATATTCCTTTTTGCTCGTAAGATGAACGAAGGAAAAATCATAAAACGAGACGAAAATACAAATAGGAAGCAAGCCCCTTCCAACACATCTGAAACCTAACCCTTAAAAATGCCAATACATAGTTTTATTATTATATATTTTTTTTCACATTTTATTTTAAAAGAACTGAGGTGTAATTTTACACTGTTTCTCTTTCGGGTGTAAACAGTGCAGACATTTTTTTAAATGTGTTTTATGTTTTTATAAAAATATTATTAGAATTTACTATAGCTAAATTTTGCTCATTCGTTAATGGTTTTTTTTAAAAGATAAATAAGAAAGATAAATTTATCCCTTTATTTGTCGCTTCCTTTTCTTTTTTACATATTTCAGAACAGGCGTCGACAACCTATAGCATGCTCTAATATTCTCAGTGGCACTTTGCACTTCTCTGTGTGGTGGATTTAGAGATTTTTTGTGTTACTAAGTATCGTCAAATGAAGCAAAGTAATACACAATAAAGCACTAAAATTGTATTCTATTCCCTAACTCTTGATATATTGCAGCGAAAATTAAATATTTTCAAATATTTCCTACTGTGCGGAATCTTGAATCATATTAGATTGGTTTGGCACACTACGGGTATAAGGGTACCAACCTCTACTTTGGACTTTGGCAGTATTATCTCGTAATAAATATATAAATGACCAGTGCACTGTTAGGATTTTTAATAGTATCGAATTGATTCATATTAAATGCTTTTTCGATTTAGTCGTGACCACTGGTGTAGCTACTCCTGAATGGGCCCTGCATCAAAATTCCTTGTGGGCCCTTTTTGGGGCCCCTTAGCATTTTACGTTATTTTACTTAAATATATAGGGGCCCTGTAGCTCGGGGTCCCATATCATTGATACGGCTGTAAGGTGGTAGCTATGCCCCTGCTGGTGGCCGAATAAAAGAAGTTAATAGAATTTAAAAATGTGAGTGCTAGTCAGTAGGGGGCATTCCATTCAGACATTATTAAAAAATTCAACATTCCTCGATCGACAGAGACAAAAACGTACCAAGAAAATATAATTTCAGGCAATATTACCTTCTATCATGGACAATACAATGGAAAACCATTCTGCAATGACAGAAACCAGGAGCGGCTGGCAGAGAGGTCATTATTACCAAACACAAGCAATGCTACATCAAATAATAGCAACAATCCATAAGAGACGTATCCACGACAGCAGAAAATAAATTTGATGTTAATGGGATATGGCAACAGAAGACCACTTGGATTCCTTACTAATAACATGCCATTGGCTGCAGCTCCTCTGCTGAGTTCGTGATTATATCGGTTGGATCCTAGATGATTGGGATAATATTACCTGGGTCAGAGGAGTCATGGTTCCAGTTGGTATCTGATGGAAATGTTCAAGTCTGGAGCAGACCATACTAGACCATAGACCGTGAAAGATGTGAGTGGCTCTATAGCGTTGTAGACTGTTTTACATATAGCTGTTTCTACATAATTCAATAAAACTTATTACATGAATTTGCAACTATTGCTATTTATCATCGAAAAAAGCAGAAGTTAAAGTTTACTTTACCGTTCTTTTGAAATTAATGGAAGAGAAGGGGGTTGTGAAAACAAAGTTGGTGCACAGAAAGAAATATTGAGTTTCCAGTACATCATATGTGAAGGTCTGAATTGTATGAGCTCTTTAAGTAGAATGTCGTAAAACGTTTTGGGGCTTATACAGTGATGCACACAAGGGGGTGGGGTCGAGCCAAAGCCCTTGTTTGTTTGTTTTCGATTGATTATAGTCCAATGCTTATAGTATGTAAAATTTAATTAAGTATTTGTTATTAATAATTAATTTTATTATCTAATGCTAATTATTTATTCAATAATTATTTTGTAACTGTTTTTTTTCCCCGAAAGATCAACAAAATTAAAAGAATATGTTGGATGGCGTATTGGAGCATGATACGAAAATGGTGGACCTCTGACCTTGGACCCCCCCTTGAAAAATCCCTGTGTGCGCCACTAGCCTTACAGTATCATTAAACAAAGATAACGGTCCATTTGAAGGTTAAACCTAATAATAATGTTTCTTCTCATTACTTTCCTCTTGTCTTTTGTAGCACTCAAATCCATCTACTACATTTTTAATAGTAACATAATTGAGTAAACTTAATGAACGTGATTGTATCGCAAAATTAAATAACGAACGAAATAAAGTAATCGAGATACATGATGATCATTAGCTAAGAATTGAAATGATACTGAAATATGAAATGGACACCGAAATGAATTTTATTCTCAGTGGATTATAGTTACAGAAAGACAATAAGAACATTCGAACATTAAATAAAGGTCGTTACTTAAACAGATCATTAAATCGAAATTTCTTCCCGAGTGGATCTCGAGAATTACGATACAAAGAAAATAATTTTCGATTGAATATTTTATTTAGATCGCTTAGAAGAGAATCAAAAGTCATTTACTTAAAATGATAATTTGTTTCCAAGAAACACTTTAATTTTATCTGATAATACAATTAATGCATTATCAGAAAGTTGAAATGTTAGTATTTTAATGTTTAATAAAACTTTTACAACATTTTTTAGATTGATTCAGATACTGACTACACTGATGTTTTTACTTTAATAGTTAGTGAGTAATGTTAAACACATGATATATAATTAAAAAGAAATCATTACTGATTCCTAATATGCATTTTAAAGTAGATTATTTGAAGTAAACTGCATAACTAAAGTAGTTTAAAAGGGCTTCATTGAGAAGTAATGATATTAATTATGTACAATGAAAAAAATTGCATTAATTTCACCACAGGAAAAAGATTACCGTCAAAATAATCAAAAGAATTACTCCTCGGCATATAAATTTCAAAAATATTTTGAAGACATTGAAATAATTTTTATAAAATAGTAAATGACCCCTGAAACAGAACAATTATGATTTAAAAAATTATTCTCCTGATTCAGGCACAAATTTCATTTTGAATTTTAAGAACTTTGTTTAGTAAGATATTAAACAAACAAAAAAAGGATGAGGTAAGAAATTTGTAAAATTTATAAAATTGTAGTAGTTTTCTAAGATTTTTATATCTGACTTTTATGTGAAAATACTTTATTTATGTCAAGACATTTAACAGTAAATAAATAAATTCAAAAAGCAGCTTAATAGACTTAAGTAACACAATTATATACAATAGCATATTTTCCCTTTACCTTTTTATAGAAAATCAAAATGAAATTAAGAATTCATTAAGAAATATTAGTTCAGCAAAATATATTTATTTATCTTCTAGATGATGAATAAAGCCATTTCATATTCTTCCTATTCATTAAAAATAATTTAAATCAAATTATTTGGCATATAGAACTTCCAATTTACCAACACAGTTGCTCATTTTATTCGAATTTTAAATATTTGTTTTTTTCCCCAGTAAGACTAAGACATTAAAAAAAAATCAAAGAAATAGTACAAATAACAACTCAGATCATAAACAATCTGATTGTACATAAGAAAGAGAAAGATAGAAATGATCAATATATTCATTTAAAAAACATAGCCAAAATTATTACGTATAAAAAAAAAATCTCAAAAAACCGTAAGAGATTTTAAAAATGCCACGGGAATAAGAAAGTCAAAAATAGTTTTCAGATAACATATTCATATATAACGGTAATTATTGTTTTTAAATATTGTATACAATTTAAATTAAATAGGAGCTAAAAAAGTAAAGTATAAGAATTTATAAGCTTATATACTTTTCGCAAAAAGGGCGAATGTGTTTTTATTTGTTACAGAATAAAACTACGGCTCGCGTGATTAAAATTGTCATTTAAAATCAATGAATTGTCACAATTTGTGCAATTAAACTATTCGCAAAAAAGAAATTCGCTGCGATAGCTTTTTATTTTAAAATCAACTAATAAAAATAAAAAATTCGCAAATTTTAGCAAAAATGTCATACTTATCTCTTCAGTATAATTTACAAAAATTATATTACTTTTCTTAATGATCAAAGAAAAAATATATAAAAGGTAAAGTAGATTTTATTTTCTTAATAAGATTTACTCAGCAATATATGTACACACATGATAAACTATTTATACTAAATGCTGAGTTGTTAACGTACATTCATTTAGAGTACTAAGGATTCTTCGTGTAAAGGGGGCTTATGCACGCTAAATCTATAGAAATTTGGTGAAGTTATCAACTTAACCCTTGTCACGTGACCATTAATCACAATTACGAAATTCGTTGCCACTAGTCCTTGTTTCGCTTCGTAATGCAACTGTAGTAAGTAAACAATCCAGTGGCGTACTCAAGGGAAGGTTCTCGGTCCGAACCTCCCCAAAGAGCCCTTGATTTTTTTTCAGATTTATTATTATCCTATGTATATAGTGTGTAGACTTTAACTATTTGTTATTAATAATTAATTTTATTAATTAATGCAAATTATTCATTTAATAATTAATTTTTTACTGCTTTTTGTTTACGAAAAACAACAAAATCAAAAGAACTTGTTGGGTGGCATATTGGAGCATGGTACGAGAATAGTGAACTTTCGACCCTGGATACTCTCTCTCCCTTGAAAAATTCCTACCGAAACAATCCATCCATCAGCCAATTAGATCAGCCATCACTTTATGTTCAATTTAGATCTCTAAACCATAATCTAATAATGTAATGTTGATATGTGTCTGTATCAGTAGCGCACACGAATTTTCCAAGGAGGGGGGCGGGGGACAGGGTCGAAAGTCCACTTTTCTTGTATCATGCTCCAATATGCCGACCAATATATTCTTTTGATTTTGTCGATTTTCGGGAACAGTAAAAAATTAATTATTGAATGAACACAATTACCATTAATTAATAAAAATAATTATTAATAGCCAATATTTAATTAAATTTTACGTACTATATACATAGTATTATAATCAATCAGAAAAAAAATCCTTACAAGGGGTGGTCCACACACACCCTCCCCTTGTGTGCTCCACTGGTCTGTATGCAGTATTATGTCCCCCCCCCATAACAAACTATTACTTAAGAATTAACTTTCCAGAGCTCTTGTTACTGATAATTTCAGAATATTTAAAAAAATTCATGTTATACGCAAATTTTATTAAGTTGAAGAATATATAAATTTAAAACTGTTGCAATTTTATCTTGAACGGTACAAATCATAACCCATTATTTGAGTTTTAATGATTATTCTGAAACTTGTTACTTTTGATACAAGGCGGAATTCATATTATTTTGAAATTGTTATTTTATTGTTGTGAATGACGACTAAGAGGACACTGTTAAAATTTTTGTATCTAATTTCTTAATTAAACTCCCGGAGATATTTAAATATACGTGAATACATCCAAATTAATTTTTTTTAACTATGAACCAAATATGGAATGTGGCTTCTCCCTTCCGCTTTTAACGTCGTCTGTGTGTCATTTATGCAGACAAACGCGTGTCAATTATGTAGTTGAAGTAATACAATTTATTGTTATTAATGATTCTTTGAAATTTTTAACTGCTCTAAGGGTATATTGCCTTAATCAAACTGTTATTGAAATAGAGCTATGAATTGGTTATTTAAGGCGACAGTTTATATAAGTAAATAAAGTAATTTAATAATTTTAACAAAATCCATAAAGAAGACTCAAAATAAACACATACTTTACCCGCAGAATATGTTATGCTGTTGAACAATAAAAGTGTCGTTCCTTATAATAACGTTTGCACACAGGAATTTTTAAAGGGCGGGGGGGGGGATGTCGAGGGTTGAAAGCCTACCATTCTCGTATCATACCCCAATACACCCCCAGACATACTCTCTTTTTATTTCATCGATTGTTGGGAATATAAAATAGTAAAAAATAAAGCAACGAATAAATAATTAGCATTAATTAATAAAATTAATTATTAATGGTAAAATGAATACTATAGACATTGTATGTATTAATTACTATATACATAAAATTACTATCAATCGAAATAAAATCAAGGACAATGGGGGGGGGGAACGAACACCCTGCCCAATTTATCTGCGCCGCTAGCTCAGATATTACTAAAAAAATCTTCAAATTAAATTTATTAAATAAAATAATTAGTGTTTAATTATAGGCAGTGAAATCGATCAGTCACGTGATGTTGTTTAAACTTGACAGATGCCAAAGCAGCAGAAAATAATTTAATAAATTAAATTAATTTTCATCTAATGCAAGAAGCTGTGCAAGAGTGATTTTTTATATACTTTTACTGAAATACCATTCACATAAATAGAAACACTCACCAACCACAATCAAGTTTTTACTGTAATGCTTTTAGTTTTTTAAAAAAATGTGTTTTATAATTTCTTTAGCTGAAATACACAAATCTATTTAATGTGAATACATTTTATTTCAAATTAAAAATAAATCAAAAAAGAAATCGAACTAAACTCATTCCTTCGAGGAAGATCATTTTTCACCAAAGAAAACCTCCCTTAGGAAACAAGCTAATGAGTAGGGGGTGGTAGAGGCTAACCCCTCCAATTTGGGAAAGGCCCCTTTCCTCGCTAGGAAGGGCCTGACATCGTAAAAAAGCAGGAAGAAGGAAAATCGACTGAGGTCCCACGTCAAAGCAACCCTTCCACTTCCTGACTTGAGATTTTTATGCAACTCAAATTCTTTCTTCGGAGCAAAACAAAATAAATAAATATCGCAAAAAACGGGAGGAAAAAAAATTACCCGCGAATTCTCCCGAGAATTTACCACTCCTGGAAGCCCTTACAATGACTGCTTTTGAGAAAATCCCCAAGTTCGTAGGGGAAAAAAATATATAAATAAATGAATGAAAAGAAATCGGCGTTTATTGTGTTCCCTCCCCCGATGGTAAAGGGAAAAAAATCCCTTTCCTTATTCATTGGCGATAAAGTACTGTTTGTTTAACTGAAGCCCAATGTTTCAAATGAAAAACTTCCTGATATCTTCCTCCCTCAATTTTTAGGCTATAAATTTTAAAGGGATAGACAGGCGGCTTCAGATTGGATATGCCAATTACATGTATGTGTACTAGACATCCTGTGTGCCGCTATATCCCCTTCTTCCTCCTTTCATCAGAATAGCTTCATTGAAAGATGCAGGGCTCCAAGCTTTTAAAATATTAACTGTACTGTGTAGAAAAAGATTACATGAACGATTGATGGGTAAGAAAAACCCAGAATATTACTCATGCTAAAATTTTATACTAAGAAAACATATTTCTTGACTAAATGAAAATTGCAATGAATGTTAGTTCACTTTATATAACAAGAAAAACCTTTCTTGACTAGATGAAAATTCAGTAAAGGATTGGTTGATTGTTTATTAATGTCGTACTTAGAGGCTTCATGAGGTCAGTATTGGCAACGAACCTAGTGATTTTGAACCACAGTCAAGTGAGAAGGACGATACAGGAGTATTCCCAAAACATCCCCACCAATGTGAAAACCAGAGACGTCTTAAGGCATGGGCAAATGGTCCCGGGCCCAGGGCCTCACACTTGGTGGGAGCCTTGTTATGTTCTCGACTCTGCCTAAACAAGATCATGATCCAGATAATTTTAATGGTCAAATATTATTCTCGAATATATTCTCCGAAAAACAGGAAATTTCAAACTGCATGTTAACTGGCAAAAGTGGAAAGACTGCATCATCATATGACCATTTTCCATGTCGAGGCCCAGGTCTTATACTATAAACAATCATTCAACTCATTTAGTTCAAGTATAGCCATTGGTTGAGCCAGTTTGTGCCTAGGTTTTTCAGGTTGTGAGTCTTGCACATTTATTTGTTTGAAATTATCGTTTGAACAAGTATTTAGCAAAGCATGCTAATGTCTACTTTAAAAAACCTTTTATAAGGGTCTACTAATCATAGGGGGCCCCAAGGCCTCAAAGAACCTCAAGCTTTATCTGGGTCCAGGGCCTCAAAGAGTCTCAAGACGTCCCTGGTGAAGACAATAAGATTCAACAGAATTAACATGCATCAATTCATCCCTCTACTTGGCAGGTCTTTAATGACACCAGCACTTAAGCCCACGACTTGGCGGACTGGTTCGCGACCATGACCACTCAGCTATCATGACCACAAACTTTAATTCAAAGTAAAATGTTTAATTTAATGATTGAAATATAATGTATAGTATTAGCTTTAGAAATGGCAAACTTGAACTTAACGGACTAATTATTAATCCATCCTTATAATTGTTTTGCCGTTCTTCAATAACCAATAGAGATAGACATATTTAGTTGACATATGCTTAACGTTAAAACGGTTTACTACATATTAATCTTAAGAAAAATATCGAAATATTTTATATCTCCGAATGTATTTTTTACAAAAAAACTCTACAAAAGTGCTTCTCAACCTTTTAGTTGTCCTGGACAAGTAACGTTTGGTAATTTTACCGTGGCCCACTAGGTAAGGGGGACGTTGATTGTTTACATTTTATATGCCATGATATCATGGTGTTTTGCGCATGAGCGGTATTAGTGCAACTTTAGATGACTTCTTTCAACTCTCATTTAACCTCTCGTCCATTGAAAGTCACACAAACTCGAGAGAAATACATCAGGGTAAATATAATAGAAAATAGTTTAATGTGCCTTGTGGAGCCCGGTTTCATTAGATCTATGGACCGGTAAAGGTCCACGGCCCGGGGGTTGGGGATCATTGCTCTATAGCATTTAATGGCAGAGACCATGTTGTCAAGCTATCACAGCGTTGACAATGATTTTCATTGAGGGTCGAGTTGTGAGTACAAGTCCTGTATCTTTTCAACACCCTTTTATAAGCTTCACTTGTATGTAACGGAATCTTTGAACTCCATTTTTACCCACTTTAAAAGGTCAGATCAATTCAAAACTTTGCTCACTTGTCCAGGACCGATGACAATACAATAATTCAATAATTGTGTTCCATCAGATTAACGATTTCCAATTTTCATATCCCATCCCGCATCTGGTGACTAATTTCAGATCCCATTTTCAGATTTGACGACTAAAAGATTAAGTTACAATTTCGTTCGATTAACGATAAACGGTGTTTTTTAGTTTTTTTAACTATAATTTATTCTAGAATACTATAGACCCATTTTTAACTTCCAAATATCCAAAGGAATCCACGTGGAACCCGTTGAGAATTCCTATTCTAGAGTGATGATTTCAAACCAGCTAATTAGTTTATTAAAGTTGAAATTTGAAGTAAAAACTATAGTCAGTGGCGTACTCAAGGGTAGTATTTGAGAGACCAAACCCCAAGAGATCTTTAATTTATAGGGTAAAGATCATGCCTTAACGTTTTCATCTACATATTTCATAAATGCAAACCCCTCCCATAAAAGTAGCCAGCATACACAACAGACTATAATTATATATATATAAAAAATCCTTGATTTTATAAAACTTATTTGTTAATAGTATTTGACAATTCTTTTAGAAGGTAAGAAATCTAAAATATATACATCAAGAAACAAAATACAATTTCACTTAATTACTCTGACTTAAAAAAAAACTGAAAGTGTTTATTAACTCTAAATTTCGTTTGGAGATAAAAACTCTGAAATTACTTTAAATGCTTTTATCGTCAGAATTTTATATTTGTTCAGTAATTTTTATAGCGCTTTGCAAAGCATGACCATCGGAATTTTTGTCGGGCTTTTTAAGAATTTATTTAGGTTTAAAATAACACGCAATTTCGCATTGCGAGCAACACACGAACGTGCTAAACGATATATGCCCTAAAACTGATCTTGGAAAAGATAATACGACTGAGATAAGGCGAGTAAAAGGAGGAAAAAAGGGCATAGTAAAAAAATGACCCAGATATTAAAGTTGCTTAAAAGATCAGCCAGCAGCTTAGGTTTTGCCCGTCGATAGCTCAGTTGGCAGAGCGGTGGACTGTAGGTGTTAAAACAGAGATCCATAGGTCGCTGGTTCAACTCCGGCTCGACGGAAGTTCTTTTTGTCCAATAAATTTTTAAATTTAACTTTGTCTCAATTTTTTCTACAGTTTAAAAAAAAATTAAAAACGATTTGAATACTTTTTGACAACAGGAATTAAAATATTAAAAAATTAATTCTCAGCACAGAAAAAAAAATCGTATTTCCCTACAATAACTTTTACAGAAGAACAAAAAAATTATCATGAGAACCATTAATTTGTTTTCTTCAAGGAAAAAAAAGCCCTTTTTATTATATTTTTTAGCTATGTCTATTCAGGTCAAAAAAAAGTTTATACGTGATTTCATTTCTATCAGAATAAATTTTGTGGGGTGTAGCCACATATTAGTTTTATCGCAATAGAAAATTAAGCGATGGTCTACAATACCATACATACTCTGTATACTCCGAGTTGAAAATCACGTGCGGCAGAATTTGTTTCGCTTTGTTACCATAGCAACACCAATTAGACTCAGTTGAAGCTGTGCAAATAAGAATCTATTTGGGCGAGACCTCGCAAAATATTTGCATACAAATACGTTAATTATTGAAATTTTGTTTCAGCAGTTCCAATAAAAATGTTAAAATGTAACCATAAGCAAATTTTGCATGAAAAAATGTTAAATATTTATATTTTCAAAAAATTAGTTGAAATTTGAAATATTTTTACGTTTTGATTTTCAAAATAGTAAAAACTAATTGAGAAGTAAATAACGAAAAATAGAGAAAGTTACAATGAAGGGAAGGGGGGGGGGATAAGTCAAAGTTTTCACAACATTTGTAGTCAATTTATTTTATTTTATTTATTTATTTTTGACCATAAACATTTTAAATTAAAAATCCATACACATTTTTTTTTATATTTATAATTCTTTTTTAATACAAAAAATAAGGAATTATCCAAAAAATGTGCTACACATGAGAATATCTGATTTTTTTAAAAATCTGAATACAACGTTAAACTTAACACAACCTAACAGGATAATATAATTTTTAAAAAATGTGATAACTATATATATATATATATATATATAATGCAACGCTAAATTAGCTTCTTATTTTGTGAGAAATGGACAGAAGAAATTTAAATGTATATTAATATATGAAATTATCTTTTTTAACTCATGAATTATTATGAATTAGACAACAAATTTAAGCACTGATTCATGAATTTTACATACCTTCCTATCTTTGAAGTTATGAATTAAAATTTTTTTTTCATTTTTGATGCATTTACAATAAATTATTCTTCAAATCACATACATACTTTATGTGTAAGGTACACACACACATTCAAAAATACTTTTTTCGAGGAGCTTATAACAGAATTTTCAAGCAATTGATGTATGTAAATTAACAGCATTTATCAAAATTAGTTAATTCAAATCCAAAAGGTTGAAAATGTTGCAAATAAAATTAAAGATATCTGAAAGATTTCTACAAAAAATAAATGTATTTAAGTTACACAAATAAAAACGTCGTAAAAAAAATGTTTTATTTTTGAAAGAGATGTATAGTACCAATGTAGTAAACTGAAATGTATATTGTCTGAAAAACATAAATGGGAAGAAAATATAGTATAATTAAAGTTTAAAATAAAAACTAATTATTTCATAAGGAATAAGTTCTACATTTTATTCTTAATCTTATTTAGAGATTTTTAAAAATCTTAGAAAAAAATTATGAAATTCTTGACATATTTCTTCTTAATACAAATAAATTTTGAGAAAAAAAAATAGAGCTCTGTGGTACAAAATCTTATATATATAATCAACCACAATATATACTAAATTGCATGGCAAATATAGAAATATAGCAATATAGTATAGATCAAAAATAAGATAGTCTCAGGGGTACAATAGCAAAATCTTAGTCTTAGAAAATAAGATTGCAGGATTAAGCATAATTTTAAGGCCAAACAACCCTCCCATATATAAGATAATATGTATAATCTTAGTCATGAATTTGATTACATTTTGTAGATTCTGATATAAAACCAATTTAATGGCACTGTATATTTTTTAAATCTTTCAAGAATCTTTAAAAAAATTATTACATTTCTCTGAATATTTATGTTTATTTGAAAAAAAGTTTGAATTCTTTCTACATATTCCTTTTTACTTTCAAAAGTATGTCTTTTAAATTAAACACATACTCGTAACAAGAAGACCACTCTAACTGAATAAAAATCTTATTTAAATAACACAGTATATTTTAATTTATTTGACTTATTCTCAAGAAAACGCGAAATTTCGAGATCAAATTTAACCTTACTTCACAGAATTTTTGCAAAAGGTGCCCCAAATCCTTTTCAAAAACAAAAGACAAAGCAAAGACAGAGAAAGAATTTGGTAGAACGAAAAAATTGCGTACAAGAAAAAGTACCTCAAGCATATGCACATTCAACCAAATTCCGCGACAGCAGAGAACACGAAGACTACATTTCCTGTCTATCCCTCTTGTGTTGTTTTATTTCTTCATTTTAATGCTTCACAAAGATCAACGAACGGTTTTTCGCTCCTCATGGGATCCTAAGTCTCTTAGATCTTGTTCAAAAAAATCTCGTCTTCTTTACCAAGTTTTCCAAAAATAAGTAGTACGTGTGGTACACAATGCAAAACTCGTTGCTGTTTTACGCTGGCAAGGGGAGAGCAAATACCTTCCGAATATTTTTTTCGTTTTATACATTTTTCATTTTCTTACCTCGTCTAAGGGTAAATGAGATAGGATTGCGTTCAGGGGTTTCTTGGCGATACAAGACAGCCAGCATTTATCTCAACTTTTTCTCGTTTGAACTTGTTGAAATGAGAAAATTGGAATTTTCAGGTAAATATGATACATATGCCGGCAAATTTATGTTGTTTTAGGTGTTATCTTAAAGAGGTATTTGAAGGTAATCCTGTTTTTACTTCGTTTTTTAAATCAAAATTAACGTTGAAGCACAAGATATTTCAGTTATAATACACTATGTTGAAATTTCTGATCAATCTTTTGAAATTTTAATGAATTATTAAGTTGTGAGAATCTCTCTTAAATATTTCTGTGACAAAATAGTTATTGTAGGAATACGATTTATATATAATTTAATAAAATATCGATTGGAAATATTTTTAAAGTTAACTATAACTAGAACGTTTTCAAAAATAGTTATTACATGAATATTATTAGTATATAATTTAATAAAAAATTGATTAAAAATATTTTTGAAGCTGTAACAGGAACTTTTGTAAGTTTTAAAAATCTATAGAAAAAAGCTAATATTATTTTCATTTTTTTTGTAAAAGAAAACAACAAAGATTTTATATTTAAACCATAATCTGTAACGCGATCTTTAATCACGTTTCAAAGATTTTAATTTAAAATCTTTGAAACGCTGGATATAGAAAAAATTGATTCAGTAGCTTTGCCAAAAATGTATTGATAAACTAATTGATTCAACGACGTTGCCAAAAATGTATTGATAAACTAATCAATTCCACAGCGTTGCTAAAAATGTATTAATAGAGTGACTCAACAAAGTATCAGACAAATATAGCTTTAAGAACTAGCTAAGAGAACTAAAAAATATTGGGAATCTTAAAATCACTCACCATACGTGGAAAATTACATACGAATTAGAAAACACAAAGACCGAGATAGTAAGAACATGAGAAAAAGTGTAAAATCTGTACGCTTTTGATAGTTTTCAATTATGTCATGGGTAATAAAAATGCATCTAATAATAACAAATATATTTAAATATCATAGTGTAGTTGAGTATATTCGAAAAATGAATAATATAAAAAAATAACTCCAGCAAATAAAAAAAATTATTAAAAATTTCAGCAATGTAATTAAAAAAGAAATTATTCCTTTATTTCTTCTTTAAAACTAATAAAGTATCGAAAATATACACAATAAAATAAAGTCTATAAATTATCATTGCGAAGTCTATAAATTATCATTATTCAAAAGTAACAATGGTGTATCGTCGTTGTCAATCCATTATTAGCTATGTGCGAAAAGTATAACTTTGAGATTCCAGACTCTGAAATATTTTTATTTGACAATATTCTGGAGGATGCTCATAGCATATTTTTTAGCAACTACAGATCACTGTATAATACTTAGAGTCACATAGTAGTCTTTTTATACGAAAATTTCTTTAGTAAGCTAATCATAATAGTCGGAATCTTCGAAAAGTGCATATAGCAGATGTTGGTTTGAAAACGACGATATTATAAAAGTGGATTCTACACCTATAAGTTGTCAAATTTAACGATATATTGTTCATAATGGCAAAGAAAAATTCCTAGTCAAGTTTGCAAAGAAAGAAAAATCAGCGATAATCAATAACAGGGAAAAAAATCAATTTGGAAACGGAAGCAAAATCTTCAAAGAAACAAAAATTGTTTTATTATTAGTTAAAAAAAGAAGCAAAAATAATAATAATAATTTTAAAAAAAGATCGAGACATTTGGCTTGAAACAGTCTTACAATAATATTGAAACTTCACCATAAATAAAGCTATTTTATCGTCAGATAAAAAGTGTTTTTTTTTTTTAAATTATGAATTGAAAACATTCGATGAAATCAGTGTCTCGAAAACAGAAGAGTCAAACCACAAGAGAGACAATTTTTGATAAAAAACGAAACTTCTAGTTGAATAAAATTTCAAATATAATAAAACATTTGGTTTTCTCCATTTCGCAAAATCTCATAAGATATCAATGTAATAATATTAGTTTTCATTCAACTTTAATTAAAAACTCAAATTTAACTTAGAATCCATTTCATAAAAGATTTTTGTTTGTCAAAATTTTTCGTTTGTTAAATTCTATTATGAAGGAGATACCAATGCTTACCAAATGTTACACAAAAATTCTCACATAAAAAGAATTGTAACAATAATACACGAATTTAAAATGTTTAAATGTTAGAATTATTTTTTAAATTTGAATAAAATTGGACTTTTTAAAAGAGTATAATTCTTATAAAATAAATTATTCCGAAGCCCTTTTTTTTCTTCTGAATGCATAAATGTGACTTAATTTTAGAAGAAACATTTAAGTTGCAAGAAAAAAATATTCTTTTATTGTGTTATTTGCACGTGGTTGAATAAGTTGACTTATTAAGATATTCAGTAAATTCATGAATATCGTTGCTAACATTTCGTTTTATATTTTATTTTATTTATTACTGAGGGAAACAAATTTTCACGATGTTATTAAATATGAGAGAGAGATTTAGTGCTTATGTATTTAAAAATTTTCAAATCTATTTTTCTCTCCTATAAAATTAAACAAAAAAGATTACTTTTACCTGTAGCATTCTGACTCAATAGACGTACTTCAGAAATGGAAATCCTGTAAACATTTATATCCTTTTTAAAGAATATCATAAATGTAACTTCATTTGAATGCCACATCGTAGCAAAACATGTTTTTGCAAATACTAGAAGAGGCTGACATATTTTTGGAATAAAATTATAGAAATGAAAACGTATGTCATCTTCAAATGAACAGTATGTTGCCATTTGTAAAATTTTCAAACGAAAATTACCCGAGAGATTTATTTTTAAAAGAATGATACCGTCTTTGTTACAGGAAAATATAAGTAACACATTTTAATATTTTAATGCAATATTCACTCCTTTTAAAAAACAAAACTTTAAATAAAATTAATTAAATAAATAATTTAATTTGGTAGTTAGATCAGAAATTTTTTTTTTTTTTATAACGAAAATTTCTATTTCTTCTTTATTCAAATATTTTTACAAAAAATTTGTATCTCAAAAAAAAAATAATAATAAGTACTAAATATATATAAAACAATCAGATGAACAGGAAATTCAAGCGTTTTTTAAAATTATTAACGCTGCTTTTTGTTTAAAATTTCTAATCGTTAACTATTTATAAAAAAATAAAAACTTTAAGAAAACATTAAAAAAATAAAACATTCAAGCTAATAAAATATTGTTATTCTAATAAATATTTTATATCTCGTTTTTTGAAAATGTCATCTTATGTAACATATTATTTGCAAATTTAACAAGACAGCTTTTCAAAATCTTAGTACTTCTTAGTACAATATATATTTTTATTATTAATATGATTCAATGTGATATTTATACATTATTCATAAGTACAAAATATTTTTAAAAAATATTCAGTGACAAAAAAAAATGGTTTTTTTTCGATGGAGATTTTGATTTGATTGTAATTGATATCAAAAGGAATGTGTAACTTCATTCTGATGCAAATATGGATAATATTCGATCATACACACACACACATAGCAGTACTACTGAACGAATTCAGTCAAATTTTATATAACAGAAATAATATTTTTAAAATATCGGATGAAATTTTAAAAACACAGTTTTTGGTAAGAAGTTTTGTATTTATATCAGCTTTAAAAATGTTATACAATACGTAATTTCTTTTTCAAAGTGCCATGACGACTTTAAGTATTTTGTAAGTTTTTTGACAATTTAATATATTTATAATTTACGTATTGTTAAAACATTTAAAGTACTTCGATAGCCCTTAAGAACCTACTTCTAAGGAATCCTCCCCTTTCCATGAATTATAGTTTGACAATAATCTAAAAAATAAATTAATTAATTAAAATTTAAAAAAAAATCTTGGATGTTATCCTGATTTTATAACAATACAATCGGAGTCTTAAAGCTAACTCTGACAAAATAAATAATAAGATTGGAATTAAAAATACTTTTGATGAAGATAACATTTATTCAAATCTTTTACAGTAAAATACATTTAAAGCGAAAATGCTTAAGACGAAATATAGGTTAACACGAAATAATACAGCAGTCTCTATTAACTACTATGTATTTTCATACATTTTTTTCTCTTAACATGGAAAGGTTTACTTCTGGGATTGAACAAAATACAGAAAACACCAGCCGGATTGGACTGTCCTACAGTATCATCGGAAGAATTCGTTGCAGTAGATGATGACAATGTCTGTACTACTCAATTATGACGAACAAATGCATTTTAAAGTTTGTTCAAATCTCAAAATTATTATTGATACAGATTCCGAAGACGAAAATGTAATGAATAATGCAGCTCCCCTGTTCCCACATCATTATGAAGAGTATGCGCGGTTATAGTTAGATACACATTCTAATCGTGAAATGAATAATTAAATGGACGACATCGAACAATTTTGTTGACAATTTAACACTGAAAAAGACAATGCAAAGGAAAATATTAGGTTATTCCCTAAAAACTCAATAAATGTTTTGTTTTTCAAAAAGCTTGAAAATTCCTTATTAAATTTCATTAAGTCATTGTGAATGTATTTGTTTCACCAATCCTTATTAGATACATGCATATATACATATCTATTTTTATAAAATGTACTCTATCAAACTTAATTTGAGTTGAATCTGTGCTTGTTTTCCGCAATATCTTTTAACACGAAAAAATATTTCGGTTCCCCACAGTTTCGTGTTAAACGATTTAAACTGTATTTGGCATATAAAACTCTTAAAAAATGTCTTAAAAGGTTGTTCCATTTTTGACGCGTGTTTAAAATACCCGAATTCCGCGGCATTAATACACTTCCTTTTTCTTATTTTATTCCTAATCCTTATTCCAGTCGAACCACTACTACTTGTGTGTCCCCCTCTAATTTAAAAGAATCGCCGAGTTAACACGTGCATGACACACTTTGCTTTCGTAGCAAACACTTAATTCGTCTTTCCTGCACTGCATTCGTCATGTACGGCAGAGGAGAGGCTATAAATACACATCTGTCCGCATGCATCCACAAAGAGTTTTCTTAATGAAGCTGTGTTGTGAGAGCAGCTGGCAATTATTATTTATCGTCTGCGCTTTTATTTATTTTCGTCAACAGTTTCAGCTTTCGAACTGTGGCAGGTGCGCGCGCAGCTTCGGAAAGAGCGCGGAAGGAAATTGTCCCGATTTTGATGTTTATTTTATGTTATAAATTGAACGAGAACACTTTTTAAAAATATTAAGTAGGCTCGTCGAAGTTTTGTTTAATTTTTTATTTTGGGGGAATCAAATTATTGGGTTTTCGTTCTTTATTTTAATAGCCTCTCGACATCATTATCGAATTAAAGACGCAATCTTCCATATCTCTCAATTTTACTTTAGTTTTTTCTTTTTTTAAAACAAATTATAAATATTACATTTCTCAAAACTGGCTGTAATGATGTTCAAATAAACTTTATCACCAAGGTTTTACAACCAAAATTTAAAAACTTTTTTAACTACGTTAGAAATTCATTATTTTTCTTCTTCTGTTACTTTATTTTAAGTGGTTTAAAAATAAGATATAAGTATGTAGACAGACTTCATAAAACCGAATTAAGCCTCAATTTCCATGAACCAGGATTCCTTATTGCAAAATATGTAAGTACTTCAAAAATTTTGTTGTTTATTTTTAAAACTTATCTTCAATGTACACGCACAAGTGTTTTAAACATTATTTGACATACTGATTGAAATTTACAAAAAAATCCATAATTCTGTTCGTTTTATTGAGCATTATTGGCTCAATTTTTACTGACTAATTTAGGAAAAGTTTCTTACAATAAATAATCTTTTAAATATTACAGACGCTTTAAATCCTTTAATAACAAGATATATAAAAACATTCGCAACATTTTATTTGTTATCACATTACATTTAATTTAACGACAAAGAAATTGTCATAAGCAACATACCAGAATTAAAATATGAATAATATTGAATTCAGTCATTAATTTATTTATTGTATTTATAATTATTATTACTTATAATATTATGTTACAAATATTTCAAGATAAACCCGAGAACTATAGCAAAATTAAAAACTTTGCATTGGGAGTACGAAACACAAAACTATAACCTCGTAAAACGAAATAACTCACAACAATTTTTAAAATAGAGCACAAAATATAAATCCACATAATTTTATGTGGATACATAGGATAGGAAATTTTATAGGAGTCTATAGGGATAATTTTTAATAGCAGGAGAAAGATTAGAAAAAAACTTGCGAGAGAGTTAAAAAACTGCAATAGATTTGCTTAGATTTGAAAAAAATTCAGCCTTCTTTCTTGAAAATTAAGAAATTCTTTATACGTCTAAAAAAGAATCATTCTTCTTCAAATAATCTTCATTTTCACAAAGTATGCATTAAAATCTACTGATGGTTTTCGGATTATAATCTATTATGGCGAAAGTCTCAATCCATAGCTAATTGTTTATATTTTTCGTTAACGTATTGTAAATGTATAAACATTTTCCTTATTGTGAAAGCAACAAAAATTAGAGCTACCACGGTTTATTGCTATAAAATTAAACTGGATATCGTTGAAAAATTATTCTGCAAATGATAAATGCACCCTAGATTCAATATTCAAATGAAACGAATTAATTAAAATTATGTGATTTAATTTTCATTTAGAAGTTTCATTAATAAGATTTCGAAAAAACAATGACAATTTCTAATGCGTCTGATTATGGATATTATAATAGTGAAATAGTAAATGACTATTCTTTAAAGCCAATTACATGAAACTAAAGATAACTAGCAAATATTGATTAGTGAAACTTTGTCATTCATAAAACGTATAAAACAAATGTTGCATTATTATTTATTTTTTTAAAGATTTATAAAATTATTTGTGTTCTTCATGTATTAGAGAAATTTACATACAAAAATATATGGTTGCATTAATTAATATGAGATAAAGAGTACAAGGAATGAACTTTGCAACATAATATTCCCATATATGACATAAATGTTACTTGTTTTGCAAAACACCATTAAGATGGACTTAGCTACACAATTAGTAACGAAAACAAGTTATTTGATAAATTAGAAGTAATTAAGTTAATAATTATTCAAAATCTCTTTTAAAAGATCCACAAAGTCTCTTTTCGAACAAATTTCGTTCCAATAAACTTGTAAACCGCAACCGTTAATTAAATTCTCAATAAATGGAAACAACATTGTAGTTCGAACGAATCTAAAATAACGAAAGGCTTAATTTATTCCAAACTACAAATTGGGTTTGTCAAATTAAATTCCAGAATTGTGCTATGCAAGCATATTTCTCGTGCCAGTGGCAGAACGCTGTTCAAACAAGCATTTGCCATTCCAAAATGTCCCGTGCCCGAGGCACTGCCATCATTAAACGTATGCGCCATTTTGGAAATAGCAGTTAAGTAAGTGCACTGGGCGGATTAGGTGACGGTTGCAGTCAAAAGGCGGAAAGGAAGAGAATAAATAATTCGGATTGCAGCACAGGATGCGTATTTTTACATTTCTTAGGAACAGCTGCAGATGCAATTGGTGGTCTTTGTTGGGACGGGGGTGAGAGGTAATTAGGGGTTTCGAACAGTCTCGAATTTTGTCGAAATTTTTAATTTCTTCCGGTAGGAAGAGTCATCAATCTAAATTAAGTCACGCTCTATTCACTCATAAAATCGAAGCGGTTTGAAGAGGATATATCTAAAAATGGAGATGAGTCAATTGTTGCAAATAGTATAAAGTTTTGAAACCGAATATACAGTGCGTGTTTCTCTACAAGAAACTATGTTAAAGAAAGTTTTCCCCGGTGGGGGGGGGGGGGTAAACTATTCATGAGATTGTTTGTTGAAACGTTCGATCGAATATTCATTAATATGATATCTATAAAATGGGGTATAACTGTAGTATTTTAAAAAAAGCTGTATATAATACATGTTTTTATTATTTTGAAAATTTCTTTAATTAAATAAAATAAAGACAGCACTGTAGAAGGAACAAAAATAAAGAATGTTTGCAAATGAAAGATTAATAATAAATTAGAATAATAATTTATCACAAATGCATGGCTCCAAAGAAGTCCCTCCCCCCCCCTAAATACTCAGGGAATGCAAGTAGGGAAAAGAAATACTGTCATGGTAAATAATACGAATAATTTTATTATTTTTATCTTAATTTAAAATTTGTTTATTATATTTTCATACATCGCTTATTAAACATCTATGAGAGTCTTGATTACTACTCTTCAAAGCAACTTAACAATTTTATAACGAATACTAATATTTTAGAGAATCAATAAATATCAATTTTTCATATCTATCTAAATAAATTTGATAAATAAGCAAATTACAATCGGTTTTGATAAAAAAAGTTTTCTTTTATTATGTATTCGAATATTTTTTTTAAGTTTCCCATTGATACTTTGAAACATGCATACGCAGGTGTTTTTAAGGTGTATTGCAAATCTATCTCCTCTTATAAAAATATTCTTTTATTGTTTCGAATTAAAAGTACTAATTTAATTTTTTTTCCATTTGTTTACATTTTTTCCCTACAAATTATTTCAGAATTTTAAAAACGAGAGTTGTGGTTTATCATTCTTTTTGTATAAAAAAATTAATAATTGATTTATCATTTGTGCTATCTTTTTTTGATGCACACTTTTTACAATATATTAAACCCCTTTTCCACTTAAATACCAATTAAAATTTAGCAAATGTACTGACACAGATGATCCATTTGATAGTTGATTTAATCAGATCTCAGCAGCTTATGAAACTTTGTATAGTTTAATTTAATTCACCAATAACATAATTTAGTTATTATAATTTTTAATATTCTTCAAAAGCAAAACCATTTAAAATAAATGATAAAAACTCAATACGTTTTATTCCTTATAGATAACTTCCAGCATACTTAATGAAGTATACAAGATGGACGGAGTCACATTTTTCGAATTCAATACCATACCTTCTTTCATAAATCGAAATCCAACAAACTCAGATACCAAGTCGTACATCACATTTGCTGTAGATACGTTTCTAGCTCGGCATACACAAAATATCTATTTACCTCCTCGTGCATGCAGCTATCTAGTCGATATTTGATGCTTAAGCTATGGGGGATGCTCAAATTTTATAACCAGAGGCAGACACTTAGTGCATATACGCTTTTATCCGTATCAGATCGAAGTGTACGGAAGAAAAAGATCGCATATGTTGCGCAGGTCTCTTAAAATAAACGACGTTTGGGGAGTAGTAATAATTTATACAGTAAGCAACATAGGCATCTGCGTATAGGACTATTTTCAGATTGAGAAGCGAAGGGGTTATGTTTAGGAAGCGTGGTAATGTGTAGAGCGAGTTTTTGCAGGAAATAGATTGGTTCAGACATTGGAGTAAAATCTTTTTTAAGGGCAGTGGTGTAACGTATTTGATGGTTTTTCATCTTTTTTACCATGGATGTAGATAAAAGATGACTTCTCGTATCCATATTTCAGTTTGTAAAGATCCTTCCATGATTCTCAAATGCTTTTGTAGAGATTTTTAGTAGTCTTGAGTACTGAATCGATTTGAAAAAGAAAACGGTTTTTGTATTTTGAAAAAGGAACAGGTATTCGAGATGCGTAGGAGAGAGTGGTTTCTTTGGAGAGTAAAATTTTTAAAAGAACATTTTTCGTTTCATTGTTACTCAGTTTTGTGCTAACTTTCAAAATATTAAAGGTTGTTAAAAAATTTCAATAAATTCATAAATTTGGTTGATATGTTTTATATTTTAAAATTTTTCCCTTTTAATTTTATGTCATAATAATACTACTAAAATAATAAACCAATGATTTTAATACATCTTTAAGTGATATTCTTTTTTTTTCCGTAAATGGAATAACGTAATATTTATTTTAATTTTGTTTCCTTTAAAAAATTTGTGAAATGATTGAAAATGTTATATTAATAAATTCTTCATTTTTCAAGTTCTCTCAAGTTGTGTTACTTTTCAAATACATACATCGTCTGTAAATATCTGAATAATACATAAGAAATAAACTGTTTGATAAATAAAATGGAATATAATTGTTCTAAGTCTTAATTTTTTTTCTAAGTTAAATAGAATTTTTTAAAATTAAAACGTGCTTTCGCCTCTTCCCTTCTTTAATTTTTATTCACTATTATAGCTGGAAAAAAATTCCAAGGCAAAATATGTTTGAGGGAATCATACACGAATAGTTAAAATATATGTGTTTATATTTGTTTGAGTTATAATATTCTCATATTTAACTATATATTTGGTAATTTGATTAACAATTTTTTTTAATTAAACACGTTTTTGAGTTACAATATTCTCATATTTAGCTATGAGATATTGTAATTAAATTGACAGTTTTTTTTATTGAAAACAATTTTGAGTAAGAATATTCTCATGTTCAGCTATATATTTGGTAATTTAATTAAATAACTTTTTAAAAGACAATAAAACAATACTGTTTTCAAATATATTATTACTATAGATTCTAAAACCATGCCTTCAACTGACAAAAATTACAAGATAGTTATTCGTAAGAGTTAAAACACATTCAAAAATACAATTATTGTTTCTTTAAAAATCAAACACATTTAATTATTTTTCAATTTTCAGTCTTCAAGTTTATTGTTTTTAGTTACTATGTATTGTTCAATGTCAGAAAAGAACACGAGTGGTGTGCCTATGACCTAAACACATGATAGAAAATAATAAAAAGAGAAAGATAAAATAATTACGAAGTTCTGTTTAACGTAAAACAAGCATTCTAAAAACAGGTAAAACAAGACGTCTTATCCTGGGGCGATGTGTTCGAACTCGTTTCTTTTTCCTAGCCGTAGTTTCTTTTTCTATCCTATGTGAGAAAATACTCTCAGAAACTGCTCAGAAATGAGTTGACTCAAACAAGATAGCAACGAATTTGAAAAAAGAGAACAAATTTCTATATTAACCGAATTTCTTGTGGGAACCAGTGATAACTGAATTAATTAATTATAATTGAAATGTTTATTATTCACAGTGTTTATTATTGTCTCTTTTTATATAAAGAGAGGGATTTTTCAAAAATAAGTACACTTAAATAAATAAAAAATAGTCAAAATTCAGTTTTTTAAAACATTTTTGGTTTTATATCGTACATGATCATTTTTATATATTACAATAAACCATTATTATCACGAAAAAATTTAAAATTTCATAAATTAAAAGGCTTGATAATTTTGTAATAGAGATAAAAAAATTAGAAATAAATTTCATTCTGATTATTTTCTGCAAACATAATTTTTCTTTTGTGAAGTAATTAAAAGAATTAAATTTTCCATGCAATAACATTAAATACCCACCCCCTACACACAATCACAATATTTAAAAATAAGAATTTTTATTAAAGAAGAGCTTCTTAAATTAAATCAAATTCTGATTTATTTAACTTTTTAACTCATTTTATAAATTATACTATTTCATTCAGTTAAATTAAAACACACACCTCTTTAATAAATAAAAGAATATTACCTTTAAACATATACTCACACATAATTCCCAATAATAATAGTTTGTACTTTTGAGGTATTCGTTATAAGAGTAATTAAAGAGTTTACAACGGTAAAATGCATTGATTTTATCAAAATTACTGGGTATCCTACTATTTTTATGATGCACATTTTTTTTTATTTATTACAAGAAATGTTTTGAAAAAATATTTTACTACCCAATTTAGTTTAAAATATTACCATTTTTTAATGTTATTCTGGATTCAAAAAATACACGCTTGTAATGTAATTACTTATTAATCTTTAATTATCATGTTTATTTGCAGTTATTCTTTCTTATGAGAATTATAAATTATTTAAAATTTCAGGGTTTGTTTAGTAATTTATGAATTGTCCTTCGCTATAGTTGAGTTTTAGTTCTAAGATGATCATCTAATTTTTAATAAAAATATAATGGAACAATACATTTATATAAATTATATGCCAAAATTAGAACTGATTATCACTCAACGTGTATTTATGTTAAAGGGAAAAAATTTTATTTTAATATAGATTTGTTATTTTTTTTCTGTCATTAATTTTAAGAATTTTTTAAAAATACAACTGAAATTTCCGTACCATTTTAAAATTTCTGAAACATGATTTTTTAATTACCTTCAAAATATTAAGAATACATTTAATTATTTTATTAAATTTTAATAGCAGTTAAATAAGAGTGATTAATGACAAGCAGTATATTTTAACATCACTTTACATAATATTAAATCTTCCCTAAAATAAATTCATAAACGTCCTAGTAATTAAACTCATTATTAAATAGACACTTTTAATATTTTTGAAACAATAAATGTGTCCTTGATATTTCAAAACTCAAATCATTATTAAAAAGAATGTAATTTTTTTTTCTGGTATTTAATCAAATGTTTCAAGGAAATATATTTTCATTTAGAAACATATCATGAAGTATAATACTATTCGTATAATATATAACAAATCTAAAAAAAGAAGAAAAAAGGCCCTCATTCAAAGGCATTAACGTGGGCATTGCAGAGCAAATAGGTATATTAGCCAGTTTTGTACGGTGCACGTTGAAAAAAGAGCAATCTTGCGCATTAACGCCCCCCGGTTCTGACCCCCCGAGCTAAGTGAGACCTCCTTGTGACCTACATAAGTCAAAGGGCACAATTATAGTGTGCTTCCCTCCCCCAAAGCGCTACACCTTCAGTAGGGGGCTATGTAGGCCACACGTGGAGTTGGGGAATCTAAATTGATATTAACCTGCTCTACTGTCACTCTAATTCTAAGTTGCTCGATGTGTTCATGTTAATTCGTTGAAGATGAAGACAGGCATTGCTACTAGAGTCCTTTATCATGTGTATAACGGAAGTTTTGATGTGTTTTGGGTGTAGGTTTTATTAGGTGCAAAAATAGCTTTGAAAGAAATTGATATATATATATATATATCAATTCTAATTTTAGATGAAATTGCTTTTTTAAATTTAATTTAATTTTTATATTTTTTTAAATCATACAATCTTAGTGTGCCTAAGATAATGGCAGTATGTTTACAATTCTTAATTTATTATTTCTATTCTTTTCATACTTTTGCTAAGTGCTACTTTACAGCCATTGCTTTGCTTTGAATATGTATTTGGGTCCAGAATCTGGCAATAACTTGTTTGTTGTACTCAGATATAACGCGGGCTCTGCATTTCTGTATGCAATTTTTAGATAAGTTACCTTTTTCTCGTAATGGATTTAGATTTTCTATCCATTATTTTCAATAGGTTTTTTCTGAGTATTGTTAACAGAAAGGGGGAAGGTTGGCTAGCCACAAAACATGTTCAACCTTATTTTTATATAAATTTTTTTTATATATAAGCTGTCCTAAGTCAGCAATGTTGTTAATACTGTAGCATCCATTATTTTATATTTTCTTATATTTAACTCTATTATTTTAATTTTTCATATTTCCTTTTAAATTCTGTTGTCTGGTTATCTTGCAATTTGAACTCTTTTCAGTTTTAATCATGTTTATTCATCTCTCTCTTGAAGAGAAATTTTGATTATATATATATGTATATAGTCTTTACAAAATGCTTAAGGAATAAATATAAAACTGTTATCTGTAATATTTTCAGTTATAGGATGACACACGAAATGTCAGTATTCCATTTAATATGTAGTTGTTGCAGGGTAATGTATCAAAACATATGAGACATTACGTGATATTTATTCATTAATCACAGTTTTCTAGTAGTTGACTTATCTAAGGCAGCAGTTACCAACCAGTGAAAAATTTGTGATGTGTGGTTTGCAGAAAAATTGTGATTTTACATAAAAAAGTATAACACTTAAATAAATTTTTCATTTTTTTAAAAATAATTTTTCTATAGCTTTGTTCCTTTAAAGGCTGCATTTCATATTAATAAAATAAGTCTTCTGATCATTCGTTTAATATATTTACTTTTTTTTCTAAGAAATTAAAACTGTTTTTTATATTTTGATTTCCATGCAGTAACAACATAATTTTATTAGAGGGGGAAAGTACATAGTTTAAATTGCTTGCAAATAAAGCCTATACAATGTTATTATTTTTTAAAAAACTTTATTATTAGGCTTAAAAATAGTAAGAAATTAAATTCTTTTGTAACAGTAGTAGTAGGTATTATATATTTAAAGAATAATGAATTCAATGTGTGTATCTGTGTGAATATAAATCACTCATTTCCTCGAACGAAACAGTAAAATGAAAAAGAAGATTCATTAAATATTTCAGACTAATTATCTTTAAAAAGAAATTACCAGGAATGACCCCCCCCCCTTTTCATCATTGTTCAGTCAAATTATGTCAATTCACAAAATATTAAGAAAAATGATTTCACATTCACACATTTAAATATTTTAATTTTTGAGATTTAAAAAAAAAATATCTGAGTAGTATAATATTTATTATATATGAATAACAAGGTTGTGTATGTTATTATATATATATGAGTTTGAAAAAAATCAATATAACTTTTAGATATTGTACATAATATTTTGATAAAATAAATTTTTGATACGAGAATTTTTAATTGGAATAATAAACTGTTTTAAATTATTGTTTTATAAAATTCAACAACTGTGTCAATAATTATATATTATTTCTTAATTGACAAAGCACATGTAAAAAAAGACATTCTTTTTACCGTAATGCATGATATGATAAAAAAAATTTGGGGGGAAAATTCCCAAACAGTAGTTCGACTAATTTGTATTTAATTTATTGTTTTCAGAAGTTTAATTTCTGAAATATTTGAGCTCTGAATATTTTAAACCATTAAATCATTTCTATTCATTTTATATAATTTTTATCTCATTAATCTGTCTCATTATGCTATCTCATTATGCTCTTTCTAATTTTTATCTCATTATGCTCTGTCATATACAATGTTATATAATGTCTTATATAATGTTTTAATCCTCTTTTGTTAAGAAAAAAACCTGATTATCATAGGTAATACACAAATATTAAAAAATATATGAAACCCACAGTATAGCGTAACAGAGGTGTAAACAGACCTCTTTTATAGGGAGAGGGATTACATTCTTAAAAACACGTTCACGAAAGCCCCGAAGCAAAAATTAAAAATCTGTTGGTTTATGGGGGGGGGTGACCTCCCCCCCCCTTGTGTACGCCATTGAACTTAAAAAATATTTTCTCAATTTCAGAACAATTATTTCAACTTTATCTTAACATAAGTTATTAAGTGACAAAATGGTTTCAACACGAGTTAGATTTTTCATAAATTATTTGCAATATAAAAATGACGCTATTTTTCAATCGATTTTATTGACGCATGATCGCTTATTACGGGCGCAAGATATACAGCTAAAATCAACAATTCATACAATATAAACACTTCCATTCATCGTTGCTAAGAGATGGATTGTTTCTGGATCCAGAAACATTGTGTTATTAAAATATATAGCCACAATGTTGCTATGAAGAAAATGTTTCAGGTTTTTGCTGAATAAATAAAGATTTCAATCACATCTATCATTTTGTTAACGGTTTATTTGACAAGGAAAATGTGCTTTGAAATATAAAAAAAAACATTGCATATCAATTATATTTAAATTTCTTGGGCATTTACATAACGTTATTTACAATTGGATAACATGCTACTATACTGGAATTTGTTTGTGTAAGTTCAATATTTGGAAAAAAAAGAGAAAGAAGCTCGTTTGATTTTGTATATGATTAATATTATATGTTCATCCCGTATGAGGAATATTCAGATGTTTATTTTTAAAAATGTAAGGCACAAAATCTAGACATATTTTCATATGACTGCGGAATAATTGTTTATGTACTTTTATAATTTTTTTAAAAAAATTTCACAAAATACATTAATTTTTTAATATAATTTAAAAAGTCATCGGATTTTTTTTCTTGAAATTGTTTCAATTACTATATCAAGTGAAATTGATAAATTTTATTTTTGTTGTGTTCAAACACAATTTTCAGTAACAGTTTTGAAATGTCTTATAAATCAATTTAGTGTTTTTTACAATATTTTTTCTTATCAGAGATATCATTTGATACTTTTATTGACATAATGCATTTCAATTTTTTTTAAAAATAAATTTTGTGTTTACAGTGATTTTGTAAATGTTTTTTACAGAAAAGCAGTTTTTGAATCATTTATAAAACGTAAAGTTCTCTCAATTACTTTTGTTGCATTTATTTCAAGTCCTTAATAACATTTAATTGGATATATTATTTTACTTTGAAAGTTATAGTTTTCCATCATTTTCCATATTATTTTAATAGAAACTTATCATTCTCTGGTATTTGTTACTCCAATGTCAAAAATAATTTACATCTTAAGATCTTCAAAAATAAAATAATAACAGCAGCTTCAGTTCCAACTTTCAACTCTTTAATATATAATAACTGTTTTTTTTCCCATATATTTCAAGCGATTAATTATGACCACTTTTTTATTTTATTAATCTAGTCTATGATTTAACCTCTTTTTTTTATTCTTCAAAGAATTATTTAAAATTCTTAAAGCGTAAGCCAATAGTTACATTCTTATTTTTCAGTAAGTATGGTTAGAGGATATATAATGAACAATTCGTTATTCTACATAAAAGTTTTTTTTTGTCCTTGTTTGTTTTATTCATATCAACGTAAAAGAATATATTCATCAAACTTTTCACCCTTTTTCAGACAAATGTGATCTGAGGCTATACAATTAATGAACTACCATTATTTACCCTTCTTCAAACGAATGTAATATGAGGATATACAATTAATGAACTCATACCATTTCATCAAGTTATTTACCCTTCTTCAGACGAACGTAATCTGAGGAAATGCAGTTAATTAACTCATACCATTATTTACCTACTTCAGAAAACATAACGAGATATACATTAATGAACTCATACATTATTTATACTTCAGAAAACGTAATGAGATATAAATTAACTCATACCATTATTTACCCTACTTCAGATAAACATAATACGAGGATATACTATTAATGAACTCATACCATTATTTACCCTACTTCAGACAAACGTAGTATGAGGATATACAATTAATGAACTCATACCATTTCATCAAGTTATTTACCCTTCTTCAGACAAACGTAATCTGAGGATATGCAGTTAATTAACTCATACCATTATTTACCCTACTTCAGATAAACATAATACGAGGATATACTATTAATGAACTCATACCATTATTTACCCTACTTCAGACAAACGTAGTATGAGGATATACAATTAATGAACTCATACCATTTCATCAAGTTATTTACCCTTCTTCAGACAAACGTAATCTGAGGATATGCAGTTAATTAACTCATACCATTATTTACCCTACTTCAGATAAACATAATACGAGGATATACATTAATGAACTCATACCATTTCATCAAGTTATTTACCCTTCTTCAGACAAACGTAATCTGAGGATATCATTAATAACTCATACCATTATTTACCACTTCAGAAAAAAAATATACATTAATGAACTCATACCATTTCATCAAGTTATTTACCCTTCTTCAGACAAACGTAATCTGAGGATATGCAGTTAATTAACTCATACCATTATTTACCCTACTTCAGATAAACATAATACGAGGATATACTATTAATGAACTCATACCATTATTTACCCTACTTCAGACAAACGTAGTATGAGGATATACAATTAATGAACTCATACCATTTCATCAAGTTATTTACCCTTCTTCAGACAAACGTAATCTGAGGATATGCAGTTAATTAACTCATACCATTATTTACCCTACTTCAGATAAACATAACACGAGGATATACTATTAATGAACTCATACCATTATTTACCCTACTTCAGACAAACGTAGTATGAGGATATACAATTAATGAACTCATACCATTTCATCAAGTTATTTACCCTTCTTCAGACAAACGTAATCTGAGGATATGCAGTTAATTAACTCATACCATTATTTACCCTACTTCAGATAAACATAATACGAGGATATACTATTAATGAACTCATACCATTTCATCAAGTTATTTACCCTTCTTCAGACAAACGTAATCTGAGGATATGCAGTTAATTAACTCATACCATTATTTACCCTACTTCAGACAAACATAATACGAGGATATACTATTAATGAACTCATACCATTATTTACCCTACTTCAGACAAACGTAGTATGAGGATATACAATTAATGAACTCATACCATTTCGTCAAACTATTTACCCTTCTTCAGACAAACGTAATCTGAGGATATACAATTGAAGAACTCATACCATTTTATTACATTATTTACCCTTTTTTCAGACAAATGTAATCTGAGGATATATACAATTAATGAACTCATACCATTTTCCTTCCCATCTGCCAGCATCTATATGGAGCCATGTGCTACTTATCAACCTTTATTTTTATAGCTATAGATTCTCGGGCTTCGCTTTATCAAGAATGATAGCGCAACTAATGTCCATTTTCCTCTAGATGCAAAACACGAGAAGAATTTGCATTTTTTATGTGGTTCTTTTGTGAGCTAATGTTGACTCTTCCTAAATATATGATACACAGACCTCTCGTCTCTTTCGACGTTGAATAAATGCAGTCGACGTCGGATACGAACTGTCTTGTAGTCAATGGTTTATCTTGAACGAGAATTTTATGTAGATTTGCAACATGATTTTCCAGAAATGACGTTCTGCATGAAGTAACTGCATTGGAGTTACTTCAGCTTTGATCGCATGATATCTGTTCTACGATTTCCGGACAACGTTTAAGAAGTCGAACGTTCTTCGTGAAGGAATAATAATAATCGGAAATTATTATTATTATACAATGTTTTGTGATTCATGTTTTATTTACTAGTGTGTGTTACATCCAAAACGATAGCTTGTATAATGTGACAAGTAATTTTATAAATTGTTTAGATTTATACTGCATTATTCCATGCATCAAAATAAGAGCTTTTCAAAATATTTAAACATAGATTTTATTAAAACATGCGATGTAAACTATTAGAAATTAAGTCCTGAATATTAAACAGGAGTTATCAAAAAAGCAATTATGGTGAAGAGTTTTCTGGTTAAAGAATTAAGTTTTTAAGCTTGACATTTGGTGGGCAGCATGTTGTCTACTGTTTCCATTTAGTTCTAAATAAATTAACATTTGCTTATACAAGAGAATTTTTCATATTTTTTCAATTTTTAACAGATAAATTGTAACAGACAAATAATATTACGTCAATATTTTTTAAAGTTTATTAAATTCCTGATAAATATTCATATATTTAACATGAATTTTGTAACTAAAAAGTGTTGGTATTTTATTTCATATAATGAAATAAATTTTTATGAACATTATAAACACGCTTAAGGTGTCATCCAAGTCTTTACATAAGAAACTAATATTATTCAAAATTACAAACATCATTATATTTTATAGTTTTCTCTTATTTCTTAAGTATCGTATTTATAAACCAAATGAATTGAAACATTAAGTAATTGTTAAATAAAGTTGATAATTCTGTCAGTTTTTTTCAAGGATTAAAAGAATTTAAAACAATTCAACGACGTTTAAAAAATTTTTGATTATGAAATGTGTTTTCCAAATTCTTCTGTTCACACGATGCACTAATTGTTTACCGGCAATTTTCTTTTATGTTTCCTTTCTAATTTTTAGAACTTATAGAAGAATTCAAAAGTAAATCAATGTAGCGGGATATTGTTCTGCTGGGGCTTAAAACGAATACGATTTTGTTCTAAAAATATTTTTTTTCATTTTTCTTCACTCTTATAATTGAAATGCAAAATATAGATTGATATATATATCATAATTTTAATATATTGTTCTCAAACAAAAACTGAATTTAGTTATAAACCATCTATGAACAAAATCAATGCAAAATGGATAAAGTAAAAAAAAAAACTACTTTTAATAAATGATTTATGTTTGTAAACTGTTTTATAAGCAATTGCAATCCTTAGAATAAATATATTTTGGCATAATTGGATGAGTTTTAAAACTGACTTTCTAATAACACGTGTATGTAAAAATCAATTTAAATCTGTTTCATTTTTTGACTACTTGTTGATCGCTAAATGTAAAAAAAACTAAAAAGGAAATTCAGTCTTTGAAGAACCTTTATTTGGAGTACCGATATCCATTAATTTTTGCTGATTATCATAATTAAACTAAACAATATATGTTATTTTTTGTGTATGCATAAATAAAAAATATTATTTAAACTGTTGGAATAAAATTAGATAATTATTCAATGTATTTATATTAAGCGCTTTTAATACTTTTGTGTCTTTAATAATGACATTAAATAACAATACCCCTTTTTTTAACTATATTTACTTCGTTTATACATATTCATTATCGCGCGATTCGACATATTTCGTAGTAATTGCTCAATTTATGCAGTAGATTTTTATTTTCCTAAAAATTATCAGTCACATAATAATAAGAAAATGAGGATGGAAATTACCCAATAAAAGGCATTTCGAAGAACAATTATTTTTTTTAGTGAATACTCTTAAGAAGAGAAGAGCATCGATGTAACTTTCATTATCTACTAATATTCCAATTCTAAAAAAAATGATAAGCACTATCAAAGTGCAAAAGATACATTGTGTAACTCCGTGTGAACCCCACAGATGTTTTTCGACTATAAAACAAGTAGTTAAATTAACATAGCATGCATTGATCTGCAAAAGATGTGAAATTGGCCACCAATTATAAGATCGAGTAGGCATAAAACGAACAATAAAGTTTATAGCATATTATTAAATCGTCGATAATCATAAAAACTTGCTCAGAAACTGAAAAAGAGGAACTCCTGTATTATTTTAAGAATAATTCCCTATCTACCCCCGGATGTTCGATAGATATAAAATGGTAACAGTAAAAGTTTATGTGTTTTTGTCCTGTACTTTATTGTATACTTATATCGATACAATCTTTATCCAAGCACCAGACATCAGTTCTTATTTTTGGAAACTTGATTACGGGTGACGGTTGGATGTGTGGAAGCGTATAATGATTTAAGTGAAGTTCTAAACGAATCAAAAGATTCCAGCTATTGTTTGATTGCGGAAGTCCTGCTTTGATTTTTACCAAGTACCAGAAATAAAATTTCGATGACCTGTCGAAACTGGTTACTGTCTTCGTTTCAGGCAAGCCCTGATGTCTCATGCACAACAAGAAATTATTTTGTAATTAACACACATTACTTTAATTTTTTTACATAAAAAAATCAAACGTTTATCTTTCAAATAAAAAATTTACCAAACAGTTTTCTAAATATTCTAATTAGTAAATAGTCTAGCATCTCGATAAAGGATTTTTTTCCCTCTAAATAGGCGGAAACTAACCATATTTATTATTAATGTTATCTTTCATATATCACAACGTAAACCACTAATATTAGCCCACATTCATTTTACGAGAAGAAAAACAAGCAAACAAAACCCCTTATTAATACTAAAAAAGGCCCATTCTTATCCCATAATTGATGAGACTTTAATATTGTCATCAGTCTAAGTAAGCCCTAAAATCTTCTGTATATAGTAGCTATTTTTATTATCAATAAATAGTTGCTTTCCTTTCTAAAATAAAAATTATATATTATCTTATTTCATAAAAATTATATATTATACATTTCTCGAGTTAAAATAAACATTTTTTAAAAACCAGTCCAGTTATTACCATTACAGCTGACGGGTCTTTCCTTGTCACTATTGTTTACAATGCCGTTGCGTGATTATTTGTGAATTCTTTTTGAAGTGTGTATATCCATTCCTTTTTAGAATTAGCACTTTGCCAGCAAGTAATTCGTGTATCCTTATGTAATGTTAAAAAGGACAAAGTAACGGGGTACACTTACTATTTATTAATTCTAGGTTATCAGATGAAAATTTTTAATCATTACATCTTTATTTAAATAATTGTTATAATAATAATTAATTAATTAAATTAAGGTAATACATTTAATTTTTCTTTACACTTCTCCCCCCCCCTCTTTTTTTTCAAAAATTAAACAATAGCAAAAAAAATTTGAAAATATGCTATTGCAAAAAAGAGAGAGAGAGTATATGCCTTATTTGAAGCTAACTTTTTAAATGCATTTCTATACTGTTGGAAAATAAAAAAGTTTGACATAGTCACTAAAATTAATATTTATTATGAATAATGTCAATGTTGAATTTAAAGGATAGTTAAGAATTTCTGAAATATATACCTACGTGAAAACTACGAAGTTTGGAATATTTTTTTGACAATATCATTTAAAACAAAAATACTTTCAAAATAATAAGTTATATGGAGGAAAATATAATTTGCTAATTCGAAAGCATCTTTTGTTTTGAGATTTAAAAAAATCAGTTTAATTTTAAAAGTGTGCAAGATATGACAAAAAATTCTGATCTAATACTATGTAATAGTAAAAAACATGATATTCATTACTTAAAGTTTACATCGAAACTTAGTTTAAGGTATCCGACTACTTGCCACAACTTTTCTTTTTAAATGGGGATATGGGGATTTTTTTTTGTGTGGTTTTTAGTTTTGTTTAGTACATTTTAAGAAAAAAAAAAAAACGGGGTTTATTCTGTACCAAAAGTTTATGAACAAATTCTCACTTCTGATGTGTTTTTATACTTTTCATTTTTGAAATGACATTTAGGATAAGAGATATTTTAATTTTCACAAAAACTAGAACACTTTATCTTAGTAATTACATGAAATTGCTTAAAATAACAGTGCTTATATTAACATAAGGGACTGTAAATTTTGTAATAAAACAGTGATTGATAAACCTGAAGGTTAAAACACTTCTACTATTATATAGAACATACACAAACAATTTCAATTAATTATTTTCAAAGCTTTTTTTAGCAATCGCTGACCCCGTTTGAGCATTTTCAAAAAAACACATTTTGAGTAAAATGCGTTTTAACGTATGACATCTTGCTTAAAGTAATGGCATCTGCTTTTACTAAAACACTTGTCGTTTTGTTCTAGTGAATGTAAAATAATAAACGTGGTATTTTTATAAAGCTAATAAGGTGGTCTATAAAATAAAATCATAGAAAAAAATGTCAATTTTTTGCAAAATTCACAATTTTAGGGTAGTCGGATACCTTAATAAACCGTAATCCTTTGATTGACAGAAAAATCCGAAATAATTTATTTATAAAGTCAGGTAGTTTCTTTCCGATATGACTGTTTGCTCCTCTTTCTAAACAAGCGCTCCTTCACCCCCAGAAGTTATTTTGAGTTTTAAATTCTGAGATGACTGAAAATGACTGAGTAAAAATTCTTCTACACGTGCGTTGTGGGTAGAGTGGCGAATAAAAAAAAAAAGCGAGAAAGAAGAAAATAATAAAGAAAAGCGGGGGAAAAAATGAAATCAAAAGTAAAAAAGTTAGGCCGCTTTTCACTTTTTCTTCTTTATCGAGCCCAGTCTAAAAGCGAAAGTAGGTTTAAACCGCTAAGAGCTCCGTGTATAAATATACTTATATAAAAAATCTGTCAAGATAGTAAAAAATAAGAAAAGAAAGAATATATATATATATAAAGAAGGGGAGACCTATTTTCTAACCTGTAGAAGAATGATTTTTTCTATAAGATAAAGCCAAGCAGAGAAAAAAAAAATGACGACGCCACAAGACACTAACGAGAGGAAAAAAAAAGAAAAAGAAAAACGTTCTCCAACGGGACAACGTAGCTGCGCACTCGTAAAAAACCCTCTACTTCGTGACAAGTCTGTAAAAAAAATATCCAAGCCAAATAAATAATGAAAAAAAGCTATCTATCCCACGAAGCAAGTCGGAGTTAAGTCTTGAGAGCTTTAGTCCTTGACCTAAATTGTGCCAAAAGCTGGGGCCTGGTCGAGGGGCAACTTAGAGGCACTTTTCAAGGAGTCTGATAACCCAGATCCGGCCCCCAACTCGCATTTATATGGGAAAAATAGGATTGGGAGGGCAGAGCGGAAACAGATAAGGGGGCATTTTTTTACACAGCCTGTGTCTATATGGAAGTATAGGGTGTGTGAAGATATTCTATACCAACCTGAAAGACGTTTCTAATTCTTGGTTCCGCTGTGGGGAACACCGTATCGCCCCTTTGGGGTTCCCCGTTGCTCCATTCTGAATACAGTAAAATCGCTTAATTCGACTAATCTGCTGTAATAACGAAACGAAATGGAAATTTTTCGCAAAAAGTTTGGAAACAAGGTTGCAGTTACGTTTCTTTCAGGATTCGTTTCGCTATTTAACGTTAATAATATTTAGAAAAAGAAGTAAGTTCCACAGCGGCATGGTAAAATAAAAATATAAACAATTTTAAAAGTGGCGCGTATATTTCGTACCCCTATAAATTAAAAAAAAAATTGAAATTTACTTTTATATTCACTGTCGTAGCTAGTCCCCACTGGGCCCTGTATCAAAACTCTTTTGGGGCACTTTTTAAAAAAGAAACAAGACACTTATTTCAAAATGTTACACATATTGGGGCCCTGTAGCCTGGGTCCCGTATCATTGATACGGCGGTAGCTACGCCCCTGTTTATATTGTATACATGGTATGCAACTCAATTCTAAGCAAGTATGTATTTTGTAATCTTGTTGAATAACAATGGTAGAGAATGACATCACAGGATTTTGTCAAATATTAATGACAATTTTGTTCCATTAATGAATTAATACCAAAAATTTTCCATAGTGATTAATTTGTTTTCTAATTGTAACTTTGTAATTGTATTTCGTGATTTGTTTTGTTTGTAGTATGTTGTAATAAAAGAGTGGGAAAAATTAGCAATAAAAATTGAGATAAAAATATTATGGTAACATTAACAAATGTTTAGTGAAGGAAATTATTTCACGTATAATAATTATCCTTTTCAGTGCTTATTAATTTACACATTTTATTCCACCCAAAAATCTTGTTCATTATTAAACGTATTAAAATTTAATCTGGAATCAGCATAGTAATGAATTTTTTAATCATTATTTTCTGATATTTAATTTTATTTATATTAATCATTATTTTCTAATAATTTTTGTTGATATTATTCATTATTTTATGGTTTTTATTATTTTTTAATTGGACATTTTAATAGGCGTGAATTTTCTTACTAAGAATAGTTCATTGCTGATTTTCCCATTTTACGTATTAGCACCAAAGGTGAAGTCTATAAGTATTTTTTAAGTTGAATAAAGTTAGAAATTGTAAAATCTAAAGAATTTAATTTATAATTTTTAACGCGAGTGGTATTTTAAAAGATGAGCAAACAAGATGTCATTACATTTCTGGTAATTTATTCATTGTAATTAAGGAAAAAAAATAATTACTTTGCAAAATTAAATAATTAAATTATTAGCAATCTTTTAATTTTATTTCATATTAAATTATTATTCAATGTAACTTATATTAAATATTTTACTGTTATATATAGGAACTATTAAATCAATAATTTCATTTTATCGGTGAAGATAAATTAAAAAAAAAAAATATTTTTCGAACCATTTTCAGTCACTATTTTTCAAAATGTACTTTTAATAAAATGAGATTTTTTTTTAGCTTCATATTAGAGACTGAGAGCTTACATTGAGAAAACATTTTTATCAAAATATGTAAAGATATCATCAATTCCAAATTGATTTCGTCGTGAAATTTTCATTAGAATAGAGCGCCTATCATTTTGAACTCATTGGAAATGAATAAATGAAAAATACGAGATGAATGAATGAGAATAAAAAAAGGAGAAAATAACTTTTTTTTTTGCAGCTTTCATTAGTGTATTTTAAAACGAAAAATATCTAAACATGTATTTATTTATATGAAACCCAAGGAATTACCAATGAAAGTAATTTTAAATTTCGGTCATGTAAACATTTCTATTTGATGTGATTTGAAAATTTCATAAAAAGTTTATTTCAATTTATTTATGCACTACCTGCTTAGTTATTCTAAGTTTCATGTAACAACATTCATGTTTACTGGAGTTCATATATTTCTTCTCTTTGAATGAAACATAACACATATTGGATACTTATTTTTAGTACGTATAAAATCTGAACTAACATCATGTTTACATTTCCTGTTAAATTAAAAAAATATTTACTGGTGTAATCCATAGCAATTCTTGACCATAAAATAATTAATTAGTAAATTGGAATTATTTTAAATGTGGTTTATATGCTTTCGTAACCTTTTATATATCCATCATATTAAGTTCACTACATTAATATGCATATTTTAATGCATAATCTATACAATAAACAAATTTTCTTAAGACATGAAAGTCTTAAGAAAATTTGTTTACTGTATAGATTTTTAAACTTTTATTGGAAACACCCCTTATTTATATTCGTGTATTTCCTCCCTTCCTTTTTATTTTATCTCACTGATGTATTTATAATTTTGTTTAAATTATATAATTGTGTAACCATTTACATTTGTAAGCCTCATGTTATGCAATGTGGAGCATGAGGAGTTTTGCAAATAAATTAATTAAAAAAATATGCATATTTTCAGAAATAATTCAAAAACTCAACAATCTATACAATAATAATACATTTTTCAAATTCTTTTTTCATAAACATGCGATTTTAGAAATAGACAATGAATAAAATATTTAAACAGATCTTTTGTAATACCACATCAATATTTTTGAATATATTTAAGAAACTTTGACGCATTTCTTTAATTAAAAGCTAATTTCTCTCCTTTGTTAACTTTTAACTCTTTTTTTGACCAAACTTGAATTTTACCTTAAAATTAAACGAAAATTCTAATAAGACATAAGTTATGGACTCCAGAAGTATTTTACATAATTTTAAAGACGATGAACATTTTGAAATTAAGTTTAAAAACCTGCTTGAAACAAAAGTAATATTCATCGTTTCAGAGAACAAAAGCTAAAAATAAAATCCAAAAGAATTAAACAAGTCTCTTGGGAGAGGACTTCATGTTAAATTCGACATCACGATGAAACATGTTAGTTTATGCCATTGAGATAAGATCTTACAATCTTGTGAAGAAGAAAAATTGCTGACGAAACATGTTTTCTTGTAAGACTAAATTTCTTGTTGCGCAGAAAGAAAAACCGTGACAAGAATAACATCTGTACAATTGAGATACATTACATAATGCGACAAGACCTATCTAGAAGTAAATTAATACCTTATTTTGATGTGTGTGGTATAATCAGATACTTAAGACTTGCTGATTTGTACACAACTGAATGTAAAATAAATTACTGTACATCTTGAGAAAAAAAAAGGAAAAATATAATTTTTCATATATGGAGTCATTTAGATTCTTTCGTTAATTTAAAAAGTATTCCATAAATCAATCTATGACCCTACAGAGAATGGAATATGATTATATTTTAATAATTCTGTCAGATTTTGTTAAAAATCCTTTGAGAGATTTTTGAGTTCAGTGACAGCTTTTAAGTGATATCCGAAATGTTTAGAAAATGTTTTGTAATCACAAAAACGTTTAATTCAATTGTTATGTAATTCATCTCAACAAAAGCTGAAATCATGTCAGTTACAATATATATATATATATATTTAGTATTTTTTTTCAAGTTTTCAGTTAATTTGTGCAATTTTTTCTTCTATGCAGAAAGTGGTTTATTACAATTGAAATAGGTTATTATGGCTTACTACAGTTACAATGGTTTATTACAATCTAGTAATCACCCCCAAATTGTTATTTTTGAATTAATTTTTATGTTGCTAGAAAAGAAACTATACAAACAACATAATTTTCGAACATAAAATTCTTAAGAATTTCTTAATTTCAGAATTTTTAAGAAATTCGTGGTAAATAATTTAAACATTTAATGGTTATTCATGCAGCCATTTTGTTTTCTTTATTAATATTTTTAAAACTTAAATTAGCCCATTCCTTTATGTGAACAGTGAAATTGTAAAGAAAAAATAAATAAATAAACAAGTGTAACATGCTGGGTGTTTATGTGTGATAAATAATAAAAGAAAACAATAACAAATAAAAATGCATTTAAACAGAAACGTACATAGAAATTCAACTAATTTATTGTGCTGAAAGAAATACATTTCATAAGTGAATTCAAACACATACACAGAAAAGGTAAAAATAAAAAAATAAATATACATAATAGGCAGAGTAAAATAACAAGCAAAAAATAATAATAAAGATGCATGCAAAAGAATAAGTTAAATCATGCTTAAGCAAAAATATTTTAAAAAGCATTCATTAGATTCTTACATCGTAAAGGAGTAGAAAAGAGAGCGGAAAAAATGTAATTTATAAAAACATCTTAGGAAAATATAATTCTATACATTTAAAAAAAGTTTTTAAAAAAAAAGATTCATTGTTAATTTGTTTTTGCTGGAGGGAAAGTGCAGGGTATAATGAGCTACATGCGGGCAGATATAATAAAATTTTAAAATAATTCTCATTCTTAATTATATTTTTTTGTATGAAAAATATATTCTCAAGATTTAACCAAATTATAACATATTACATCCACACGATGTTCATTTATTCTGTTCATCGCTTACTCTTTGTGTGATAGTAATTTAAATTTACTAATCTAAAACACAACCAAACAAATTAATACATTAAACTGGAATTTGTGACAAAATAAACTTCATTCGAAAAATCTTTAAAATATTCAATAATTTCTGATAAATTTTTTACATGCATATAAACAAGTATTCATTCCAATTTAAAAGAGAAGTAAACTGAGATGTATTTCTTATCAGATATATATATAATGTACTGAAAGCAGAGAAGAATATACATACTTAAAAAAGTTTCTGCAATATGTAAAGGCATTAAATCTGTAAGATGTATTGATAAAATATATATTGTATTACATTACACAAGAAATTAAAAAGGAAATGATTTTGATTTAACAAAACAGATTGAGATGCCCAATGAATTATTTTTGTTTTAAACCATCCTACTAAAAAAAAAAAATGCAATTCAAATTCTTGAAAAAAGGTTACCAAAATATCATCTTCAGCTATTCATGTTTTAAAACTCTAAACAACAAGCTCAATAAAATTTAATGCGGTTTTGTAGTTATGTTATTGTTTAAAGAACACGTAAAGAAGTTGAGAACAACTGAGCAATTGAAAATAAGTGAATAGTATATTGAAAACATATACCACATTTCGGAAAATTATACAAAATACGAATAATAATGTAGATGAAAATAAAGTAAGTAATTTTGAAGAAATAAATTTATACTGTGTGATTTAGAAAAAAAAGGGATTGTCATAAACCACAAAATTTTAATAACTGAACCCATTTTTTTTTTTACCATTTAAATCAAAATACATCAAATAGTCCTACATTCCGTGCTATCAGCTCATAACGATGAAACCATTTTTAAATTACAGGTTTGCGTCTTTTAACAGTCTACCAACGAGTCAATCGCATAAATTAATACATTTATACGGGGAAAAAAAGTCTTATACTGCAGAGGTTTAAAAAGGAAAGGCTGGGTAAAAACCTCTAATAAAAACATACGTTATAAAGGTAATACTCAAAATATGGGTATTTAAGATACGCGGTTTGATTTACAACATTGAAGGAAACAACAGCACATGTCAAAAGGACAGTTAATGCCCCAGAGCAACTTGTGGCAACAGCATAATGAGGAGTTTTCTTAATGGTATCATATTTCAAGAAAAGCAGGGGAAAAAATCCAGTAAAGAAAGACATAAATAGAAAAATAAAAAGAAATAAACGACTCAATTGCTCAAACTGAACCTGTGGTACTTGAGGAACATTCATAGATTTGTTCGAACTACAATTTAGGGTTCCAACTTTGTGGCTGCAGATAGAACTTAACCACAGTCTACAATTTGAGCAAATTGCCTCTAATCATAGACCTTCAACAATTCTACAATAAATATGAGGTCAGATAGATACTCCTTAGTAATTTTAGCATGACGGAATACTCTCTCTTAATATTCTACAAAAATAAAATTCTTCTTTTTTCTGGAATTATTTTCGTTTGTTTATATATTCTTTTCGAATGTTTTAAAATTAAAAAAAAAATTCTAAGAGCATATATCTTTTCTTGATACTAAATATATCTCTACCAATTTTTTTTTTTTTTTCTTTTGCAAGATCAATAACATGAGTCATTTTGTATCAGAATATACAAAAACGATTCTTTAAGTAATATCTTCAGATAAATGTTTTTACACCAATCATTTATTTAACGTTTAAGAAAATGTATATATTTTCGGATACAGTTCTTTCTAAGCGTCGAGTTACTGATTCAGCCCGTTTAAGAAGATATTAAACAAGATTTAAAAAAAGATCCAATTATATAATTTAAGCCAAGGTTTGGTTGTAATGTATTTAGCAATTTGCATTTACATAAAACTATATTTGACATTTCGGAATGTTCAAAATGAGTAAGGAATAAGCCTAAATTTCCTATAATTCATTAACAGAATACTAAAATTAATTTAAAATTTGTCAAAAATTCTCTTTTCGTATTATTTATTATTTCTCTTTCTTATCCATTCATTTCTTATTTCTCTTTCAAATCCATTCATGTTGTGGGATGATTTATATATTACTTATTAAAATGTCATTTTTTACCTTCATATCTTAATAATTGAAGAAGTAAATATTTTATAAGTTTTAGAATATATTTTTCAAAAGTGATCAAGAAACAGTTAACTAAATTAAGGAAAATTTGATAAAATGGTTTGAAAGAAAAATATTAAAAAAATTATTTTATTTTTTTTCCAGAAACTATATTATAATTTGAGGGAAGTAATGTAATTAATAATCTATCAAGATTCATTAATAATTATGAGAAATTTTTATGTAACCCTGATAATTTTGATTAATATAATGCACCAAGAAATTGACTTGAATAAATGCTGTATGCTGATTTTTTTACAAGAAAAAGAATCAAAAATTTTAATGAATCAGTCACAAGTAAAATAATTGAAAATCTTCTAAATAAACATAATAATATTAGAATTTCAAAAAAAAAATTAATATGTATGGAATTAAAGAAACTTATATGTAACGTTTCAAAATATTTAAATATTTGTATATACTAAAATATATAAAAAAATTCAAACTATTCTTCAGATTTCTCAAATTACAACGAGACACACAAACCAAATCGGATGCTTCATAGTAAGTAAAATCACATATTTTTACTTCAAATCACAATCGCTAAAAAAAAAATTATATAGTTCTCAAGCAAGTTATATAATTATATAAACTCAATTTCTTATATTTTTTTTAAATATGACATGATGTAAAAAACAAAAATACCTCGCTACATGATTTAAAAAGAATATATAAAATCATAAATGTAAAAACTAAAAAGTAGTTATTTATCTTTTTCTCTTTCACAATATTAAGATACTTTGATAATTGGTCTCTCATTAGATTAGATATTTCCAATTTGGTACTAGATATGGTTCAGTGAAATTCTATTTATAAATATTTTAATTTTCAATTTTATCTCTCATATTTTGTTCCGTGAGTTATACACTGAATTTATTTTTGCCCTTTACATACTAAGTTCATTAAAAAAAATTATTTTAAAGTTTATTTTCTTAAATGTAATCACGAGGGAACTTTTGTGTACTTTATAATCATAAAATACTGCATGTTAAAAGGATACTTATTAAATGCAGCTGTTGTGGTATCTGCACCTACCCTATATGGAAATAACTGAAACGCAACCTCTCAAGCTGTCCATTAAAGATCATACAAAATGTCGATAAGTTATCACAAGTTGGTGGTTACATAAATATGTTACTCCTGATAAAGTACAACGAACTCAATGCCTCTCAACGGTCAAAATCAATAAATAGATAATATGCAACGGAAAATTTTTCTCGGTGTGCAATTAACACATCTGTGAAAAAGTTGGTATCAGATTTCTACTTATGGTAATCTTAAAATAGATAATTTTTACTCGTAGGTTTGTTCGTTATTAAAAGGGTTGCATACGTTATAATTTTGGATTTTTTTAACGTACTTTTGCCAGTTCATATTTTTTTATAATTATTTTAAAAATCTCACTGAAGAAGGGGGAAAGAATTCATATAACAATGGCATAAAAGCGCTTCTAATTAATTGTTTTTACACTATACAGATCAATATAACAATAAAAAAAGTAATAATTTATCACTAATTAAAGAAAGTTAAAAAAAAAATTATTATTTATTTCGTATGTAGTATTAAAAAACGCAAAGAGAAATAAAATACGATTTAAAATGTGGTCAAATTTAACGACTCCCCCTCTCTGTAGCTTAAAAATTGCATAGGTGAGCACATAAATTTTCAATAATCAATAATAATATAAATAAAAATTTTGTCTTGAAGTTATTTCACACTTGAATATTAAAAATATAATTTTAAAAAAAATTCTAAAATAACTCTAAGTGTATAATGGGGGAAGGGAGATAACAAAGACTACTGCTAAGAAAATGATTTTTTTTGTCAAAACTAACGAATGTTGGTATTTTAAAAATATGTAGAGAGTCCTGACAGAATCAAAATAAAAAAGGCAGGATTTATTTTAAATCAAACTGAAATAGTGTTTTTAACCTAGCAGAATATCCATATTCTTAAGATTTGTTATTGCACAATCGATACAAGAACATCTTAATTATATTAATGAAAATGTTAAGAATTTCATATTCTATTACACCACGCCAATTCATAATTTCTTGACTTAATTTCTGATTTTTAATGTGAAGTTGAAAAAAAATGGAATTAAATATATGTGAGAGTCCTTAGATGAGTAATGTTAAATAAACATACAGAAATCAGAAAATTTAAAATAAGAAATGGAGATAAAGATAGTAATGCTACATTTTTGAAAATAAATATTTTGTATTTATCACTTTCCGTACATTTAGTAAAGATATTACATATAAATTATATTTCAGAGGGATTTATAGGGGGTAGAACATTCGAATATTTTCTGTCGGCATTAGATTATTAGTTTAGAACCAATATATATTTCTTTAAAGATACTTTATCTTTCCCAAGAGAATCTTTATTTAAAGAAATTAAATAGGAATGATGGGAAAAAATTAATTTTTTTTTATCATAGAATATTAGATAAAAATTAAAAAATTATTTAAGATCAGTTGAGAAATTTTATTCATATATTAAAATGACTGCGCATTTTTTATGGAGGCAGTTTAAATAAAAATATCAAGTATTGAAAAATAAAGAAGAAAGCAAATATTTACAATTGCAAGTTGAAAATTTATAAGTTAGATGAGTTTTCGAAGCAGTTTTGAAAGCATATCACCTACATATGATAGGAATAATAATAATAACCAGTAGCGCAATTCAAAGATATTTAACCCCTTTTATACTTTACAGTCGGATAAATCATTTAAATAAAATTATATAACGAGTTGCATTCTAAAGCTTTAAAAACACAAATTTTGGTTAGAGATGCTGTAAGTCATTAGTTTACACAACAAATACTTATATGCGTCAAGGTATTTAAGAACAATATTGTCTCACAAAATTTTTTATTTATTTTTATATCAGTGAAGTTCTCAGTATTTTTCATTTCTCACTTTTTGATACATACATTAAAAAGTACAATTCTCTCTATCTCTTTCGTCATCTGTATTTTAATTTTTAATTATTTCAGATTCGTGGATAGGTTGGCTTACACTTCTGGCACCGTAAACTCTTGGGACATATTGTGCCAAGCAAACGGTCAAAAGATGACTCACTATATAAATTGTAACAATTAATACATCTTCTTATTATTAATATTTATTAATTGTAACAATTAATACATCTTATTATTAAGATTTATTAATTGTAACAATTAATAAATCTTAATAATAAGAAATTATTAAAATGAAATGCATTTTGTGAAAAAAAAATAAAGAAAAAAAAAACGTCGCTTAAAAATTTTTGTTTTTAGAATTAGCAGAATTATACTAATTGTAAAAGTGTGAGATTTGAAATATACGAAGAAATTTCAGAAATTATCAAACGGTTACAGATTTAAACATAGTAATAAAAGTAAAAACTATTACAAGTATCATTTTTAATAAACTAGAAATTGAAATAGAGATATGATTCATGAAACATTAATAAAAAAGAAAGAAAAAACGCCTACACCTTACACTGAAAGGAAGGAAATGAATCAACTACATAGATTAACGTTTAGATTAAGGATAAGTGTTCCACGAAACGGTGCACAATATCAGGCCGCCAATTCGTGTCGAGTCAGCAGTTGTCACACTTTTTTTTTCTTTCTCTTTTTGAAACAGAAAAACAGTCATAAATTCGTAATTGCTTCTTATAATTTTGATTCACTAGTCGACATTTAGTTGCTCTTTAGCAAATGTTCATATTAGGTAAATCATTTTTTCCCCACCAAATACAGAAATAATTCAATATTTTATCGTTTGATGAAAAAAAATTAAGCTAGCTTCAAAAAAAAAATGGTGAAAAATTTAATATACGACTAAAGAGTAAGAAAAGCCCGAAGGGGGGGGGGATAACAGAGCCCAAAGTACCATTTTTTCTGATATTAAAAATCGGATGTATAAATTTTTTTGACAAGGCCTATCTATTAAATACGTTTATTTTAATTCTTTTTATCAATTGAATATTATTTATTTGACACTTTGAGGTAATAGAACATATAAGGTATATCGTCCGCATTCGTTTTTAAGATACAAAGTAATTGATACATTAGAAAAAAAATTACGCCATTTATAATTTATTAACACATTATTATTACTGACATTTTAAAAATTATTGAATAAAAACTTTGACGAACTATTTTGTAAGTTAGCGTAATCAATAAGGTGCCGATGAAACTTTTGTCGTGTATTGTAAATAAATATGAAAAAAGAGCAAGTTAATAGGAATTGGTAATTTGTATAAAATAATAAGAATTTAGTTTGTTAATATTTTCCAAGGAAAATATTTGATCAAAGCACGCATACATTTTTGTAACCATTCAATAAAAACGGAAATCTTTGAAAAAAAATTTCTTTTTTTAAAAAAATTTGTTGAGAATTATGTTAACGAAAAGGCGAGAAAAGAAGTATCAATTCACAAAAACTAAAATAAAATTACATATAAGCAGATTATTTTAAAACGTAAAATTTGTTTAAGTTGAATTACATTTAGAGAATTGCTTTTCAAATTCCAATTATTTGATTATATAAGTTTATTATAATTTTGTACGAGGATGTTTACAAAGCATATGAAGACATATCTATGAAAAATAAATTAAATTTATTGATTCAAACAGAAGGTTTTCATAATTTGAATTCTTTAATCTTATTACCAGTTTTTGTTGTATCGAAATGGCTTTCGAAATTCTTTAACTTGTGTTCCTTATTGATATACAGCATAAAAATGAATCACATAAAGGGGGAAAAAATGTAGTATATAGGAAGCTTAATTATCATCTATAGAGATACTAAAATAGAACATCGTTGATGATTTACAGTTAAATTTATTGCAATTTTTCCGTACTTAACAAGTACAAGTATTCTAATTTTAATGAATTCGTAACTTGTGCTGTTTATGATTCATTGTTTTAGAATAAATAAAAGAGTTCAAAGTAATGTTTTGAAACATCTGTTGTTATTAAACAACCTTTTTATGTTTTTCGTAAATAAATTTTGAAAATAACAGCAACATTAGCTGAAACTAAAAACAGTAACCTGATAACTGAAAGATATGTTATATACTGAATTGTTTACGTTAGTTTTTAGATATAAGAAAATAAAAGGAGTTAATAAATAATTACTGTTAGATTAACGAATCAAATACCATTTAATTTCCACCCCAGAAGACTCATGGTTTCTTTATTACTTTCGTACACATATAGAAAAAATATCAATGTAGAAATAACATATTATTAGGTCATTAGTAATACACTACTTCCCCTTAACCCACAATTAATCCTCAGAAAATTTGCTACAGAACAGTATATATATATATATTAAAAGTTATTGCTATGAATATTGCCTGAAAAATTATAAATTATTTATTCAATTATAATAATTTAATTCGAATATGGTATAAAATGAATCAACCAACTTAATATGTTTTTGGAAGACTCCCTTCCTATTCCACCTCTTTTAATACCCTTTTTCGCCCCAAAATATACAAAAACGTTATTAAACTATTTACTCGTATATAAAGGTGACCATTACTATTACGTCATTTTCCCCCGGTTAGAACCCTCTCTCCCTCCAAATAATAATAATAATCGAAAAAGAACAAATTGAAATTTTTCCCACAATAAATAAATTCCTTGCTCGAAAATGATAAAATATGTATTACAAAAATAAGTTAAGTTTGATATGATACATTCAATTTAGTTTCTTTTAGAAATAATTGAAATCTCATAAAACATATACATGCTGAGAGATTTTTAATTTATGTTATTGATCATGATTTAAATTTTATTCTTACAAGGCACGAACCTCTTGATTTTCAATAAATTTTTGAATAGTAGAATATCTTACGCAAATAATTTAAATGTTATGTTTTTAAATAATTAGTCATAAAAAATCAAATTACTTGAAGTATATAGTACAACGGTTCAGAGAATTCACAAGAAGCTTTCTTTAATTAAAATCAGATTTCAATTTCAGAAAAAAACCATTATCTTTTTCTTTTTATTTATTTATTTTTTCTTTTTCCCTCTCTTGGGGGCGTCTCAAGAAAACATTTTCTGAAATACCGAAGAGAGGATTTAAAGTTAAAACCCTTTTTATTCTCAAAATCCTAGGAACTAACTTTCTAGTAGTTTGGTAAAGCAGCTTAAAACTTATCAATAAAATATTAAGATTATCTAAAAATCACAATATTTAAATTGAAAAAAAAAATCAAATTAAATTTTAATTTATGCAAACCGAAGGAAAAATTGTTTATGTATTTCAAAGTGGATTTTTTTTTCTTCTGAAAACTACATTCGAAGCAAAGATAACTAGATCAAAATACAAGATAGAACTACAAGTGCTAATGAGAAACCGCAAATGATATGTAGTGTGGAAATAATTCGCCAGAGGGCGCAAGTGTTGCTATTCCCTCTTTCAAATTAAATGCATATTGCTCAACGTACTTGAATTATTTGTTGAAAACATGACCTTCACAAATTTTTACTGCGCTTTCAAAAGAAATAATTATAATTTTTCTTTATCAAATTATATCAATTTCTCAAAAAGACATAGACAATTGTTTTTTCATTGAATAATTCAGGTACTTGTATTGAGAAATCACATTTCTAGAATTTTGTTCACTGCATGCATGCAAACATTTGGCTTTCTGTAAAGATTCAATAATATTTGCATTGCAAATTAAATTTGAATTTTTTTTTTATTTGCCGATAAAAATTAGCGAACACTCAGAAATGTAACAATTTTAGCTAATAACTTCTAATTTTTTTTCTCAGCTTTTTTGTATTTTATTCCAGTTAGACTTTGAAATTTGGAAAGTATTTATTTCTACTAAGAACAAAATTTTTAAGCGCAAGAAATGTTTTTGCACTTAAATCTAACATTGAAAGAGGAAAATAGTTGAAATACGATAAACAATGAATCACAAAGTTTTTAAACAAGATACTCACCATTTATAAAACCCAAAGTCTATTTTGCTTCTGTAAACTGGATTTAGTAAAATGATCAGAAATAAATTACATTTTTTACGGCTTAAAAAAGTTACACGTGCAGAAAATGTTTGTCTTTAATAATAATTTTATTTTACAAGGATTTTTAAAAATATTTTGTAACTTTGTGTGTCTTAGAATTTAATTAAGTAACCGTACAAACTTATCAAGGAAGAAATTGCAGAACTTAGAATTTGGAACAAAAGATCAAACGCTGATTTATCATTCTAAATGTAAAATTTTGACACAAAAATCTTTACAACTTTAATTTTGAGTTAACTTTGATTACATGGAAAGGATCATAAAATATTTTCAAATCAAAAAGAATAAAAATGATCATGTGAACTGTTTATTTAAATTAACTCAGAGTATGCAGCTGGAAAATTTTATATTATTCACTGGAATTACGCATTCTTTTCACCATATCCAATATGAAAGAAAGATATTAACTTTTTATCTGAATTTAGAATTTTGGCAGTCGGATCAATAAAAAGTAATCCAAAATAAAATGATCAAAATAAATAATTATTCACCCCAAAGCATGATATGTGAACTATAATAACCCCCGTATCAGGATAATTTATCACTTTTTCAAGGACTATTTTGAGACTTGATATTGCGTAACTTTGTGTTTTTCATTTGTAGCACATCAACACTTCCTCACCATAATGTGCTACTCTACAAATTAAAAATAAAACAAAAATATCAAACATGAGAAGGGTGAAATTAATCAATTTTGTTGATTATGCAATATGTGAAGAATAACTTTTTTGATTCTTCTTGGAATGTTTTGTCTTGAAGAAACAAACGATTCAATATTTTTACAGCTGCTTCTCAATAGCATGTCATTACTTGATTGCGCAAAAATGATGCCAGTTTTAGATTACATCTTTTGAAAAAAAAAATTAAAACTCATAAAATTCATAATTATCTTCAAATTAGCACCACCTTCAAACAAGAATTTGATCCCATCGTAGAAATAATAAAATCTAACTCGCGGTGAATCATTACAACCGCTTGTTTTGCGTAGTTGCAAACAAGAGTAACATACAAATAATTTTCCTCGCTACTGCGCAGTTAAAAGAGCGGGAATTACAACACTTTATCGCCTATCGCATCTTCACTATTCAGTACGAGCATTCTAAAATAACCTTCGTAGTAACCTTCAAGATCACAACGCGATTTCCCTTTTCAAAACCTTCGAAAAAACTCTCAATTCCTGGTGTGCTGGTATCCAAAAATGGGTCATTGTCAATTTTTTTAAGAGGTGGGGTTGGGTCTCAGACTCACAGAAAAAAGCAACTCCCCCTTTTATCAGTACCTGTAGGAAGTGTGCTTTTGAGACACATTAAAAAAAAATCTGGGTGATATTAGTATAATAAAAGAAGAGTTGAGTTTGTTTGCTTTTCCCAGGAAGTTCGGGGCACCCGAATAGGACTCAGCGGTTTGTTTATGGCATGAAACAATGGCCTCTCAAATATACCGTTGTTGGAAAGTTAACTGATTTCACGTTTCAAGTAACTTGTATCATATATTTATAACACACGTATACACTTAATTATACAGCTTTTAAAAACTTCTTTGATTTTACTTTACCTGTGCCAGATAACAGTTTAAAATGGCATCAATCAAAAACTTATATTCAACTAAATACAATGTCTCATAGCTTTTAGATTATGAGGTATATTTCAAAGGTAAAAACAAATATTTTGCAAAGAAAATATATTCACCCTCCTTTCTGAATTTTCACAAAGAGTAGTATTTTTATTTCATTTTAATTGTAATATTCTCTCTTAATTTATGAGAAATTTGGAGTTGTGAAATAATTCCAGAATATTTTTTCTCTCAAGTAGTTATTTTTGATGAGGTGAAATTTGAAATGGTAAATATAAAAAGTCACGGAAACTGATTCTTTAATTTAAAAAAAAAAGAAAGATATAATTTTATGAAATGTAAGAGCTATAGCTATCAAAAGTTTGAGTTTTATAAAGGAGAAATTCACAAAACTCTAAAAGTAAATTTAAACTAAAGTTCGAAAGTTCTAAAATATTCTTTTCCTTTCAGTTTTTGAAAATATAGGCTGATTAAGTTAAAAGCAATAAATTATATGTCGTCATTAAGCAGAAAAGTTATATCCAACAGCTGAAAATAATACAATTTTAAGCTAGTAGAGTTTTTTTTTTTCATTTTTAAGACTTAAAAAATTATTTGTATTTACTTATTTTTCTATTTATTAATATTTTCAGATTCATTATAATTCAAAAGATTTCTTTGGTGGAATTCTATTTTGAAATTCATATCTTTATCATTTTATAAAATACTGACAGATATAAATTATGGTGTTCAGTGACCTAAGAAAATAATTAATATGTACTCTATATTTCTTAAATTACAAAAGTGGCTTTTGTTGTTTTTAATTAAAAAATTATTACTGATATTAAATAATTCTGCAAGTGAAACTGACATTATGGAAACTTCAAGAATTCAGAGTTCGATATCAGTATATAAATGTTAAATTTTCAATTTAAAATTAATTAATTTTAAAATAATTCAAACCTTAGTAAATTTTTCGAAATATTTTTGAAGTTATGTTTAGGCAGAATTAGAGTTAAATTAAATGAACAGAACTAATCATCTAAGTTATCTTTCTGTGCACGTGTAACATCAGGAGTTGTTGCACTATTTCAAACCTCGCACGGTATCGATTATGTTTAAAAAGTAATTAGCAATTCCCCTAGAGGGCGCTAGTGTGTCGAGAATTTAAATATAAGAATTAAACAGCTTGATGATGGGATTCACGATTCTTATTTTGAATTCGCCCATTCGCACCCAGTGCGTTACACAGAACTGACATACCTCCCAGCTTAACAGTCACATACAGTTTTGCTTGTGTTGAATAAATAACCACAACATGTGAAATATAATTACCAAATTCATTTATTAATTTTAATCATTATTTATTTTGGAAATAATAAAGAGCCTGGATTTCCTTTTTTTAAAAACTGAACAATTGAAGATAAATTTTAAAAATATTCACAATTCAGTCATTTTTAAACACTTTGTATTTTTTAGAAATTGTAAACTATTTTGAGCAGTTTCTTATTCTTTTCACAATTAGAAAACAAATAAAATACTGCATTTAGAAACTCATTTTATGTTATAAATACTTGGGGAAAAAATTTAGCAAAATAACTTGTAATAAATAAAACTTATATGAATAACCTTTTATAACGAGATAGAAAAATACCAGTTAAAGATATACATTACCATATTTATTACATAGTACTAATTTATTTCACATATATATATATTCAATTTGCAATGTTTTAAGCATTTTACACTTTCTTTTTGCGCTTAAGTAGAAAAAATTGGTAGAGTTTCTACAGTAAACTGACTATTGCATTTACGATCAAGGTCACAGTGAAAACTTCTCCTCGCAAACACACAATGAAAAAGGAAATAAATTCACTTCCTTTTTGTTAGACAAATAGTAGTTATGTAACTTTTATGAGACTATTTTTTTTCACAATCTGTTCAATCTTCACAATGTTTCTTGTGGATTAATATGACTGAGCAAAAGAATAACGAATTTTAAGAAAGAAGTATATTTTTCGACAAATGCGTAATTTTAGTAATTTTCCTTCTGTTTTCTATTAATTTTTCCTTTCTTCTAAAAATCCTTATTTGTCAAATAATGGACTTTTTTGTGTGTTCTTTTTTTTATAGTTGAAATTGAAATGTTTAAAGGGGAAAAAAGATGGTCATTAGGAAAGTTTTTTCAAAACTAAAAATATAGTAAGGTTTTAAGCATACTACATAGAATGAAAATAAGTTTTTTTAGAACTTTGAAAAGAAAATAATTTAATTTAATTTTTTTTTTTTTTGCTAGCGTAAGATAATTTAAAAATGAGAACGAAATGTCTCATGAGATTTTTTACAATATAGACAATTTTATCTTTTTAAGGATACCTCATTGGGTTTCTGAAAAAGCTATTTTAGAAACGTTATATAAAAGTTTATCATTACATACAATAAAAATGCATGCGTCAGCAATTAAATTTGCTATTTTAAGGCAGTTTTGTACAGAATATACACTAACATAGCTAGATATTCAAGAAGACTAACATTATGATCAAACGCATGTCGATTTAAACGCAAATATACTTATGCATGTTTGTTGATCAATTTTATATAATTCTAAAAGATTAACAAACAAAATAATAATGGTATTTTAGCACTACAATAGTATTTACAAAAACATTTTTTTCCCCTAATGTCAAGTCCAAATGCCACAATGATAAGCAAAATAGAAAATGAGGAATTTTCTTGTTATAAAAAAGCAAAACAGTTTTACTTTTGGCAAAATAAGCAGGGAAGAAAGAGTTTTTAAGCATCTATAATACATTTTTTCAGAATTTTCTGACATTATTAGAAAAGGATAATAATTAAAGAGCGAGATTTTGTAAACAATTCTATTTTCATTGCTTCATACAGCGTTTTTGTGTCTGATTTCTTAAAAAAAAAAATTTTTAAAAAAGAGCACACATTCTTCAAATAGTAATCGAACAAGCTACGCAAATGCAAGAAACAATAACTTTTAATTCATTTAGGGGGGAAAAAAACGTTTTTTCTGACAATGCCAACGGATTTATGGATTATTATTAAAATTTTTCAACGTTTGCAATCAGACGAAGAATGTAACCATTCACAAAATGAGCAATATAAACTACATGCATCTTTCTTGGATATTATAAATACCGAATAAACTGATACAACAAAAGATTTTTGTCTTAAATTTCATTCTTATAAAGGTTTTAAAAAATAGAGAGAGGTATTACGTAAATATTTTAAAAAAATAGGCTTCGATTTAAATTAATTTTCTAGAACTTAATTTATTATTTTTTAGAGCGAAAAACTAATACATAAATTTTACAAGAATACAAATTAAATTTAGTACAAAAACAAGCCATAATAATTCGCAACTCTCGATTATTAGCTTAATTAACGCTTTGTTAATCAGTAAATAACGGGCGGAAAAAACTTTAAAAAAAAAAACCCAGCACTTTTTCAAAATGGATATTTAGTAAGAAATTTTCTAATGACAAATGACGTCACCAGTACTTATCTTTATTGTTTCTATTTTTTAACGCTCAATCCTTCGTAAAAGTGACTCCACCCTTCTGTACAGTCTTAAGCCTAACACTAGTATCGATCCGAACCACACCATTCCCCCTTTCCCCACCGTTAATTAAGAATTGCCTGATCTCATTGGATGCCTAGTGTCTCGCTTGCCGCATAAAATTTACCCTCGCCCCTATAGATTAATTGGAACGTTAATTTATGGGAAAAGAAATTTAAATTACGCAACCGCCGCGTTTTAAAACCGCGTGGTTCGAGTGGCATAGTAAACAAGACATCGCTATCTACATAGAACAGAATTAAATTAAAATGTCTTAATGAGCACATTTTTTAATAAGCCAGAGAATGAAGGGAAGCTATGGTTAGTAATTACGCAATGCAAGTGATGAGTAAAGAGAGTAAGGAGTAAAATACATGCTAATACCTGAGATAAGAAATAGAATGTGTACAGATCTGTTGCTAACGCCGATGACGATAGTAGGGAGAATCTCCAACGATGAGCGGGGAAGAAGTGTAGCCGTGAGAGGAGCACTTTCATCCGGGATGAAGCGATGGGGAATTCCGTTAGGCGTAGCTCGCTGTGGTATCATTTGTTTTGGTTTTCCAGAAACAGCATGATGAGTAATTTGACACCACATCGAGCATGGTATGAAGTTCCTACCTACTGTAAAAACAGTAAGAACTTCATACCTCGCTCAGTGTAGTTCAAAAACACAGCCACCACGACATCCTGGTCATCCACTGGCCGGCAAACTGGTCACATCGGGAATAGCACACATGTATATTTATCCATACAGCAAAATAGATCCAAGAGGTGGTCAGGATGAGGCAGGTTGAAGCACACTTGATCTGTAACTTGATGGTCACGTCGCACTTTTGGAAGCAATACATATAAATAATGGATCCAAAATTCACCATCCGAGAAAAGGAATTAGAAATTCTTGGACAACAGTTTTAGTGGTCATCCGAAAGGGGAAATAATAATAATAAATAAATAAAAATAAAATTCACTTCGAAAAATTGGAGTTGCTTGTAGTAAGTAATCCACTTGTTCGGTGAAGTTTTGCACATCTCCAGAAAAAGAATTAATATTTTCTTTCAAACTAACAAAGCAGCCAGGAGTATTTTAAAAGAGCAAAAGCACAGCAACCGTAGGCAGTTTTTAGTAAAGTTCATCAAGTTGAGTAGATAAAAAAAAAGCAGCATCGTCGCATCGGAAGAAACAACTAACTTCTATTTGTTTTACGAAAGCACTTTAAAACACGATCCGTTCTCTGGCAATCGCAGAAGGAAAATGCTGGTTAACCACCTTAGCACAGGTGGGTGGATGGCGGTCAAAGTGTATTAGAACGTGCACAAGGACAAATGTTGAAAAGGGAAAAAAATAACTCCACACACGGAGTGGCAAGCAGCACGCGTATTCAACTCCCTGCTTCTACCTACAGACTGGCAGTCAGAAAAGACTACGACATAGCTGACTGTTCTCTCTTCCCCGCGCTTTCCTCTCCTCCCTCTGGGACTTCCTCTTTTAGAATTCGTTGCCCTTCAATCATAGCTGTCAAGATATTTCGGCGCTCCGATTGGGTGTACGTGAAGCAAGACTCCGCCCGGATTCGCACAAAACAACCAACCGATGAGGCGTTTTTGCCATCCACGACCAATAGTGAAAAAATGGCTGCCGTGACGTCACGGTGGAACACTTACACTGATGGATTATCATTATTAGCGAAAGGCTTCGGGAATTGGCTCCAAGCGCTAAATTACGCTCGAGCGAGACAAAAGATTGCAGCGCGCAGTCGCAATTTTTTGAAAAGTAGGAAATAAAAGAACAAAGAAAAAAATAAAAGTTGGAATTCTCTTACTCGCTATTCCTCAGCAAAGATACACTCTTCTTCTATTAATTAGCATTGGAAGATAATTAGCGGGGAAAAGTTTTCGCGGGCACTTTTTTTTTCTCACTCTGCTCCCTTCCCAGAATTCCCGTTTTGTAAAGTTCGCAAGTTCAGAAATGACTTTGCGCAAAGTTTTTAGGCATTGGCAAAAGTTTTTCGTTTCTTTTATTTGTTTGGCTTATGGTCATTAACACCTTAATACGGCTAATTTTTGAAAGATCATTTATTGAAAATACATCAAAGGCTTATTGTGCGGTGCATAAAGCTAAAATCAATTGAGGAAAATTGGATATACTTTATTCTGGCTAATTAAAAATATTTAATAATATTTGGAGGAAAAAAATTGGTAAATTTTTTTTTAAACTGAAAAATTATTTTCTACATTTTTTTAAAAATATTTATTTGGTTTTTAAGACTGGTATTGTGTGTGCTGTCAAAAAATTTTCAGTTTTAAAGCAGTACAATATTTTTAAATATAATAATAAAAAAACAAACTACATTATTTTTTTTAATATCATGTGATTTATCAAATGCTAAAAGAAAACGCTTTATTTAAAAAAATATTTATTCTTAATCATCAGGAATTTTTCTCTTTTACTTTCACCATATTCATTTATGCTTAACCGAAATATTGTTACTGCTACTGATAAAAAAAAAATACTATTATTTAATTTAATTTTTCTCTTTTACCATTGGGTGTAGTCAAATTATTTTATCACTAGTGTAAGATTTTTAAAATAGTTAATACCTTTCTTTTAAAGTTGAAGAATCTTCAATAAACTCTTATTTGACAAAAACTGTTTAAAACTACAGAAAATAGAGCAAAAATTTTTAAAAGATATTATTACATACATAACGCTTAGAGAACTGTAAAAAACAGAAAAATACACAATTTTGTTTTAATACGAAAACAAAAAAGGTCTAATTCAAAAAATGTATTAAAAAAATCAAAGAATTCAAATACATGACTTAATGTAATTTCTTCTTTATAAACAAACCTACTACACAATATATGTGAGTGTAAGTATATATATTTTCTAATTACCTGATAAAAAAAAAACTTTTTTTCAGAGGCAAAAGTTTTCATAAATCTGAGAATAACTGTTTAAGTGAATTACTGTAACATTATATATATTCTATTTGCTAGAAAAAAAAATTCTGGGTAGATACTAAAACAACAATAGCTCAAAAAATATAATGCAAATAAAAAAGGACATTTGTTACTTTGAATAAATTATTGTATGATTTTCAAATGCATTTAATGCATATTTACAAGTCAATGAAACTCAGAACTCAAAGAAAATAAACATATATAAGTAGATATAAACCCAATAAATATTTATGAATAATAAAATTTCTCTAAAAAAAATAATAATAAAATAGTATATAACCGAAGTTAGAATAAACACACACACACACATATAAATAGTTAAAATTTATGTGTATATATTTTTGACTTTTTTTAGTTTATCTTTTATATATTTTTTTAATACAGAAAATGTAGAAAATATTTTTTAAAACACTGGAAAAAATAAGAAAAAATAGCAATAAAAACAACAGTTAATTCAATTAATATGTTAGGAATTTGTAAAAATGCAGCAGTTTCACACAAAGTTTTCAAATTCACAAAAGTATTTTGATTTAAAAAATTAACTGTTATCACTAAGATAATAATAATAAATAAACAAAGTAAATGAAAATACTGCAAAACAACATTTTTATGCATAAATTTCAAAGTTTTAATTTAATAAACATATAGACTTCATTCATGATTTAACAATTTTAAAAATTAATACCATTTAATTAATTACTATTTAGCCCACAGTTCAAATTAAAACTTGAGTGACAAGAAAGAGTTGAATGAATTGTTTAAAAAAAAGTTTTAGAGCTATACATTTAATGTTAAAACGTATGTATGAAAAAGAAATATAAATAAATCAAAAATGTTTAAAATAACTTGAAAACAACTTGACTTGACAAAGCTAACTTGAGATAACTATAATAAATAAACTTGAATAACTTGACATAATAAACTTTATATAACTTGAGATTTTTTTTTCAGTACAAACTCTTTTAAAATAAATATCTATTTTTTCCCCATGATACACACACAGTATTAATGTATATATATACACATATAAAAACGCATATTATACAAATACTTTTTTAAAACAATTTTCTCTCTTATCTCGCCTGAGTTGTGCATGTTTATAAAAATTATTTTATTTTATTTTATTTTGTACCCAGAACAACGTATATATTTATTTACAAATATTTTGAATGTATTTATTTTTTACTTTAGTTCACTTTTTAAAGAAAACAATCAAAACAAATATATATATTATTATTGACAAAAGGTATATCTTAAATATGTGTGTGTGTGTGTGTGTGCATACACATTTTTATGTAAGTAGAATTTTTGAAATAAAAACTTTTCAAATGGATTTGAGTAAAAATAAATTAAAAATTGTCTCATTACTAATAGCAGAAAAAATAAGTAATGAAAAAATTTGTGTATATAATGCAATTGAGATTTTTTTCCTGCCTGAAAAAGTGAACCTTTTTAACCAAATTATAACCATTTAATGTTCAGTAGATCATTAAAAATTAGCCTGCAGTTAATATTTCGAATACAAAATATTATAATTATTAATATAATACTTCAAACCAAAATTATTTTGTAATCTAAACAGTCATACAACAAAAATATAAATATAATTTTAGTCCATATATTTCTTTTACATAATTCTGTATTGGGTTTGTTTATAAATAAACTACTCTCCTAGATATCAATATCTTATATTTAAATTTTTTTTTATGGTTCTAATAATTTCAGATCTAATGATTAGTAAATCCAACACAAAAATTAGGATTATAAATATATATTCTAATTTTAGTGAGAAGTTAATAAAATAACTTCAAAATTTTTTAGGATTTATGTATACACATTCAATATTTCAAAATAAAAAAAATATTTATAAAATAGTGTACTTCAGAATGAAAGTTTTATTTTTCTGAGTTTTTAAGTAAATCGTGTTCCTTTACTTTTAATAAATTTAAATTGCTGCTTTGATCATCACATGAAGATTAAAAATACTTTACAAAATTCTTTAACAAGCATCTCTCAAAATTGTATTATTAAACAGTGAAGTGAAAATTTTAACGATGAAGATAGATTAAGTGTACACAAATAAAATTCACTAAAATATTCAAACAAAGATGATAGTGAGTACCAAAACATATTATTGATATGTGAAAGATATATGTAAATAAGATTTTTTTCAGAGGAAAAAGTATTTTTATTTTAATAAAAGATATAACTTAATATAAAAAATACATTAATTAAATTAACAAGTTTTATATATTAACCGTTACCACAGCGATATGTATTTATTAAGATGTTATATTAAGTATACTAATTTTTTTTCCTAAAAGCACGATGTCTTTCTTGGTCCAAGTGAGTGAAACTGATAATCTTATGAAAATAAATAATAATAAAAATAATAAACAGAAATTGATTATAATACATTTTTGTTATTATCCCAAAACATTATTCATATATGTTTTTTTGTGTATTGTTTCATAATAAGTAGTATTAATTTTATACTATATACATACGTTTATTGAATAAACACAGAACAACAAAAGAATGCAATTTTTTCCTTTCATTAAAATTATTACTCGAAAAAAAAATTGTTTATTCTCAATAATATAATAGTTGTAACTGATTTTTAATAGTTAAGTAGATTTAAAAAATGCAAATCAAAGCATGTTATGTTTGTAAACATTGTTTCAAAAAATGGTTTAAAAAATATTGAACAAGCTTAGAAATAATACTCTCTTAGAAAATTTACTTTGTTGAATTACAGTTCTGTATATTTTGTGGGGGAATCAGGGGAAAGGGACGAGAACGAATATATACGTCATGAACATTATTGCCTATGAATAGCAGCTATATGAGAAAATAACAATTTTCATTCCATAACATGGGCTCAATTCAGTCATAAATCGGGGTGGGGGGGGGTGTAAAATTACATTTTTTCAGGGGGAAAAAATTCTTTTTACATTTTTTTTAGTAATGGTTGATAGGAAAGTTTATTTGATACAAAACACAAACAAATAGAATAAAATAAAAATATACAATGAAAGAGTATGATTTGGTGAACTCATTTGTAATTGAATAAATGATACAAATGTAAACACAATTTAAAAAATATTCTCTCACCCCTGCTTCTTAAACTTTAAAAAAATTTTTACATGTCATATGTATAAATTTCATTTTCTCACTTTTGCATTAAAGGCCTTTTTTTCTTTTTCTAATTTTCCCGCGTAATAAGATTCGCTAAGTGTGAAGCTTCCGAATGCGCATGCTCAAACTGTCACTGTTCGTCTTCAATGAGTTGTTCATTTCATAGATTGTAATTTGAAAGCTTTTGTAGCAAGGCAGGGATTGTTTTTTCCTTCCTAGAAAAGAAAACTAAATGAAATACACGTAAAATGTAAAAGGTATCACAATACAACATAAAGTTCTATTTACGAAAAAACTTAAACAAATAAAAGTATTTTTAACCAATTTAGAAGGAACGTCTGCAGAGTTATGAAACATAAAGTATTTATGCATATCAATTTTTCATAGGACATATTCATATTTTTTTTCTAGTTAATTACATACATTTTGGGACTTAGGCTCAAAATTACGAGGTCCGTCGCCAACAGGTCGCCAACGTATTGTTTTATAGTGCGAAGCTAATAAACACTCACTCATTCGCTACATACAATTTGATAGTTAATGTCGAAGTGCGTGTATTTACATGTATATTTACGTAGAAGTAATAAAAAACATTAAAAAAAGGATTTTTCTAACGTTTTAATCAAATGAATTATATAAGAGTATAAGTAATTTAGGTGTATTTATATATGTAAACATTGTAAAAATGAATATTTTTCATTTCGGTGATAGCATTTTATTTTCATCAAAACGTCATAACTAATTTAAAAAAAGATTACATGAGCTTCTGTATGATGTTTTACATAATTTCAAATGTCTAGTAAATGTATTCAAAGAAATGAAGATATACTTAATAAACAAATATCAAATAGGAGTGACGTACACAGACCCTCATATAGGGAATACATTCTAAGAATCATATAGCACTGACGGGGTAATCTCTATGGTAAAAACTAAAAATCTGTTGGTCTATGAGGGGTTGAGTCCCCCCCCCTTCCAGGTAAGCAACTGTAAAATGGTATCCTCTAATTTCTCTTAAAAGTAATAACTTAATTGCGAGAAAGTAGAGTAGTTAATAAAATAATACACACTACATTTTTTGAAAAATAATTTGCAAGGGCTAATTATAAATTTAAATGACGAAAATTCATGGGGGAAAAAAATGAATACAAAACCTTAAAAAACACGCATGCAGTTAAAAAAAACATGTATAAAATTTTTTTTGCAAAAATAATATTTCATTAAAAAAAGACAATTGATATTTCTTTCTTTCTAAAGAAAAAAAATATATAATTTCTCAATTTAAGACTTGAACGATCAGATTAAATCAACTCCAAGAACAGAGACCCCTAATCCCATCTAAAAATGAGTGATTATGAACCGAAAAATTAACCGCTCGTCTTCGCGATAGGCAAATACACTCTCTTTTCAAGCTTCACAATCCAGACATTCTTCTCAAAACTCCGCGACCTAATTTCAAGTGAGGGTGTGAATGATTTTTTAAGAGTTCCCTACCCCTTTCCCCCTTCCTCACCAATTAAGCGCCTGCAAGCTCGCTTTCCCTCTGTACCAGCAAGAGCAGTACAACTAAAAAATAAGAAAGGAAGGGGGAAAAAAATTTAAAAAAAGATCGCTGCTTGCATGTCTTATACAGCAGCGCCCTCTGTGCGCGGAAAGCGAAAGCTGTTCTCCCATCTGTTTATCAGTCTAAAGATTATGATCATCGACGTTTTTTTAATCTCTTTCGTCTTTAATGATGTCTTGGGAGAATTTCGTAGAGGGCTAATTAGACAGGTGAACATTTATTGAACCATTTCTAGAGGACGTCATGTACCCTCACCGAATGACTCGACCAGATTTAAAGGAGCTAATTATGGATAAAAGTGATTTCTGCCGTTATTATTATTTCTCCCGATTTGATAAAGCGAACGGATTTCGTTGTTCTTTTTAATGAAGACCATCGTGGAAGAATGCTCCGCGCTTGATGCAGTAGATTCAATTACTTTATTCTAAATGCAAGGAATAAGCGTAGGAAATACCTAAACATGTAACTAAATTTGAAAGAATAAAAATGTGATCCGATTTTATTTGTGTAAAATATGATTTTTAAAATAAAAAAGGGCTTAAATTTTATGTATATGAAACTATTATTTATGGATATAAAATGTGACACTTAAATAAAACAATTTTCATAATAATATAATTTAATATATATATATATATACACACACACACACATACATGCATAAATGAATCTATACAATTTCGAATTTATTTACCCAGCTTCAAATTTTCAATAAATTTGTTCTTTTCTCCTGTCATTTATATAACATAAAATGCTAAATTATAAATAATTTTAAATCAAAATACTGGAGGTATTGATTTTGTGTTTATAATGCGCAGATTCCGGTCCTTTTTTCCCCCAATATTTCTTTTGTTGTTCATCTTTTATCATTCACAAAATAAATTCGAAATTTTTTTATTGAAAGGATTTTAATTTCATGTAAAAAATTTAATTTCGTCTCATTGTCCTATCCCTCTTCTCCCCCTGTAAAAAAGCGTACAAATGTCGAAAAAGGTTAAAGTTGTATTAGATTGGGTTTCAAATCTAGTTTGTTTTCTGTGAATTTGATCACTTAATTTACCTATTTAGTCATGAATAGTAGAAAACGTACAACTACAAAAAAGTTTGTTTAAGAGCGTAATTGCTTTGAATATTCATGTTTTGGAGCATAATTATTATAAAGCATATTACTTTTATTATTCATTATAAAAAAGTATTATGTTTTTCAGTTTAATGAAAAGTTTGAAAACGCAATATTCATCATTAAGCATGGATTACCTTAAATATATGCACTGTGCATATTTTAACAAATATTTTTGCTTAAATTTTTGACAATTAAGCTATTAAAACTTCTTACATTCCATTTGTAACTTCTCATGTGGGTAAAAAATGGTGATATAAATACCAATTAAATACTTTACATTAATGAAACGAGATAACGAAACAAAATTAACAAATTTCATTTTAAAATTGAGCATATAATTATAATCAAAATAAGGAAAATTCATGAGGATAAAAAGGGATAACTTATTTAATGTTTTGATATATAAAAATAAAGGTAAACAATGATGTTAATTTCTGAAAATTTAACAAAATGTAGAAAATAAAATAGTTTGTAAATAATTTATTTTAATACTAATCTTTTTGTTAAGCCTATATTTAAATAAAATAAAAGAAGCATCTAAGATGCTTAGCTTTTAAGAAGATATTTAATCAGATAGAAGCAAGCAATGAAATAATTTAAAGTAGAACAGAAATCAGATTAGTTTGATGGTAATCTTTATCTAAAATATTTATTTTTAAAATCTAATTTGGAAAGAATAAGTTGAAAACTAAAATTAAGAGAGGGATATTTTAGGGAATAATTGCCGTAATAAAATTTACTTATAAATGTGAAACTTGATCAGTTTATGAAGTTATTAATATCATCAGCACTCAAATGAGAATAATCACATTCGAAATTGAAATTAAAATACTGCAACTTATATCATGCACATATAAGTAACAAATTTGACATTTCACTATATAACTTTATAATTTCTCTAGCCTTTCATTAACAATTTTTCTAACATATTGCACAATATTAATAGCGTAGCAAGTATTTTAAATCGCCATATTGTTTTTATCACGTACATGATATTATGAATTATTGACTACCAGTAGTTCATTGTTTAAAATTTTATCTACATTTATAAATATATTTTCAACGTATTATACTTTATATACTGTATATTATATTTTTTAATATTTTAAACCTTTCTTAGAATTTAAGGGTAGTAATATGATAGAAAGGATTTTCAAAATGGATAATTCAATTAAAAATTAACTTATGGAATTCAATACAATACAATAAGATTAGAAAAAATACTTGCTGTTTTATTTATGATTTTTCAGAGAACATTTGAGTTTCTATATTTATATTACAATCTATTTTTTGAATATCAAATAATATCATTAAATATTTTTTTCAAAAAATATTTTTAAAGTGTTTTAACTTAGAACTCTTAGGGACGATGGTAATTTTTAAAAAGCCATTCTTTGCAGTAAAAAGGATTTCAGGGACTTGTTGACATTCAAAATATCATTTATAGAAAATGGCATTGAGAATTTAAAACACATCAAAATCAAAAAGGAAAAAAAAAAATTTAAGGAAACTTGTTTTTAATTTGTGACGTTTTTATCGTTGATGAAACATTACAAAACAAATACTGCCATGAATTGTAAGTAAATTAACAGAACATCCCTTTCGAAATGGGAAAAGGTGGATTCTGTTTGAGCACGCCGATGTCAAATTGGTCTGATAATCGGACGAAAACCGCTTATGTAGAATTTATAGTTGATGAAAAATGGTTATCTTCTTGTTGCCTTTTATTAGTATTTAACGTACAGTTTAAATTCGAAATTTTTGGACGAAAATTTAGCTTAATATAGTTATTGATTTGTTTTTAAAAAAATGACTAACAGTTTTGAATGGTTTTATTCTGTTTATTGTTGAAAAAATGCAACTCAATATGTGTGTGTGTGATTCATCCTTCTTTTCTCGATATATACTCGAAGACACTGATAGAAACACCATATCGTAAAAGGAAAAAATATCCTTTCTTTAAAACCTCAGTAAGTAATATTCGTAAACCAAAAAACAAGTAAAAATTTCCGGTTTTAATACTTTTACTCACAACGAACTCAAACCAAACACACTTTACATTTCTTCCGTCTCACCAACTCATTTGCAAGAAATATACGTTACTAATTATCTTTTCAACTCTCAACACCTGAAGCTTGACAGTGACCTTTTTGACCTCTAAATGAAAGAACCGTAGGAAAAAGTACCACGAGTTTGGTAAAACTTCCCAAAATATTCATACAAAAAAGTAGATAAAAAAAGTATGAAAAAAAAATGAAAAGTAGAGGGGAAGAAGCATTTCGCGAACTAACAGGTCTTCCCTAAACCCCATCACTAAAAAAAAAAAAAAAATCGACTCGCTTTCTCTCTCTTTAGGGGACTTGTGACGTCAGAAATGTTAAGTGAAGGTGATGTCACGTGCTGTAACACGTGAGAAAGTCCTTGAAGATTTTCGCTCGTCTTTCATCCCAAGTACGAAAGGGAAATTTTTATAGTCTCCCCCTACCATGCTAACTACAACGAAAAAAAATCTTAAAATTTTTTTCTTGTATTTTTTTTTAACATCTTTGTACTTTGTCTTCCTGGTTATGCATAAAAAATGGGAAAGGAAGATTGTTAAATAATTTTCTAGCCTTACCTTCCAGCTTTTTTTTTTGTTCAAGTGGATTTCTGTCAGACGTTTTGAAGGTCGATTTTTTTGGTGGTGGTGAAAAAACGAGTATCCCACGATCTAGGAAGACTTTTTTTTTCTTTTTTAAATTTAAGATTTCAGTTGCTTCCGCTTCTACTTTATATGTGTACGATGAGCCGTTGATATGGAAAAAAAAAATCGTTACGACTGTAAATATTAGATAAATCATTAACGAATTTGAACAGCAACGAAATTGAAGATAAGGTGATTACCTCATTTTTGTAATTACATTAAATTTTTGATTATAAGGTTTAACTGAAAATTCTTTTAGATAAATGCTCTAGTTATTATGAATATATATATTACATTAAAGATAATGCTGATTTTTAACAGATTTTTTTTAAGCTAGTTATTTTGAAATTTAGCTTTTTAACTAATAATCATTTTTAACTAAACCGTACAGAATCAGAAATTTTGGGATATTCACTTAATACTATTTTCTACGTTAAAACAAAAATTCTTTCTTTTCCTTTCTTTTTTTTTTGAATATAACTACTATTGCGAATAATTTCAGTGTTTAATAATAATTACAGAAATTTTACTGGATACATTAACAAGAATTTAAAAGAAAATTAAAGTTAAATATTTTTAAACGACTAAAAAAATAGTTCATTAAACAGGAAATGTGTTAATAATGAATTAAAAAAACAAATATTTTTCTTGGAACAGAGAGTAAGGAAATGAATTTTAAAAAATAATATTTTTATCTTAGTAAGCAGGCAAAGAAGAATAACTTAAATAACATCATTTTAACATAAATTTATGTGCTGACACTTTAATAACATATCCCCCTCCAGATTAAGTAACTACTAACTTAACTGATGAAATTACTGATTTTTTAAAATTTCTTAAGAAATTCTGATTTAATTATTGTGCAGAAAGAAAGCTGCAAATAAACCTTTTTAAAGTTTAATTTTTTTCAATTTCGTGAAAAATATTTCATTTTTTTTTTAAATTAATGAAGTAAAAACAACCTGATAGATTCTTTTTCTTTTATATCATCAGTTCGTAAAATTCAAAAGACCACAGAATATATTTTAAAATTTCTTTGCAATTTTTCATTCTAGTAAATTTAAAGCATTAAATATATTTACATAACTGAAATAACATATTTATTTTCATTTATATAAATTAATATTAAAAAACCCCATTTACTTAAGTTATTTTTTTTTACTCAGATTTAAAAAAAAAACCATGTATAATTAGGATTCATGCATCAATATAAATTTTATATTAATAATCATTAAATGCACACAATCTGTATTTAGATCTTAAAAAAGTATATTAAAATTTTCACAAGCAAAAATTTAACAGCTATAATAAATATGATATTACAAATTATTTATATATAATTTAAAGATAAAAGCTAGAAAGAGACAGTCGTTATGTCATTTAGAAGAATTGATATGCAAATAAATATAAATGAAATAAAATTTATTTTTGAGAAATTAAAATATGGTAACCAAACACTTTTGATTCTTGAATTATTATACATAAATATTATGTGTGAAATAATCATGCGTTACAATTTTATCTTTGGTAAAGCTAGTTTAATCCTATTGTGCTTTTGAAAAATCATTGGAGCATCTTCAAATTTAAAAAATTCTAATATCAAAGCATATTTAAAAAAAGCAGTGCAACGGTACTCTTCTTGTATAAACTTCGAAAACTGTTATATAGACAGAATGATGCAAGCATAAAAAAGTCCTTAAAGATTTAAAAGTAATTTAGCATTTTTTTGTAATTTACATTGATACAAAAATATATTTTATCTATATATATCATACAATTTGCTTTATTAATTAAAAACTATTAATTAATAATTATAATTAGTTTGAAATAGAAGAAAATTTTACTTTTTAATAAAAAAATATGAGCATATACAATGTTAGAGCCTTGCTCGAAATATTTAACACAAAATAATATAATTAACAAATCAAGAACTAAAAAAAATTCAAATATTATAAAACATATACTTACTAGTTTTATGTATCCTTTTGTCCCAGTCAATGTTTTTGGCTCTTCAAATTTTACAAGCATTATTCAGCTTCGCAAAGTATCCAATTTTCTGAACGAAATTTATCGATCCGATTGTAGAAAAGTGTTCATAATCGGAAGAAAAGCTTTGCGATTATTGAACGCAACATATTGTGTGTAGGATATCGAAAGAACGTTAGTTATTAAATATTTTTCGCAAAACGTTCCCTACTTTAAGAAACAAAATACGATTAAATACAAACAAAGATGAAAAACAGAATAATAAAAATACATGTACACATTTTAAATAATAGATAAGATATTTCTATTTTATTAACTCAAGATAGAAGCCATAATTTTACAATCGAAATATTATCGAACGAGATAAATTTAGTATTTCGTTCGAAGTTATTGTCATAAAATCAATAAAAAAATACAAGGGGGGGGGAAGTATTTCCATGAACTAAATATTTATGAAAATTTTTAATGCTTTTCTTATTTGATATTAACCAAGATTTGAAAATTAGTTTAACTATTAATAGTTAAATATATAAAAAGAATATTCTTTAAACTATCCACAATACAACATTTTCGGAAACTGGTCAAACACATTTGTTTAATCATGTTTCATGTCATTCGAAAATGCTTGAGAAAAATGCCAGTCTTTGAAAAAAAAAAATTCACCAATTTCGAAGCTAAAATAAAATTTCAATCAGAAATGGAATGATTCTTTCCTTCAAATGTATAATTTTAATATTTTTCTCCAAGACAGTATTTTTCCCCCATAACAAATCACAAAAAGACCGATAGGCCCAACGCTTATAAATATTTATTATTATACAATTTTAACAATATAAAAAAGATGCTATTAATTAATAACTGTAAGACGAGATAACGTAAACACAAGATTTCCATCTGTAAAGATAATCACTCAACAGAATTAGTTTCGCCTGACTTCGATTTCCAAGAAAATAACTCAATGTCAGAAGCAAATCCGCTTTTCTAGGTAATACTATCATGGAAAAAAACAATTCTAGGTAAAAAAAAAAACACTTACAGAAATAAATACAATTAAACTTAACAATTGGCACATTCAGACAAAAAAGGAAGAAAATCAATTCGAACTTTACAAGTCTTATTGTCACAAGCGCAAAGCAATCCTCATTGATAAAATTTCCCCAACGGCTCGAGCGTTGAGTCTCTGGGCCACAACATAACATTAAGAGTTCTCCTCCTATCTATCTGGCCAAGAGAAAAACGTTCTACCTTTTCTAGCGTTAAGCAACGCCTCCAAATTCTGCTTGGCAGCACACATTCTTCGCATGATTGCTTGCACTCTACAAGAGTGGCCTGTTCACCCGAAAAGCTGTGTGGCGCAATAAAACTTTAGTCAATCAGTACAGAAAGTGGCAGGCAATAAATCCTAAAATATCGCGCTACTGTTTCCTCTCGCGAGCTTCAAGAAGATTATGCTTTTCCTGAAAATGAGGAACTTTCGCTGGTGATATCGCTGTTGCTTTTGTCCAGTAGCGAAAAGAACAACTCTACTACTGATACGGTTGGGGTGCAGGGGAGGGGAAAGGGTAGGTCCTTGATGCAGAAATATGTACAGGTGCTAGTGTGATTGGACATAAATGGGAGTTGGAAAGACCTAGGCTTCGAGCACGCAATGTCTACCAAGAGCGAAACGGCATTTTTTTTTTTTTTACCTTGAGCATGCTTGCTGCTAAATTATGATTCGGTACTTTGAGCGAGTTTTTCTCAGGATTCCTTACAATGCATGGTTAAAAATTAATTAATGAAAAAATCAGACTTCTTATTAATAATTTAGTAGCGATTATTTGCAATAATTTTTGTTAATAATTCGGTAATTTTTAAATACTACAAACACTACATTTCTTCCAGTTTAATTCCATACTCATAAAAACTGGAAAGAATTATTTTCCTCGCCTATCCTCATTTAAGGTCGGTTTATGTAACTGTGACAATATATATCAAAATAAATATAAAATATGTACAATCGATATCATACACTGAATATAGTAAGAAATGATGCACAAAATGGGATAAATTTTCCATGTCAATTCAAAAGGTATAGCTAAATGACTATAGTTCATATTGTCAAAGATGAAATTCTTTTTTTATGAGGAATAATTGCTTTCACATATTACGAGTTTTCAATGCACTACATTTTATTATAACAAAGGCAGTGGCGTAACATACACAGACTACTTTCATGTGGGAAGGGCTATATTAAAAAAAAACGTTGGCAAGAAAGCGCCGAGACGTTATCTTTACGTTAAAAATTAAAAATATGTTGCTGTATGCAAGGGATTTGAACCCCCGCCCCGCTACTGAACGAAGCAATACATAGTTATACATGATATAAATTAAAAGAATCACGTCAATAGTCATTTAAACTTATACTACAATTATAATTTTAGAAAAAAAACATATGTTAAGAATGCAAATCAGCAATTCAAAGTGTTTGCAGATAGGGGGGAAAAAACAACTTAACCTAAAAAAAATTAGGGCACATATATGCAAACAATGCTTTTATAATTTCAGTATTTAAAATGGTGCATTGTATTTACTTTTGGAACACTAAACATTTTTATTATTCTTAAAGTCAGTTGATAACTTTCGACGATATTTTGAATGAGAATGAAGGATTAGGTACCAAGGTAAATGCTACAATTCAAATTTTTGGCACAGCTATTAAGCTTCACTTTTATAGAAAAAGAAAGGGAAAAAACACTTTTTTTATAACTGCATATGTAATATTCTTGAATTTACAATTTGCACAAACTTCTGACTTTTTAAAATTTTATCTCAATTGTATATCACATTATTACGGTAAAAAAATTACATCTATCTTAACTCAATCAGTCTCATTTAATCATTGTATAATCAAGAAGGAATAGAGGAAACTCAGTGATATTTCCAAGTTTAGCTCAAGAACAAGCATCTCTATTATAATAAAAAATAAAATGAAAATGTATTCTCTTTCGCACAGATATCATGTGTTTATCCCTTTTATGAATAGTTCAATTGTTTCTTACAGACATAATTTAATAAGTGCACTCTCGAACTCCATCCCCCCTTCAAAAATTTTGCGCATTTATTATAATACATATATTTATATATACAGTGGCGCACACAAGAACTTTTCAAGGGGGGAGAGGGAGTCCAGGGTCGGAAGTCTTCCATTCTTGTATCATGCTCCAATGCACTGCCCAACATTTTTCGATTTTTTTGTCGATTTTCGGGAACAAAAACAGTAAAAAATTTATTGAATAAATAATTAGCATTAATTAATAAGACTAATTATTAATCACAAATGCTTAATTAAATTTCATGTACTTTTGAATAGGAGTGCAATCAATCGGAAAAAAAATAATCAAGGGATTTAGGAGATTCCGAGCCCGGGGACACCCCCTTGTGTGCGCCACTGTATATATGTATATATCACACATCCAAGTAAAAAAGTTCATCAAGTATTTCTATACCACGGGATGGCGCTTAAAATATGTATCCTAATATAAAAAGTGATGTAAGGGAAAAATAAACAAATTTTTAAGCATTGTAAATGTAAAAAAGTAAAGCATTCTTAGTTCCAAAAGCATACAATTTTTCTAAACATGATGCTACGAAAGAAAAATATCCTGTGTAGAATAACTCCTTTTTGTAATTGTTCCGACACATATTACTCATAACTTTAAGTTAATCTTTTTTGTACAGCAAATGCGTTTTTTTTTAAAAAAAATTATTCATTTATTTTTATTTTTTATAATTATAAGTTTCCGAAAGAATTTTAAAAAAAATTAAATTATAACGAAAAGTAGGGGGAAAATCTACATAGAAATAACGACTTCAGAAATATCAATAATACCGAAAAATCTTTTAATCGAATAAAAATATTTTAATATATATCTACGAAAAAATTGTAACTAAATAATAGTTTTAAAATTTTCCAAGCATCAAAAAGTAAAGCAAAAGCTTAAGAATTACACTTGAGTAATAATTAAAAGTAAATAAAGAATCACACAAGAGTCTAAGTGCAAAAAAAAAAAAATGGAAACCACAATTATTTAAGATTATTTTTAATAATATTTAGAAATAACGCTATACAACCATATATTTGTTTTAACTAATCCAATATTTTGATGAACATTTGGAAATTTTTAAAGACTAAACTTTAAAAAATTAAAACTACTAGACCTTAATTTAAAATCAAATTATTTTATAATAATTGCTTATTATATTATTTGCTAAGCGAAATGCAATATAAATTAATTGGTGTGTGTGTGGGGGGGGGGGGGGGGGAGATTAAAAAAGGTATAACTCACATTCAAAAAAGTTGTAATTAATATCAATTTTAAATACACATAATGCTTTTATTTGTTCATTAGAACAAGTATATATTTATAAAAACAATCTATAAAAACAACAAAAAAACTTAACAAAACCTTATGCAATCTCAGTCTCGCAACTTATTGAATCGTCACAAGTAAAGCACATAATAATAACACTGATTCCCAACAAATAAATAAATGTAAGAAAAAACATTTTCATGCTCATGTTAATTACACATTGAAAATAAGAGGGGAAATTTCACAATATGACAGAAATAAAAATAACGGTTCAAAAGTCCTACCTGACATCTTATCCATTCCTAAGGAAGAGAGAACTGATTTCGATGCAACCTATTCGAACCTCATTCAAAATCAAACTCAAAGGCATTGCGTAACATCGGAGAATCTACTACAGTTAGCCCTCCCCCCCCTCAATCCCATTCGAATTCTCCCCCCTCTCAAACTCACTTTCTTCAAAGAAGTCTAAACGAGGGAGGGGGGAGGGAGACTCAAGAAAAGGCACCTTAGTGATCGTCTGTACCTGCGCGCCGCTTTGCAGGTACCATTTAATCCCCCTCGAAACCCCCTCTTACAAAGAAACCCCGAAGAGTGGAGACAGAGGGGTGCAGGAGTGAATAGTTAACAGTACTTGGGGGTGTCACAGAGGAGGGGAACGAGAGATTAGCTCCGATCCAGTTATCTTGTTTATATGAAAAAAAGTTGCGCGTTACATTATTTACTGTGCCATTACAAAGATAAATACATCAACACATTTTTTGGATAACAATGTACAGCAAATTTCTTGCTGAGAAACGAGATTTAATTCTGCTGGGATTATTTATCAAAAATTGATTATAGTACCTAATTTTATATTTGAAAAATTATGAGTTCAATATTTTTTTAACAGAGAAAATTGCAAATGAAATTCGAAAATAAAAACCGTATATTTCACTGTGTAAGCGGAGATTTTTTGGTGCATTTTGAATTGAAATAAGGAGATCAGCATATATACGGTTCCGCTAACCTTGAAAAAAATGTAGTTTAAGAAAAATGCCCCCCCCCCCCAAGTTCCTTATTCATGTCCAAGCGATTTTGAATCAGTTTCTGCATTTTTCGTAAAATTCACTTTGGGATATTTCGAGAGTTTGTCCATGTCCAATATTAAGGCATAAGCGAAATTTCCTCCCCCCTCTCATATTAAGGTTTTTATATATTTATTTTTCTTCAATTAAGCTCATATACCAGTTTTTAATTTTCAGTTAAAGTTTGTAGAAAAAATACATTCTTGGTTTATATTGGGAAATATAAATACATAGAAAAGAGAGTTAAATTTGTATAACAGATACGAATCTTATGATCTATATATTTCCCTCCTTAATATAATGATGTGATTAAGTTTTAAGTAACATTTACGGAAATAAAGCGAAAACACAGAAGTACACTAATATTAGTACAGTAGAACTTATAGTAATTATTGAAATTCGTTTCTGTTTCCTAAAAATGCCTTTCTTAAATCTTAGTCTTTTTTTTTCTTTGAACGAAACATTTTTGAGTGTTTTTTTGCGAATTTTAGTATTAATTATAAAAGGATAACCCCATTCTCAACAGTAAAGAAAAGAAAAAAGGTTTAAATGGCTTTCAATGCCCCGGTGCATCGTGTTCGTGTTCAAGTGAATAATTTTTTATAAACAAAAAGTAAACAAACAAATAATAGGTCTTTAGTACCCGTGTTTCATCGCAGAATTTTATTTTGAAATTAGGGGCCCATGTAAAAAACCCTTCCACTCCCCTAAAAAATGTTACTTTTTAAAATTTCATTCAAGTAATTTTTTTAAAAAACGCTAATATTATAAACTATTCAAATACGTTAAAAGATAATTAGAAATTCCTTACGGAACTTTCAAAAATAGAATTTCTAATTTAAAAAAAAATCAATCTCTTCTTAATACAGTGTGATATAAACTGACTTCCTATACTTCTTTATAATTCATAATAATTTAATATTAAAAAAAAAAAAAAACTACAATTAGCACTACAACTGAAAATACAAAAATAAAAGTTGAAGCATCTAAAAAAGTATTTTTGTTTATTGCATCATACCTAGCCAATATTATCAATATACAAAATAAGTAAAATTTTTGCTGCTCTTATTGTGTAATTGTAGTTTCTTATGTTTTTAATATATCCATCACATATTTGTCATCAGCAAAGACCATTCTTCACATGCACTTCACACATCTGAAAAAGAGAGAGAATAAAAATTAAACAATTTGTCTTTTGAAATGTATAATATATACAAAAGAAAGTACATTTAAAATAAGTACAAACAAGTTACTGAAGAACATTTATGTACATATTAAAAAAATAATAAGATCTGGGAATTGAATTTTCAAGTTATGTAATATAGTTGTAAGTGAACTCCAAAGACAGATCAAATATATACAATAAAAAAGAATTATAATTTTTTTCTTACGTTGACAAAGCATTAATCTATTTTACAAATTATAAATATAGCTTAGTAATTATATAAAATATATTTCATCGTTCAAAACTATGACTTAACATAACAAAAAAAAAACCTGAACATGTCTAATAGTATAGTGTTACTTATAAATATATTCTCAATATCCAGCCAAAATATGGAAAAAAAATAACAATAAATAAACCTGTTACACAGAAAGAAAGTAGCTAGTGTACAATGAAAATAAATATACACAATGAAACACGTTTAAAAGTTAAAGAATTGAAATATCGCTGATAGTATATCGAACTTTTATAACTTTGAGATTTTCGGCCTAAATAAAATTTATAATTTTAAATTAATATATTTTATACCTTTGATTTAAAATCATTTTGAAAATACTGCTTGCTCTTTTAACGAAAAATATATGAAAGATGAACACCATCATTTGAAAAATATAATTTGACTTAAAATGCTTAAGTTTAACTTCAGTTAATTAAAAAAACAAAATAGTTTAACTTTTTGTGTGTGGTGTGTTTGAAATTATACAATCTTTAATTTAAACTCAAGAAAAGTGGGAAGGAAGGTTTAAAGGACAACAAACTGCAAAGGTAAAACCTCAAAATTTTTAGCACGATACGTCTTAAGACTTCTTGAGGCCCTGGACCCTTATGCAAATGTAGGCCCCATTAGTGACCCTTAAAAAGTAGACAGTACATAGCATACGCGTTGTCTTATACTCGTACAAACAATAACCCGAAACAAATAAATGTGCATGAATTACAATCGCACAAACCGGCTCGACCAATTGCAACCTTTTGACTAATTGTATAACAATGGTGATGGTGGAAGGCGTAGGCCTATACATGGACGACGGTCATCACATCGCCTAGTTGACATATCATCCGAAATTCTAAGCTTTTTGGAGAATGAAAACGGAAATAACAATTTTGTGTGTGTGTGACAGTTGAAATTATTCGAATTATGATCTTATTACGGCTGAGTTGAGAACGAGACATGGCCCCCATTATGGCCAAGGCCCGGGTCCAGTTGGCTCATGCCTTAAGAGCTAGGTGGGCATTGCGTCGATCGCGATCGACCGACAAGGCAATTTAGAGTGTCCGCCTGAAGTTTAGCCTTTAGTTATTGTCTACGGAAATATTCAAGATTGGCTGGCTGAACGCAGACTTAAGTCTTCTACTGACTATAATTACAAGAACTAACTTTCGATGAAAATGTTTTATTTTTTAATGCATTTTTAATTGTTTGATAATAAACGCATCATTAAATATTATTATATTTGTGGCTATTATTATTGTTTGTATATTGCGTTTTGCTTTAAACGCGGTTTTAAAAAATGTGAGTTATTCATTTTATTTACGTAGTAAGTACATATCCCGTATTTATTATTACGTTATAAAAATACTGCTGGTATTTTCGTTATCTTACCACACCTACGACCCTGGGCAGTGGGTACACTTGTGAATTTTTCAAAGGAGGCGCGGGGTGGTGGTCCAGGGTCGAATGTCTACCATTCTCATATTTTACCCCAATACGCTGTCAAACATATATTTTTTTTCATTTTGTAGATTGCCGGGAACAATGAACAATAAGAAATAAATTATTGAATACATAATTAGCATTAATTAATAAAAAACTTATTAATTACAAATACTTCATTAAATTTTACTTGGGATTATAATCGATCAAAAACAATCGTGGGCTATGGAGGAGGGTTTGGAACCGTGGACTCTTCCCCCTCCATTTGTGTGGGTCATTGATACTAGTTGGACCGCAACACCTTAAAAAAAATAGAAGTAGCCCGTATCCTGGAAAAGTCTGCCCACCCCAGCCTTAAGACATCTCTGATTAAAAGTAAGCCAGACAGTTGTACCAGGACAACCCCTTGCTTACGTGACAGAGAAAAAAAATGTAAACACGAGACGCTCACGAAGTAGGGCAGTAGGGTTTAAAAAAGTATTTCTCCCCCTAAAAAAAAGTTACCGTTAGTAGCACCATGCAAAGTGAGAAACGTCTTACACCGAAACACGTGCACTTTTTCTTCAAGATGTCTCTCTACTGAGGGGGGGGGGAGGTAAAAAGGAGAATACTTACATATAGGGAAAGTGAACCCTCCCCTCCTGCCAACGCAGTGTAGTGAAAGTTACTATATATATATAAAAAAAACTAACAAGTTCGTATCCTGGGACTCTAGTGCTCCCCCCTCCCCTCTTCTGGCAGTAACAAACTAAATAAAACGTACCCGTTTCACACGTTGCAGTTCCAAAGAGTGAAAGGTGCCCCCATCCCTGAATTCATCACCCATAAAAAACGGTGGGGATAAAAAAAGAACCCCTTTTTTTAATACATCCTTAAGAAGTTAGCGAAAGTTTTCCCACGTATCATAACCTTGACTTATATTTTTTTAGAATATATAATGTGGGACAGTGGGACAACTTAGAAACCTACTTACCCATATCCGTGAAAAGGGGGCATTTTGTAGGGGGTGTATGATCAACAATGCGGATATATTCGTAAATAATCAGTATATTATTCGCTTCGACGTTATTCATCCTGCTATTGAAAGACAAGAGTATGTATCAAATCCGTACAGTAGACGGCGAACATTCTTTTAGCTGTAAAAATTTTACAATGACCTTGAAGTTAATTCTGACTTTTTTGTTAAACATTTTATTATGGTTTTATTTATTTATTCAACATATCTGTCACAACAAAAGAAGGATAAAGGATATTAAAGAATAAAAAGGTTTAAAGAGATATCCATAGAAGCACCATGCAAATTTACATAATTTTCAAATAAATTATTGCTTAGGGAAAGCTAATAACTGTATAAGAAATATTCAAATAATTTGTTCATGATGATTCGAGATTGACAACTAAGAGGCAGTATAATATCAGATGCTGTTCTGTTTCTGGTACAGGAAACCGTATACACGCGTAAGTGCACTAAAATATTCACACTAAGCAATTATGAAGTTACTTATTTACTTACATCCCACAAACTTGACTATCACCCGAGATGACTCTTAATAAAATTTCTAAAAAGTGAGGGCATTCGGGAGATATCAAAGAATTGCCTTTTTAGCACGAGGTTTTTACCACCTTTTTTTTATGCCGTGTGCATAAGGGTGGGGGTGTTTAGAAGGTTCACTCCCTCATAGGTTAATAAATTTTTAATTGTCACTATAGAGACTAGCCCTCGGCACATGCTTTTTAGAACGTACCCCCTCTCCATAAGAGAGGTATGTATACTGAATAGACCTTAGCAGTTCCATAGACAAACCAAAATTCTGGCGAATAACAAAAGCAAAATGTGCTGAGAGGCATACAAAAAGGCATGTAAGATTTATTTATATAGAATTGTACATACATTTAATTTTATCCATGTACAGTAACATCACCAGGGACGTCATAAGGCATGGACCAACTGGGCCGGGCCTCGGACTCGGTGAGGGTCTCATTTCGTTCTCAACTCTGTCTTAATAAGATCATGATCCGGATAATTTTAATGTAGTCAAATATTATTCCCGTACATATTTCCTGAAAAACAGGGAATTTTAAACTGCAAGTCAACTGGCAAAATTGGTAATATTGTATTATTATGTGATGACCGTTGTCCATGTCTGGACCTAGGCCTAATACCATAAGTAATCACTCAACTCATTTAGTTGAAATGCGGCCGTCGGTGCCTAGATTTTTGAGGTTTTGAGTCGTGCACATATAATTGTTTCAAATTACCGTTGAAACAAATATTCGGTAATACATGCTACATAACCTCTATTTTTCCACAAGGGACCCCAAAAATTTTAAAATTTCTCTCGGCCCAGGGCCTTAAAGAGTCTTAAGACGTCTCTGAACATCACATATATAATTAAAAATTTAACGAATTCCAAAGACTAGGATAGATATATTCATAAGGTAAACAGTAAAAATCTCAGATTTTCTAATGTGTGTATAATACACTAATTTTTAATATTTTTTAACTAAACAATTATAAGCCAGCGTCTGGTTTTTATTCCATCGTTAACAAATTTTGTTAACTTTTTTAACGCAAAAAATTACAATAATTGAAATTAATTAGTCTTATATCGTCGACCTATTTGAATCAGAAGAGAGCATCAAACACAGTAATAATAACGATGACGGCATTTGGCAACTTTTTTAAGTTGGCGAAATATTTCGTTTGGCGGAATTGGTCGACCGTCGCCCAATCGAATGTAACCGATATAGGTAAATTTCAATCAAAGTTAACATTAGATTAAGCAAAAATGGATGCTAAATATATCTCGACTAAGAGACGCTTTAAATTGGAGGCCAGTTGAACAGAGGCGGGTTAAAAGAGTACCAACTGTATGATTATTATTTATCAGCATGATAAATAATATAATATATATTACACACAAAGAGTTTCTATATATCTATATATAATGATAGTTAAATATTAACAACATACTAGAGTTTCTTTAACCATATTACTGTAAAATGTGTAGTCACTGAGACAGAAAAGTCCACAACAAAAACACGAAAGCACATCCCATGTCCATTACGGAGCTTTGAATTTGACGTTGAAGAACGGATGCTTGTCCATCAAACATCAAAAACATTTCGTCACAAAAGAAAGTAAGAGAAAGGAATAATAAGAAGATTTCAAATCTTGCATACAAGCAGGTAGGATGGAATCATTACCAGAAATCCATTAAAAACTGCTATAGGCAGGATATCGCTGGTTACACTACATTTAGCATGTCTTAGAAGCTGGATTTGACAAGGTGTATTGAACTATTATTCGCCAATAAAAGCGCTTGTCAGGCTGAAGCAGGAGCCATTTCGGACGCTCATACAAGTAAAAACATCACTGTCAGCAATTACTGTGCCAATTATCCATCATTAAATCACTTTTAATGACGTCTTAACATGCCCTAACATTTAATGTTTGATTTTTGTTTTCTATCCCTTGAGATGGTAGATGCTCAACAAACATGATCTCAAAGTTTGTTCTCTAGAGTCTTTATGTTTTTTGCTCGATTCTTGCTTACAAAACTAGAGAGAATATTTTTTTTGCTCCTTATTAGATGTTAAGAAAATGATAGTGAGATAGTAATTGTTGGGAGTGCCTTGGTTTATTTAAATTTTAAAAAATCGTTGCCTCTTTTAATTTAAATTTTGAATCCTTCTTTCCCTTTATTATTTATTCTTGTAATGAAAAATAAGCCTTCCGTGTTATGTATTAAAGAATATGGAATGCTGTGATAATTATGTTACGCTGAATAAAATTAGTAAATAAAAGTATTTTATGTAATACACATGTGTTATTAAGTGATAAATAGCATTTCACACATAACAAAAAAACATCACATGAATTTACGCCATTGGAGTTAATTCATGTGACGTCATAGTCACTTGATAACTGCATTCAGGTATTTCCAGACTTTCCACTGTTGCCAACTTTTGCTTTTTACATAAAGTTTTTCTTAAACAGTACATGTTTGACAACAATAACTATGCACTTAAATAAACAAAATGCAATCGGTTTAAAAGTACACGTATAGTATACGAATTATTTTTTTTAAAAAATTTGAAACACTTTTAGAAAAAACTTAATATTTGATATACTCTTAAACAAATTATCGAACATGAAATTGTTTCTAAATTTTACAAGTGGAGCAACAAGTTCAAGTCCAATGCCAGCTCTGAGTTCATTTGGGAACACGTGATTATATTTATCACGTGATTGTATTTATCACGTGACCGTCGTGAATCTAGCCTATTATGCAATGTTTAGCTAAAATGCAATAATTGGGGTAATTATTAATATGAAAAACCAAAGTTTTTAAAAATATAATTATAAAAAGATATGTTTTTATTTTTGCTTCTTAATTATCTTCATGTTTTTAAAACTATAGCCTAACATACCAATTTAAAATATTATACCTACTTAAAGGTGCCTAACGACGTTCGGAATTGCTATTTTGAAAGATTATACACAAGGATATCTTTTTTATATTTAGTGTCAAAGTCGAACTAGAATATATATATGAATATGTATATCACACAATTCTATAATTGAGCAAAAATTTGAAAATTTATGAATCCTAGATCCCATAGAATACAAAATCCCCATTCAACATATCAATGGCGAATATAAAAAAAATAAAATTGCAACGTTTTCAAACAAAATTTAAAAATTATTAGATAAAAATTTATGAAATATCCGAGCCAATCTCGGACTTATGACCGATAAGGGGGGTTAAGCTAGTTGGATGGCGCCAACCTTCCCCCTATCGCAATTGGTAAGCTGATAAAAAAATATCCAAATTCTCAAAAATTTAAAATTTTAAAAAGTTAATACCTAAAAAGTTAAGCTATTCGCCATTGCATTCTAAAAGCTATAACCCATAAAAATGTTAAAATTCTAAAACAACTGAGTGCATAATATAATTGAACCATCAAACATCAAAGATGATGCCCCCCTATTTAAAATGGTCGTATAGAAGAAAAAAAAATCTCTAAGGTCTGAAAGTTCAAGTTAAGAACCCAATATATTCCCAAATGAAATACCTCAAAACATTAACATACAATGCATAAATCATCAAAAACTCACCAAAAAGCATCCTATTAATATATCAAATTGAAGAATGGTATTAAATTTCTGAAAAAAATTTTCATTTCTCCTATATCAATCACAACTCCTACAATACTAACACACAACTCCCACAATGCCACGTTAATCCAAAAGATCCATATTCTTACATTAGAGATTTTATATATATATATATATATATATATATATATAATCAAAATTCTCTACAAAAGATAACACATATAATACAAAAAATATCAATTCAATAAAATACAAAATTTAGAGGAGATATGAAAGATTGAAACAGAGCAAAATACAAAAGAATGGATGCTTCAGTATTATCAACATTGCTGACTTAGGACAGCTAGTATACATAAAATTTTTTCAAAAAAATCCTTCTGTATAAAAGTGGGTTGAACATGTTTTTTGGCCAGCCAACCTTCCCCCTTTTTTTTGTTAATAATACCGAGCAAATACCAATTGGAAATAATGGATAGGAAATCTAAATCCATTATAAGGAAGAGGTAACTTACCCAAAAATTGCATACTGAAATGCAGAGCCCGCGCTAAATCTGAGTACAATAACCAAGTTATTGCCAGACTCTGGACCCAAATACAATTTCAAAACAAAGCAAAGGCTGAAAAATAGCACTTAGCAAAAGTATGAAAAGCATAGAAATAATAAAATAAGAAATGTAAACATACTACCATTATCTTAGAGACTCTTAATATAGTTTAAAAGTTATAATATATTCTAAAAAAGTAATTTTATCTAAAACTAGAAACTGTATTAAAATATTAGAAGAATAATAATATAATATAATTAAAAATATAATATATATATAATTATATTTTAAGAATATTAATACAAGAAAAATTATTCAAATTAAATTTATAGGCAAAAATGGAGGAAATATATTTTTAAAGTCATGAAAAGTGCTTCTGTAATAATAATATTTTGCCTACATACAGCAGAGACTTCTGTACAAAGCATGAACTATATATATGCAACATATAACTTAGGTGTAGATTTATTCATAGTTTAATATATTAGAGTTGAGAAATTTTAACAAAATACACTCGTTATTATTTCAATCGATCGCAACTCTGAAAATAAGTTGAAATTTTCAGAAATCCTCGTTCAGCCCCTGTATAGAAGTCCTACTTATATATATAGGCAAACCATTATTATCATACAAGCATTTTTTCATAAAAGCAGAATTTGATATACATCACTCTTCCTTCATTTTATGACCAAAAAAATTGCATTTTAATATTTTTTTTTGTAATAATATTCTAAAAACAATTTTATACGTATATTCTAACTGAAATGGCACTAAATATCAAAATAATATATTCATTTGTACACTTTTTCAAAATCGAATTTCCAAACGTAGTCAGCCGCCTTAAGTATCAGGAAACGCATAATTATAATTTCGCCAATTCATATAAACTCTACATGATTTCCGTCTAATATAATTTATGAAGTTCAACTCTACAGTAAAATCAAATTAATCATCAGTGTTGTAAGATAAATAGAATTTTGAAGCATAACAATCAAGCGTGACACTTTAGCTTTACTATTACCCAACGCAAAAAACATTTAACAAGTAATATAAAAAAAATTAAGTCAGTTCCTACTTTGAATGGATGAATAGAAAGTATTTTATTAACGATTGTAAACTTGAATACAAGATTTATATATATAGTCAAAATTTCTCTACAAGAGAGGGATGAATAAACATTAAACAAATTTGACAAAAATTGAAAGTGCAAGATAACCAGGCAATATATTTAAAAAGGATATATAAAAAATTAAAATAATAGAGTTAAATATAAAAAAAATTATAAAAGTATGGATGTTACAGTATTATAAACATTGCTAACTTAGGACAGCTTATATATAAAATAATTCATATAAAAGTGGAGTTGAACATGTTTGGATATATATATATATATAGGGAGACAGTGAGCTACATAATAGTTGGAATTGAAAAAAAAAGCATGATTTGTTTGCATTGTTGCAACAATGCACACTAGATTTGGCTAGTTTGGCTGAAAAACCGGTTTTCGACGCCAACTTTTGTCATTGTTTTAATAGTCACATTGTTACAACAATAGAGACGAATCTAAGTTGGCGTCGAAAACCGGCATTTAATTTAATTTAATTAATGAAATAATATTTGAAAAAACTATATTAACATCAAGTGTCATCCAGTACAAGTTTTAAAAAATTATTTGAGCTTGATTGGATGAACAGAAAGTATTTTATTAACGATTGAAAATTTGAACAAGATTAATATATATATATATATATATATAGTAACATAAAATGAAAGAAATGCATGGCATAATAAAATTGATAATACAAAATAATATCACTAACAAAGCTAGAAGATTTAAACCAGATTTAAAGAAACACACTTTAAAAATGATGGAAGAGTCTATTATAGAAGAATTAACTAAGCGTATGTATAACATGGAACAGAATTAGAACTTTAAAATGTAAGAAGCCAAAAGAGTCAATAGACTAAAATGAAGACCTGTTATGATTTCTAAAGCTGTTGCTGAATTAGGACCAGCAAAATTAGGGTTAAATATATTTTATGGATCCTACCTTCCCCTGTTCAGCAGAAATTTTATACATAACAGGAAAACATACCAATATTGAAAAGTTAGGCCTAAAACCAACCACGTGTAATTTGCAACCAAAAGAAAAATAAAATAAAAATAATAGAAAATATGAAAGGAAATGAATCCTAACAAAATGCAAATAAAAATAATTTTGAAAAGGAATAATTAAGCAAAAACTTACATGAAAAAATGCAAATAACCGGAGAGCGGGAAAAACTGTACGTACGAGAACAAAACGCTAAATGAATGTTAAAAATGACGTGTTAAGTTGGTAAAACCAGATGCAAAAATTAGTGGCGCCACCTGGATAGTTTTTTTGTAATTAAACAAAGCAAACTAAAACAAATTGAAAATAATAAAAAACAGAAGGAGAAAAAAACAAAGAATAATACTTAAACTTTGAAAAGGAGAATTAGAGAGATAATTTAGAAATATATTTAAAAATGAAGTTACTTGGATAGTTGTATTCCAAGCAATTATTGCGGAATAGCTTAAAAGTATTTTGCTTAACATCATTATCTGTGACTAAATCGTTATTTCTTTTTATAAAATTTAAGATGATATTTCTAAAAATAAATAGAGAGAGAGAGAGAGAGAGAGAGAAGTAGGTTACTTTCCCAAAAAGGCATTTTAATAATGTTAAAATCAAAAGAGTCTCTTTTATCAAAAATATTACTAATTAGTATATTATTCTTAACAATTAATTGTAGGTCTAAAAAGTTTGCAGAGTCATTATTATAATTGGTTTTTAATAATTTCAGATATTGGGGATAATATTTAAAACTAGGAACAAAATTTACTATATTACTAAAGATGATTAAGTCATCTATGTATCTAAAAAAGTAACAAGAATCGATACTAATGTTATCATATTCATAAAAGTGCAGATAAATATTGGCTAAACAGTTACTCGCAGGTCCTCCTTGTGGAAGACCTTTAATTTGCTGATAATAAGAGTTATTGTGAAAAATATAATTTTCATATAGTACTAAATGAATAATTGAAAGATATTTATCATACTTAATTAGTTTATTCAAAGAATATTTGTTATAGGCTATTTTGAGAATTTTAACCATATCCCCAATATATATGGAATTAAATAAATCTTCAAAGCCATAGGTGTGAATAGAAATAATTTTTTTATCTTGCATGTACTTAATGATATCCAAGCTATTCTTAACTATAATCGAATTATCAATACTGTCTAATGTGGATTGAATAACCTTTTGTAGCTTTCTACCCGGAAGTGTAATATAAGTTTTAAAGCCGTTTGTTATAGTCCTAAATTTAATAGGATTTTTATGAAATTTTGGAGTTATGAAAATATGAGGGAATTTAATATCCGAAATGCGTAAATCTAATTTTTTATAAAAAGCAGAAATTCGATTAAAAATTTCTCTATTGCTAGAATTAGATTTTTTAAAAGCATTATTATTATGAAAATGTCTATTAAGCATATCAGCATACAACCATTTGCAAATAATTGCATAATTACCCGGAACTTTATCAACATAAACAATAATGAAATTCTTTTGTAGTTCTACAATATGATGCTTAAGATTTTTGTAAATTAATCCACAATCAGTTTTATAGTTATTTTTCAGTAACTCTTTTAAAACATTGCATTTAAATTCATATATATATATATATATATATATATATATATATATATATAATATATATATAGAGAGAGTGAGCTAATAGAGTAGGAATTGAATAAAAGTATGGCAAAATCTAGGATTGTACAATCTTCCCAAAGCGTTTTTGTTCACAACAATCACTTACATTTAAACAATGAAAGATGCACGAAAACACATTTCATTCCATACAATTTACTTTCAATTTTGCCTAATAACTTAAAAATATTTCTCAGTCCACCTTTTCACCTTTATGAATGACAACTACAGAAAACGACACGGGAGGGGGCAAAAAATCCATAAGCAATATTGAATGGCAAAATGACTCCTCCCAACCTTTACCATGTAGCGTGACCTAATAATGTGACCACTTACCGCATTTTTCCCCAAGATTCGTTCGGCTTAATCACAATAGTATGGTAATGGATATCATTTGGAAAACAGGATGGGAGGACTTCATACCACAACAAAAAAGAAACAATTCTACCCGGCACGGGATATTAAGATACATTTTTTTATATATTTTTATACAATAAGGTTCTCGGCTGGGGCATAAATGTGTAATTAATGCTTTTTCAGCACGCAGTTCACCACTTGAAGGACTATTCTTCAAGAGGGTCATTTTTAGCTGTATCAGTTCATTTTCCTTCCCCCCTTCCTTCGACTGACAAGGTGCTGTTGATGGTTTCCTCACCCCCCTTCCAGGGTCGTTTTTATGCAGCAATCCAGTACAAAGGGACTATTATAATTTGTTGCATTAACTAAGACCCGAAAGTGCACGCTATTTGCTATAAACAGTTAATTGAAGAAACGCAACAGACCATTCTGAAGTTGGAAATGAAATTGATGATTGTCGTGCAAAGTATGCACGGAAGAATAGCATTGCTTCTTATTGCACGATAATAGTACATTTATTACAGTTATAAAGAAATGGCTTTGTGTTATATTTCTCACACTGTACCTATACAATGGATTCGGAATAAATTTATTGCTTTTTGTATGGAAATTAGAAGGTTCTAGAATTCAATTTGTTACTTTTGTGTTCAGAAAATGTTACAAATTGACAGTTCGTTTACAATTTTGGAGTTATAGCTTTTTATGCAATCATTTTTCCTCATTTCTTCTTTTTTTAAAAAAATTATTTGAAAATTTTGAATGTGATATACTTTTTATTTAATTTAATTTGAGAATATTATTTATTAAAATATAAAAATCTTTCAAATTACTGACCGAGAAATTTTTTAAAAAAAAATCTGTATAAAAAGAAATAAATAACAATACAAAAATAGAAACAAATACTTTTGAAAACTGAAAAAGTATTCAATTCACACAATCAGATTTTAAATTTTTTTCACTCTTTTTAATGAAGTATATATATATATATATATATATAATTTTCTTTATTATATATGAATATAAAATAGTTCATTAGCTCCACTAATATATAGTGGCCGCGGGAGCCAAGTGGTCAAGGCATCGGATCATGGCTAGTGTGTCATGAGTTCGAGCCCAGTACCACTGAAGACCCGCCGTGTAGGGAAGCGATGCACGTTAAATCTGTCGAGAGCTCAAATGTCCTCCCGTTGGTATGGTAGTTAGGAGAGGAAGGAGGGGGGCTCTCTCAGGTGTCGTCCGCGTCACTTGACCATGGTTCAAAATTACGCGGTCCGTCGCCAAAAGCCCTCATGTAGCTGAACAGTGCGACGTTAATATTCATTCATTCCACTAATATATATTAGTATTTTTAATTATATAACTCTATGGCGGCGACAACCGAGTGACATAGTCGTAAACTCGTGGACAATGTTGCTACGTTCGAGTACCTCTAAAGACCCGCTGGGTAGAGGTTGATTCTCATTAAATTTCTTGGGAATTAAAGTCCTCACGCTTTCGCGGTGTGGGAATTTAGAGATTGTGTTGCCAGCTAAGGGGGTCCTCATCACTAGGTCGAGGTTCAAAATTACGAAGTCCACCACCAATAAACTCTAAAACAGAGATCTGCAATCTTTCAGCTGTGCCGTGCCAAGCCAATCTACCAACAGGATTCAGCGTGTCACACAATAGGACATTTTTCAAACAATTCGATTCCCAAGATAATGCATGTAGAGAATAGAGGTCAATAATATAGATATTTACAGTTTTATATTTATTAATTTTGCATCATTTAAAGAAATTTCTTAACATAAAAATAAAAATAGCATAAAATATACTATTTCTTCAACAAAAATATAAAAAATTTAAATTGTGCATATATTATGTATTTTTAAACATATTTATTAAAATAAGAAATAGATAACATAAAATATAAGTATTTCCCCTCATTATAAAAAAAAAATAAAAAGATAAAAATTTTATGGGAACCCTAGTGTTTTTTCACCGCTTTACATTTTCATAATGCAAAATTAAGTGTATAATTTGTGACTTTCAATTTAACACGATTCTGAGCACTTAGTTGCGAAACACTTTCGTTGCGAACTTGAAATATTATTCATATGAGGAAACATTTTTTTTTTTACTTACATATATATAGAACCAAAAGCGTAAAGCAGAGAGAGTACATGCAATTTTCTCTCTTCAAACAATTAAATCTCTCCAGCAATGACATTCAGTAGTTTACAAAATAGCTGTGAATTTATTTTTAGAGTTATCTTCCAGATTTTTTCGAAAATTCCGTAAATCTCCATATTTTTGAAGATGTTTGTCAAAATCCATTATAAATTTATCAACTTCCATCCACTCTAAAATTGGCAAATTTGTTGAGAAGTGCAGAGTGCTACTGAGTATTGTACCGCATACCACATGTGGCACACGTGCCATAGATTGCCAATCCCTGCTCTAAACACTTTTGGGTGAGCTTTGTCCTCTCTGGCATTCTGTGAATAGTTTTCCTGTTCTTTTAAAGTCATTTCACATGTCTCAATTTTGAAACACAATTACGTTATTACACAATACAAACATCTACAATTACGTTTTTGTTGAAAGATTATAAAATTGGATACCTCAGAAATAATCAACCAAATTCACTGTCTAATAATGTTTAAAATAAAATAATACATCAGTCGATTGATAAAATATTGCCTAATTTTTTGTGTAAGCTTTGTAGTGATCCAATACAAATTTAAACGAAATTTTTAATTGCTTTAACATATTTTTTGAAAATAAAATTCAGTACTGGTGAAAGTAGACATCTGAAAAGAGGTCAGAGACAATTTTGTAAGTAACTAATAGTTTCCAACCAACACACGAAAATTGATTTATAGTACCTCTCCTTCATTTCTTTCTTCAATGAGAAAAGTTAATAATTCAGAAAACTATCACCGTTTTTATTTGAATCTAAGCCGCCATCGATTGTAAGCCGCACCCCAAATTCTCAACAAGTTTTTGTGAAAAATGAAAAAATAACATAAAACGGTTTATCGACATCCAGTTTTACGAAATTAAAATAAATTTAAAATAAGAACTAATAAGAAGTGAGTTATTAATTAGTTATTTTACCAGTATTGTAAACTTTTAAATACATACATGAACCTGTTTCTCTAATTCAGCGTTTCTCAAACTGTGGGGCGCGCGCCTCCCTTGAGAATACATTCTGACATAATAAAAAATAATATACACATTTACACAGATATAATAAATGTATCAATGCTACACAATGTGTATTTGATAATTAATTTAGCAATACTAAGTTAAGAACAAGTTTAATAATCGCCAGTGACCCCATGGTCATGTCATATATAAAATTATATACAAAAATTAACACTTATCTTGATAATTTGTTCGGTTTATAATTAATCCCTTAAAACCGATTAAAAGTTACGCAATTCGCTCCCAATGCATCGGACACATTGCCAAGGTCCTTCTATTGCCTCCCATAGCCTTCAGAATAATTTTATGGATAGCAGTGCACAGAAAAGATCGTACTTCGGAAATACGTATATATACGTCCGGGGAAAATAACACTTTGGCTGAGTGAGACGTTCATATATCCGGCGGCACTTAAGAAGTTAAAGTCGTATTCCAGCTTTAGCATTAAAGTATAATGTAACTGAATTCAATGTATTATTATTGCATGGAGGGGGGCGCGATGAAATTTATGATTGAACACTGGGTCGCAAATATTGAAAGTTTGAGAAGTACTGCTGTAATTGCTACGACTCTGTCGCACCCGATTTTCAGTAGGATTGACTTCGGAAAAAAAGTGCTGCTTAGATTCGAGTAAATACAGTAATTATTAATTGAAGAAATATTTTTCTCATTTGATCGTTTGACAGTAATCTAAATTACATTTATTTTTTAACGTTTGGTTATTACTCATTTCTGAATTTTATTTACATTAATTGGACAGCAAAAGAAGCAAGGCGCCAAATTAACAACCAGCACACAACCCTGGATTTTGATAAATTTATTAGAAAAAAATCTATGTTCCTAGTTTTGAATGACAAAATTGCTGTTCATGTTAAGTGTAAAAATAGTAATTTTGATTTAATTAATGGTGAATAATTTAGGAAACATTTTTATTACTGTTAATAGTAGAAACCATTCGGTGAACCGTTCATGCTCTGTCTATTACTACTTTTTCTGAGTAACATTCCATTTCTTCTCTCCCCCCCCCCTCTTTTCCATTTGAGGGCACATTGGACCGACATTCATCACATGTGCAATTACTAATAATGAAACCCAGCCGTGCATTACACCATTAAGAAAAGTGGTAACGAAAAGATAGAAAAAAATATATATACGGACTGTTATAGCATCGTAGAACCATATATATATATTTTCTTTCCTTCTTTCATATCGGAAATAAACAAAAAAACGCCGGGGTTGGACAAAAAAATGGCCCATTCTCCCCTCGGGTTGTTCTTGTCCAGTAATGACAGGGTACACTACGATGATTTATAATAGTCGGCCTACAGGTGCCTTAATGAAATTAAAGGTATCAGAACGAATGATGAATGCGTGCCTGAATGCGTCGCAAAACGAGAAACAATATGACAGTAATGTCACAGACCTAGCAAATGTGTTATTACAACATACCATAAGATTCATTTTTCCCACTACTTCATTTTTTTGGCGACTATTTCTATGACCGAGAGAACACCTTTAATTTTAAGCTCCTCTGCCTTTCATTAAGTAATTACACTTTTATGCTGAAACACCAATGCGAAGACTATTTTGTGTTTTGCTCAGTTGACCACTCATTTGAAACTGGGTGTTTTAATAAAAGAACGGTTTAAATACGTTTGCTTGAAATGCAATAAAGTCTGATGTAGTTTTATTTTTTAATCTTAGCAAAGAACTGTAGAACAAAGACTCTTGACCATCCAGCGTTCGAAAAGATTCGACCAATCAAAACAGTTCATGCATTGGAACTTCGGCTTCTGATAGGTGGATTGCATTCGGTTTGTGTGTGTGTGCTTGGCTATTATATTATTAAATGTATTTGGAATTATTTCGTTAAAAATTTAGAAATGCATCAAGAATCAAAGTCTTCGATAAGTATTTACATCATAAATACATTGATCGTCTTGTAAATTTTGATTTATTTTCCAAATCCACCACATAACAATAGAATCACAAAATCCTTGTCAGTGGTCTAATTGTAAAAATTGAAATAATTCTTCTTACAGTTAACATTTTTTTGTATACACTCTGAAAGATTTATCACTATACAAAATTGAACTATCTATACAAATCTGCAACTATCAGCACGAACATTTTATTCCTCTAACATTTAACAGGAAGGGACTATGAAAGGTCTTCTGAAAAGTCATCAACTACTGAAAGACTACTGAAAAGACTTCAAAGACTACTGAAACGTCATCAACAACTTATTCTAGACACATTTCATCAGCAGTATCCAGGGACGTCTTAAGACTTCTTGAGGCCCTGGTTCCCTATGCAAAAGTAGGCCCTGGGCCTTTACACGGGTCATCTCTATGACCCATAGAAGTAGACAGTGCCGGTTTAGGCTCATTTTGGGCCCTACACGCAGACGATATAGAGGTCCCTTGGCAATGGCGGATCGAAATTAATAGCCAGAAAATCTGGTTAAGTCCAGCTTATGCGGGCCCCAGGGCGCACGCCCCAAGTGCCCAATGGATAAATCGGCACTAAGTACATAGCATACATTGTCAAATATCGTACAAACAATAACCCAAAACAAATAAATGTGCATGACTTACAATCGCACAAACTGGCTCGACCGACTGCCGCCTTTTGACTGAATGAGAAATGATGATGTATGGTGGTAGGCCTAGGCCTAGACATGGACGACGGTGATCACATATAGCCAGTTGACACATCGTCCAAAATTCCCAGTTTTTCGGAGAATATAATCAGAAATAATATTTGATAGTTGAAATTATTCGAATTATGATATTATTAAAGCCGAGTCTAAAAACGAGAGGAGGTCCCCATTGTGGCTGAGGCTCTGGGTCCAGTTGGCCTATGCTCTTTAAAACGTCCCTGGCAGTATCTACACCACCTTTAGATTGATATATTTTGATTTCCTTCACCCTTTGAAGCAACAAGACGGCTATTGGCGACGGATATCGTAATTTTGAACCACGGTCAAGCGGTCAACACCTGAGCTGCATCCCCCTTTCTAAAGTTACAGTTACCAAAAAAAGTTAGTTTTTCTTAGTTGCTTTGTAAGAAACCAATACATATATATTTAAAGAAAACTAAATAAATAGCTGAGAAGGGTTAACGGTTCTTTATATTCATAAATATATCACCATTATTAACAATGGTGTATAATTTTGTTATAAGTTCAGGACGTATGCAGCTGATAAATATAGAGGGAAAACGCTGGTTAGAAAGATTTAACTAGTGTTAAACATGAATTAAAAGCTCAGAAATCGTAGACTGAGAAAAACTCTCACACTAGACATCAAATTAAAACTATAGAACTCGCGCAAGAACTCTCTCACAAGATCTGATGACAATGTAAAAAACGCCAAATGGCTTACATATGATTCAATTTCTTTTACTATATCACTAGAGCAAAATCAAAAGAATGTTGTTTATGAAGACGTAAGATATATAGAATTATCAGTAATAGATTTTTTTCCTTAACAATCAGAACCATTTCTTACCATCAGAATTACTTAAGAAATCAATAATTTATATAAATTACACCTACACATGTAAGCATAGGTAAAACAGGTCATATTGACAGATGATCAAACACACAAATTTTATCAAAAAAAAATATTTTAAAAAATCCCATTTTAGACAGCTTGAGTATTAGTGAATTGTACGATGTGAAAATGTTGCTTTTATAGAACAAATACAAACAGTTGGAATAAAGTAAAAAATAATCTCAAAGCATGAAATAATTTAATTTGATAATGGATAAAATGAATATATAATGAATAAAAAGATTTCAAATATACATAATATTATCTTTATATACTTGAAATTAAAATATTTATACCGCACTTATTCATCTAATATATTTATATTATTAAAATATTTATTCAAAATATATTGAGTAAATCTTAGTATATTTCCATCATTGATCTTTTTGCAGACTCTGAAATCCAGAACCGAAAATAACTATTAATTATATAAAAGATGCAGTTTGGAACATCGAAACAGTAGTAGTATGCAACATCAGAGTATATAATTATGAAACATCAGAAAAATAATGAATTATTTTTAAATCATAAAATTGACAATAATTTTGAGAGTATGAATATTTTTAAAATGATACAATTTTATTAAATTAAATTAAAACAATTCCCCCAATATATATCTTAGGTAAACACTAAAATGAAGTCAAATGGGAAAAATTTTAGAAACCGTTGACATACTGCTGATGCACCATAAAAAGAGCAAAATATTGTAAATAGAGAAATAGTGTTGTTTCAAGTTAGCATTATTATTATTATTTATATTAATAAAATTTATGAAATGAACAGTGTTCAAAAGGGAGTGCTCGGAAAGAATGTTTAATTAATTAACGGAATTTTGTAATTCATCAAAAAGTCAAGTAGAAAAATTTCGTAATAATTGCAAAACATTAGAATTTTTTTAATCAAGATTTGAATCATTGTAGTAAAAATAAACTTTCAACTGATGAATAATTCAATAAATTGGTGAAAAACTGCACATATATTCTTAAACTGAAATGATAAAAAAACTTGTTTTCTATATCAACTACAAAAAAGGCAGAGAATATATTGGAATTTGAAATAACAAAGATAGCAAACTGATAGTACTTATTTGAATTTTTTTTAAAATCGTTTTTGCTTCAGTGATGTTTCTATAAACTTCTATAAATTTATTGGACTTCTTTTTTTTTTGGAAAGCAGAAAATAAACTTGAGTTTATATCTTATTCTTATTTCGTCACCAAGTAAATTACTAGGGGTCGGTTTCCAAGCCCTAGCTCAGTGTCACAAACAATCAAAATCAATATGCTATATGACGGAATATGATTAATTTTAATTTTGTTCCTGCCAAACATTCCAGCTACAAGTCAGTAGTTTTACTTTGGTCCAGTGTTGTTTTAAAAATTAACAATCCTCTTTCAATTAAAACTATTTCCATAAATTATGCCTTTTTCTAATGAAACCGAAGCACCCAGTAATAATATTTGAAGGAGTTCAATTACCTTTCTCCACAGTAAGATGCATTCCATGATGGTCAGTCGACCTTCATAGAAGGCGTATACAGAACATAGACAAGGACATCCACAGAATGAAGCCCATAACTCGGTTATTTAAATATCTGTCATGAAAAAATTAAACAAAAATAACTACCGAATTTCCATGAATATCTTTTTTCCCCTTTCCTCCACATAAAACTTCTGACCTCACAAATAACTTTTTCAGTTTGCCATACTTTAGCGGATTTCATTGTTATTTTGTTTTTTATCTATTTTTTTCTCTTCTGCGTACATAGTCACGTCCTGTTGGCTACCTTGACATGTTTATAGATCTACGAGGAAGGCTGTTATTGGAGAACCAAGCTCCCTTTGGTACTTCGGACTGATAATATTTCAAAGAAGTATATATGAAAAAAAAATAGTCCTCAAAGCAATTTCGAAATGCCAATTTATGTAGAATTTTTTCTGCACGCGACATGTACAGGTATTTTGTGGGAGGAATATATATAATAGCGAGTGTATTTGTGTGTGTAGATGAAGTTCACATGACAAATGCAAAAGAAAAACTGTTACTGGCTCCAATAGCATTGCGCCGCAAAATTTTCAGTCGTGTGTTAAGAAAATCTAATGCCGCAACGTAGGAAAGATAAATCATCATAATTGAAAAACTATGATTTAGTTAAATTGTAGGGAAAATAGGAAACAAATATAGTTAACATAAAAGAAGGGAATTTAGACAAGAGGTCAAGTAAAATCTCATAAAAAAAAGTACAGCGATAAAATTGATTTTTTTGAATGCCAAATTGGCAACATTTTGCTAATTTTGAAAGATTAGCCAATGACTCTAGGCATAAAGCAAACTATGCTATAAACATCATCATGAATTATATCAAGTATTTTCAATAAAGAAAAGATAAAGATTATAGAATTTGTATAAAATTTAAAATACATAATGGAGTTTCAAGAGAAAAAGAAGAGAATTTATTATAATTATATATAGAGAGAGAGAGAAAGAGAGAGAGAGAAAGAAAGAGAGAAAGAGAAAGAGAGAGAGAAAAAGAGAAAGAGAGAAAGAAGGACTGTGATATTTATGAAGTCATATAGATAAATACATAGAGAGAGACATATAATACATAGAAGTATAAATGTTCATAAATATTTAGATCAATATAACTTTTGATTAAATTTTTTTTTGAAATCTCACACAATTATTAATTTGTTATTTTAGGAAAACATAATAAAAATACAGTAGAATTGCAGCACATATACCCACAACATATATATGTAGGATACAGCCTATATATCCACAGATTAAATTATTGCAAAATTTAAATCCATGAAGTTATTTAGATCTTATTTTATTGCTGTCTCCCTGATAACAAGATAATATGTTAATTCAATCCCCCGCAGTATAAATTAAAATATTTCTTTCAAAAATTCCGATATTTCTGTTAAAAATTACACGGTTCACTAATGTTAACAGTATTTTATATTTTCAGTTTTTTTTTTTAAATTTAAGTAAAATGTCTACGTACAAATAAAATAAAACAGACTATTAACCTTTAAAAATACTGAAAAGAATTAAAACATTATGTATATATAAAAATTGAATATTTTTTAGCTATATATATAATTCGATTATCTTTTTCACATGTAAACATAATTTCCTTTTGGGATGATTTTGAAAAGATGAAAAATTCAAAGGCAATATAATGAACTCGAAGAACAGAATAATTTTGCTTTACATTTCTAATTGAAATAAAAAGTAAATAGCAAGAAAATTTTACAACCATTAATCTATTTTTTGAAACTTTCATCACGTGTAAATGAGATCCTGGATCTTTTCTAGTCATTTAGTTATAAGTGAATATAATATATCCTGCATCGACTATTTCGTACAATAAAATTATTTAAATCAACGAAATTTGATTCGAAGAAAAGTCCTACTTGTCATAGATCTGGAATTCATTTTCCTTGGTGCAGACAATGATTTATTTATCTGACAATCACTAAAAACCATTTAGGTATAGAACAAATCTAATGTGCATAGTATTATCTAGGTTCGAGAGATAGGAAATTTTGTCTGTGTTCATTAATATTAATCATTTACTCTACTATGGATTTGATATATAACACAAAAAATGTTTCGTTCCAAATGACAGTAATTTGCATTCTTTGATCGATAAGATGTAAATCTGACACTTGGTACGTATTGTATCCGTCAATTTATACATTCTCAGCCATGTACCGTTGTTGTTTTCATATTTGATTTCCCCCTTACGAAAGTATTTTTTCCCTTTATATTGGATAGATTCAGCCAAAATTTGAATATATACCTTAAGTGCTCAGGATAACAGTTTAGTACACAGTTTTTTTATATGTATATATATATCACTCCATTAAAAATATTAGAAATCATGCTTAAGCCTAAAACAGAGCTTGTTTTATAATATTTTAGTAGGAAGAGAATATTTATTCATGTCGCACTATAAAGCAACAAGAGGGCGATTGGGGATGTACCTTGTAATTTTGAACCTCGGTCAAGAGATGAGGATGACACCTGAGCTGCCCCCTCTCCAAGCTACCACACCACGTCTACCGGACGACTTTTAACCTCAGCAGATTTAACGTGCATCAGCCCCTCTAAATAGAAGGATTTTCAGTACCACAAGGGCTCAAGCTCATGACACGCAGGCCACGAGTTCGTGATCGTAGCTACTAAGCTTGTGACGATTCTATCCACGCTCCTTTAACTAACAGTCCTCTCGGGAATTTCTGGTCTTTAAAAATTATTTTATTACAAAACTCCTCCTCGAAGAAGAAAACATGAATATGTAAAGTAGGACTATTATATATAGTCTAGGCTTTCAGGTTAGAGAGAGAGATATGATAGATTGCTAGCGGAGCAGTGACTAATCAAATTGAATGTGAATCGCGGATATTTAATATTTGATAATTGAATTACTTAAGGTGACGAACTGTCCCTGGAAATTGAATCTAGCTTAAATAGCGAAGAAGTCAGAGCTATTGAATTAAGTAAGTTATTAAACATTAAAATCTTCTCATATCTCGCGTACCTCGTCAATTGTCTTCATATTTATTAAATGTGTGTATCTCTTATCATTGATCGATTGAATTTGAGTAGTGGTTAATATTGTGAATAAATCAGATTGTTTTTGAAATATGGCTAGTCTTTCTGCCAATTCTCCCCCACTTTTAGGCGCTCAGGCAAGATCTTTACAGGCTACAGTATTCCCATATTCTGGTAGGAAGTATATCGAAATTATTATAAACTTATCCATTTATAAAAAATTTCATACACTGCATTAAAAGTAAATACAGTGTACTATACAATGTAAAAATGACTTCAATAGGCTAAATTCATGTTACGTCATAATCACACGATAACTACAATCACGTGTTTCCAGCCAATCGGTTCATAGATTCATGTGACGTCATAATCCCATGATAAATGCAATCATGTTTTCAACCAATCAGCCACCAAATTTTGTTTCTAGCAGAAACTTTCTTTTAAAAAGTACATATCTATCAACAATAATAACGCCCACAAGTAAAAAATACACACGTGATTTAAAAACACTCGCACAATACAAAATTTTTTATTTAAATCTTAAAAATTTTTAATAAATTTTTTGTTAATACTTAAAATCTTTACCCAATTATAAAATTTGAAATTTTATCTATATTTTACAAATACAACAGCAAATGCAAGTTTAATGTCAGTTTTGAATTCAATGAAGAACACGTGATTGCCTTTATCACGTGACCTTCAAGTATTTATGCTCATTGTCTTGAAAAAATATTCAACAACATGATTGACATTTCGGTTATTTGATTATTATACGCAGGTATAAGAAGAAATATTTTTAAAAAATTTTGTAACATTCTTAGAAAAATACCATATAAAATTTCCTTTTTTTCTTTTAGGGCATTGTGCTTGTTGAATTAGATGTTTTGCACATAACAACAAAAATAAAGTTTTTTTAAGCACATCTTTGAAGACAACAACGACATCGGAAAATATTTGAAATTCTTCTCGCATTTCTACTTTTATCATGCCCTACTGCATGTCAATCACATCTTTTACGATGCATAAACATATTCCACATTAGATGGTATATCCTTGTGGAGATGACACTTAACTAACTCCATACAATGCTGAAACGAATAATTTTTTATGAGACTGTATGACTTCGCCGATATAGATAGTTAAAAAAAAAACGATTATATCATCCGTACATCATAGTGAACATGTATAGTCTATTGGCTGCCAAATCCCCGGGCCGTGGATCATTACCAGACCATGGATCAAATGGTAAAGGAACATTAAATTATTTCCATTTTATTTTCTGTGGCATATTGCTCTCATGTTTGTGGGACTTTCCATAGAAATCGCTTTATATTCCATGTTAAATCCTTTTATATTTATTTTTGGTGCAATTGTATTTTATTTTGAAAACATATTTAAGTACAATTAAATTGAAATTATTAAATCAAAACAATCTAAAATATAAAAAAACGACATTCCACCCTCAGAGGTCTGCGGTAAAATTTGACCGGTCCGCGGCGATAAAAAGGTTAGAAGCACTCATATAGATTATTACTGAATATTTCTAAATCTAAAATATTGCTCGATTTTTTATAATAAAGAATCAACGAAGGCATTTCCAAGGGAAGAAAAAATTAATTAAATTTATTATATTAAAATTGAAATAATATTTTCTAATAAAATAAATTTTTATTTCATATAAATCCTATTTGCCATTTTCACTAAGATGGATTGAGAAACTAGATTCATCTGCAACGTGTGAATTGAAATTATGAGAACCGTATTAATCTTGGCGAGTCTAATTGCAATGTCCAAAGAAAAGATGACCAATGAAAGAGTTCATTCAAAGTTCAAGTTCCTTCATGAATGACTCACTCCAAATTTGACCAAAATGCAGTCAGAAGGGAGAGAGAGAGAGAGATAAAAAAAGCAAGTAGCAAAGAAAAACAAACAAACAAACAGACAATAGCATTAACGAAGTTATGGAAGTTCAGGATCCAACGATGCACATAATAGGAGTAATTCAACGTACTCCACACATCCTTTCTTAGTTAGGCACCAAAGGACGAGCTATTGTCTAATGTAAGCTTACATAAAAAAAAAAAAAACTCAAAGAGCGTACTAAAAACGTCGACAACAACGAAGCGAGGAAAAAATAAAAAACTGAAACTCTGGCGCCAAAACCAATAATAAAACAGGAGTGCAATTTTGTTAGCTTTTCAATGTCATAATCATGGGTAATTTTCACTCTTCATAATAGAAAACGAGTAATAGAGGCGGTAATTGTGTAGAAGGGAAAAAAGTATATATATCCACCACATCCGCTATTGAAGCCTTTTTTCGTTCAACAGGAACTCCCTAGTAAACGAGGGGGCGTATAGATGTGAGAAATACACGAAGGCGTACTTACCAAAAAGACTAATAAATAACAGGAGTCAAATTGCGATAACATTTATGAGAAAAATTCAGTGTCGTGTGTTCCTGTCATAAAAGTGATTTTGAACGGAAGAGTACAATACCGTAAAAGAGAATACACTACAGGTAGATAAAATTTATGACTCGAAACTAATTGTTCAAATTTAATTTCAACGTGAAACATAATTTCGATGATTTCATCCTTTTAAAAAAAATTGGCATTTATTAAATCTAAACACGATTGAATTTCAGCAATTGTAGTTTTAATTATCAATAGCTGATCTCGGTTGGAAAGCATCGAAATAATTTTAAAATTACGAGTAACAGTAATAAAGTCAGTCATCATTTGGGCACGTTAATTTGTTACATGTTGTGAAGTATAATCGTGTGTGTGTGAGTGGAAACTGTAAAATTTCAATTTCTATTTTTAGAATGAAGAATTTCTGATTCCTTGCGTAGAGCAGTCAGCGGGGCCTGTTTTAGACTTGCTACTGGTCATGACTTTTTGTAGGGTTACCAATATAGAATAGGAATGGCAAATTTGAATTCCTACCCACTGTGAGACCATTTGAACCTATGACTGGAGATCACCTTAATATATGTCCTGCTGTTTTAAATTGTATTTCTTTGAATGTTGCTGACTGAGCCTTTGAATTAATTATATTGGGCTGCTCGTCAATCTATGACAGAAAGGTTGGAGATAGGTATAGGATTTTAAAAAATGAAGAAATGAGATATAACGTATGCCCGACAAAAGAAAAAAATTCAAATGCTTAGATTCTCGTTAAAAGAAATGAAATATATATATATATATATATATATATATATATAAGCATACTCTTGAATTCTTATTAATTTCTCTAGAACCCTATCAATCACCTCGTTATTGATTTTTAATTATTTTAAAAATAAACTGATATGCATAGACTTAAGAATTGTTTCTTTTTATGTTTCCGGATATTTCAATTTTTCTACTACTTGATAATCAAATCCTGTAACATATAGCAAAATTTTTTAAGCTTTATATTACATTCCTTGAAAAATCTAGCTCTTCATCAGTTCTTACATTCAGTTTTTTTCGAATTTTAATGAATAAAATTAAAACAATAAAGTATATAAATTCCACCAAAACTTTTGAATAAAACAGAATGATACGAAATTGAGAATGATAAATAATGAGTGATGAAAATACAGATACTTAATATAATCAGAAAATCATTTGATGATTTTGTGTAACCACATACGAAATGAATACAAAAGTAAAATAATTAGTATAAGTTCAATATTTTACATTCCACTGATAAAAATGGAGTATAATTCAGTAAATCACATTTTGGTTCTTAAATGAATGAATATTTATCAACGTCACACTATAAAGCATTTTGAAAGCTATTGGTGATGGACATCGTAATTTTGAACCATGTTCAAGTGATACCTAAGCTGTGTGGCATCCGCTCTCCAAACCACCACACCATGCAAATGTTAAGACTGTGAACCACGGCGGATTTTATGAACAACATACCTTCTACATGGCGGGTCTTCAGTGAAACTAGGACTCAAATTCGTGACACGCCGACCACGAGTTCGTGATCATGATCACCAGGCTACCGCGGCCCCTCAAAAAATTTTCTTAATTATGTCTGATATATGCAAGGTTGTAAAGATATATATCAGAGAAAAAAAATTATAAACTCGACACTTATTACTATACAGTTATATACCAAACCAATTGTTTGTAATCACATGAAAAAACCAAAAAAGTAAATTAAAGTAGTACAAGGTATTTCACAGACATTTGGTTGGTAATAAGTAATACCAAATTCAGGTTTTTAAGAGAACACAATACGATTCAATTGACAAAAATCGGTCAAAAAATCAAATCTAACTTTTTTAGCCTAAATTACTCTTTATATGCTTTTCTATAACCTCACAAAATCTGAAAACTCTAAACTTAGAAAACACAGATTTATGATAGCTTTTTCATTCGTTTTTATTCACATCCCTTGGCGAATCAAAACTTTAAACTTATTTATCTCAGAGAAAGGTAAAATAACTAGTTTGTCTTCATTTAAAATGCTAAGGCTTTTTTTTCTATTGAGCCTAATGCTTTGATTTTTTTTCTATTGCTAATAGTACATGTAGCAAAAGTTGGTTTGCATTTTTAAATCAAAGCAATACTTATTTTTTAAAAAATAATTGAACTCGGAAATTATACATTTTTTAAGGAATTTTCAATAAGCATTCGTAAAAAGAAGTATTGTACAAAGACCAATCATGTTATCACAAAACCCATACCAACTTTTGTTATACGTAGGTTGACGAACTTGTAAATCAAATTTCATGCGTGTACGTAAATTTGTGTAGGAGGAGTAGCATTTTAAAATTACTTCACAAATTTTAAGTGTTTTCCTTAAAAAATTAAATGGCTAGCTTTTTATGAAATTTTAAGCACAAAATCTGGTTTACATAGTATACACACATAGGGGGTAACCAAAAAAATTTTGAAAATCCGTAAATTAAAAATTGTTGCGTAAATCGTACCATGTTTCCTTAAGTGACAATAAAAATGTTAATTAATTTTTGAGATATATTCATGATTCTGAATTTCATTAAACATATCTGGAAGACAAAGTTTCGCAACACCTGTTCAATACATAATTCCTGAAAAAGACACATCAATCCTCTTCCAATCCCAAGTAGCCAGGCAACACCTGAGGGAATCTGCACTACATCCCTTCTATAATTATAGTTTGCGCAACGGTGCCTCAGATATTTTAACGCTAACGACAGCACACCACAGGGGACAGGACATGATTTCTGCGATCGTATAGCACCCCCTGCCTTAGCCTACATCCTGTTAGTAGCACTTTTTCAAGAGAGGTGCCTGGATGATGCAGAACAGCCCGTCTGAAGTAACCAAGATTTATTGTTTTCCTCATGGAGGTGGTGTGTTTTGTTTGTGTGAACTACCCAACAAGGGCCTCTTTCGGATTCGACGTTTTGTTTCTTTACGTCTGAAAGACTTCCTTTTCGACAAAGGCATTTGTCAATTAGACTTAAAAAAGAAATGACAATAAAGAAAACAAAGGGCACGCAACTTGTGTTTTTGATTTCTTTCGATGAAATAGGTAGAATTTTTTTAAAAAAAATGTTTTAATGTGACTAGAAACATTCAACCAAAATATATGAATGAGCAAAGAATATCAATATATCAACACAATCTGCTGTAAATTTGTCAAGTTTAAGTTTATTTTGGCAACACAATCTGCTGCAAGTCATGGTCGCGAACTCGTGTTGGGTGTTGTTGAGTCACGGGTTCGAAACTTAGTGTCACTGAAGACCCGCCGTGTAGAGGGGCTGATGGACGTTAAATCTGTCATCGCTCAAAATCCTCCCGTAGGCGTGGCTTGGAAGTTAGGAGAAGGGATGTTCCCGTTGGCATCCTAGGTACTAAACCGCGGTTCAAAACTGCAAGATGCGTCGCCAATAATCCCCATGTTGCTTCAGAATAAACGTAAATTTAAAGAAAATCAAATCAAAATCAAAACATATTCAATAAAGTTAATGTGTAGGGGGAGCACAAGGTAAGCAAAAGTAGATAAGCTCTTCTTCAGTACTAGTATACTATGTTGTAAATTTCATATTACTGATTCTACACAGATTTAAGATCCTTTATATTTTAAATGTACTGAGGACACAGTACAAGACTTCTAAACTTGCTTAATTATATGAAGTATATTTGAGTACAGGACTGAATGTGGTACTTTAAACAATAGAATGAAGGAATAAATGCAAGAATATTCTTCGCTTTAATTATAATACTGAACTGAACTGAAATCAGTGGCGCAACAGCCATGAGGGCCAAAGCCTACTGTGCATATCTCAGTATACGCGACCTCAGGCGCTGGGGAACATGAGCAGATGTTTCGGTCAAATGGTCAGTCTGACGCGAAACCTCCAGTGTCCACTATATATAACGCGCATGCACGCGATACACTACCACTAGGCTTCTTTGATTATAATAAAAGGTATAAATAAGGATGTAAATAAAAGATATAAGAGCATATGTCCAAAAGGTCTAAATGAGAATGGTCAATAATATTTAACTTTTGGTTTTGATTAATAAGCCTCTAATCAATCAAATGATTACTGCATGTAATCAGCAATCTACATTGAAATAATCCAAGAAAGGTAAATAATACCTTTTGGGTTTTAGGGGGTAAATAATTAATGGGTATAGTGATTTTCTTCTCTCATTAGGCATTGACTACAGGAGTATACATGATATTTAATAAGTTGTAAGAAAAAATTTATAAAAGGCAGTTTCCTACTATCAAAATTCTTTAGTAAATCCTTAAATTGAGTGAGATTAAATGAATGTAAATATGAGAAAAAGATTTTAAAATCACACTTTTTTTCATCTATAAAACATATTAGTATTAAATAACTCATAGAGTTAATTCAAACTTGTTTTGATTTACTTAAATGGCTTAATAATAAATGAAATAGTAAAAAAAATTGCAGAATTTTATGACGGTATACAAACAAATTACTAAATAATTTTCAAGCATGATAAGGCAAAGATATTTCAGACACATTTTATTTTTCTAATTGAGTTTTAAAGAACAATTAAATTAAAATGTGTCTGAAATTCTTTATTGTCGACTAGAATCAAATTTAAAATTTAATCAATGTAGACATTTCAAAAGGAGGGAATTAAATATTTAGTCAAAAGCAACATAATATCTGTCATAGATGTTGAAAGAAATAAAAACGGAATAAAATTTTAAAATATCCAAAAGAAACAAAAGAATATTTTTCTAAGTACAGTGGATATTTCACATTTAAAATCACATATTACATTCAACCTATGCCTAAAGGCATTGGACACCCGATAAAATTATCAACATTTAAATATAAAACTTATCTGAGTGAAAGTAAAACGTATGTAATAATAACAAATGCATTATTCACATTAAAAGTAATAATATGTGTCCAGCATTACAGTTTTAGAAGAAAGTATGAATATTTTTAATACATGGAATTAAATGGTTCAGTTATCTTTTTTATTACGGTCTGGTTAAATCTTCAATGTAATATCTCCCACAGGGATATGAATTATTTTATTTAAAGGAAAAAAAGATATCTTCAATGTGGAATTTATATTTTTTAGCGCTTGTGAAATATTAATTCTCCTTAAAATATTTTTGAAATATATCTATTGAAAATGTCAGAATGAGTAAGAAATATGCATCTTTGTAATAATTAACAATCAGAGTTAGTTAATTGAAGTTGCATATTCTTTTAAATGTGTTTTGAATTGGAAAACTACAGTGGTTTGAATGCAACCCTCTTCATTGAAGGGATAACTTCACAAAAATTAGTAAAAAAAATTGATTTTTCATTTTTTTTAGAAACAAACTATGACTTCTGCTTCTATCACAATTTGAATTTTTATTCTATGTTATAAGTATCTTAGCATCCAAACTATTATGCTGTAAAAGTGTTTACTTAAAATAGCAATTAATAATAGCAATTTCTTAAAAATGTAAACTACAACATAAAAAGGATATTTTTAAAAATTTTACTCATCTTATAACTTTGAAACTTGGCACACATATTAAATATTGCATAAATAAATATTTTAATGAGAGGTTTTGTCAAAGAAGTAATTCAGAAACAATTTACGGGGCAAGATGTGAATGAATTTTAAATTTTTTGGAAGATTTTTCCATGTTATTCCACATATTAATTTTTTTTTAAAAAATCAACCTTTTTTAAAAATGCTCCCTTTATAATAACAATAATAATAATGCAATAAATGCACAAAAGAATTTGGTTATTGTGGGACCAGCTAATTTCTTAAAAAAGTTCCTTAACTGAGTCCTTAGTTAAAGTTGCACAAATTGATGCCCTTAAGATAATTCGTTGTCAAAACAAAACAAAATTATTTTGCTAAATTTTATTTAAGAAAATTTATAAACATTACAAATAAAATTTTTCTAATATTAAACATATTTTTTCAAACAATCTCCACAAACAGAAATTTAATTGCGCGAGAAATTAGCCAAAAAAATCTCATCAATCTTCTGTCTTTTGAAATTTTCAGTTACTGTGCCGTGGAGACCTCCTAATTCGAAATGTCACAGCCTATCTTATTATCTAAATAGCAAGTAGTTGAAAATTGCTGAAGCAAAATATTTCTATTTCACTTCTCAGAATTAAGAATTTATTATCCATGGAAATTGAGCTGAAAGAGCCTACGCTGTTATTAATCATCCTAAAATATCACCACGATTCAAATTTCACAAATGGCTACATTTTCAACCATTGTCGCACTTATCCTGTTTTTAATGTATCCGGTATAACAACGGCATTCAAGCTAAGATTTTTTCCCTTTTGTATTATTATTATTAGGTATATAATGTTGACACAACAAATCTTCCCAACCAACGAACCGTGTTCCTCACTGTATAGAAGGGTTCGTTATTAGCATTTTTTTTACACTGTGAACATCCCCTACAGTTTATTTGTTTTGTGTTGGCTTTTGCGTGGTATGCTGTCGTTATCAATTGTAATTTTCATTGCTTCCTTTTTGACTGCATTTGAGTGTGCCTGAATTTGGATGGGATTCTCACACGAACAAACAAAACAAAAAAAGTAAAAAAAAAAAAAAAAAAAAAAAAAAAAAAAAGGGCTAACAGCTAGCTCTCTTTTGCTTTATTCCTTTGTAGACGACGAAAATTACAGCGTGACCTTCATCTAATACACATCGGACGCGCTTTTACAGTTCATTTCTTGCTGGCATTACAAAAGTTATTAAAACTCGACTTGTTTTTGTCACAGATTTGTATTTGGAGTTTGGACGAAATTCGTTATTCTACATTCTTTTAACTCCTGATATTTTCACCCAAATTTAAACTCTCCCCACACAAGTCTTACCACACAAATGTGATTCTCAACCGTTATTATTCTACAACAGCAGACCATAAACTGTGTTCCACAGACCCATGAGGATCCTCGACACTTTACTAGGGGGTCCGCCAAGATTTCTCTCTTTTGATATTAAGATTTACCTCTTTTACAAACTGAAAGGTCTGGTCCTAGATTAGGTCACTAAATTTCCCCCAATGAATGAAAAAACTTATCTTGAACACGCATTTTCATAAAGAATATTGTCAGGAAGGGGTGTTAAAAATCTTGGGGGTCCATAGTGTCAGGCTGATACATAAAGGGGGAGGGCAGCGATCTAAAGTTTAAGAACCCCTGATTTACAATATCCGTATTTTACTCTCTTAATAATTAACTTTAAATCCGGCGTATAACGCGCCCCTATACTTTTAAGCAGCAATTTTTAGCTTTTAGGCATATTTTCCGTATAACGCGCACCCCCTTTTTTACGAAGAAACCTGAAATGTAAGTGTGCAATGCTTTTATGTTTTGAAGTCATTTATTCCAGGTATTATCTCAAGCCTTAGAAAAAAATAGTATACTTCTAGAATACAACACTCTAGGTTCATAATAAATGAAATTTATTTAAAGAAAGAGTATTTCGATATATGTAGAAGTAACATTTTTTCTGTGCTCATCTTTTTTTGTTTTGTTTTTAAAGCTATCATTTTTATACCCGGCGTATAGCGCACACCCGTAAATTTTTATCTTATTTTTTGTATTAAAAGTGCGCGTTATACGCTGGATTTTACGGTTTTGTAAAACGAGTCATTTTAAAGTGTTTAAAGTCATCTAAAATCTCACGATAAAGATCCAAAAGGATCAAGTGCTCCCACCCAACCCATCATCTAAACAGTACCAGTTATTCTATATTCATTGAAAAGCATCGAGATTTTTAATTGAAATATATAAAAAGAATATCTTATTCTAAACCACAGGTTCTCAAAGTGGTTCTTAAGAATCCCTGTGTTCCTTGTGACTTTTGAGGAAGTCTATGACAAATTAAAACTAATTGGGGGGGGGGAGCATGGACAACATTAAAGGGTCCGCGAAAGGTTTAATATAAATAATATAAAGCAAAATATTTACAAAATCAATTTCCATTATAGCGAAAGTCAGAAAACATCAGTCATAATTTTTACACGTTAAAAAATTTAAAGTAAAAATTAAAAATTTTGGACTAAGTGTATATATATATATATATAATTTACTATAAACAAATACATGACAATAACAAACGTAATGACAAACGTCGTATACTATGGAAGTCCTATACGTGTGGTCCTCTCTATGCAGATTTAAAAAGGAAAGAAATTTCTCTTCTGCATGCAATAATTTCGCTAAAATATGACAATATAAAGGAGTCACGCATCTAGTCAATAATTTAGTTTTGTTTTGTGCATGATCCCGATATGTGAAGTGAATGCAACACATTTTCCTTAGCTTTGAACAGAAAGCAATATTATTTTATGTATTGTTAGGAAAACAAAGTGCATTAAGTACGTATTTTTAAGTTCAATTGATATATTTTGTACATAATTTTATTGGCTAAAGTTTGTCAAAGTTAATTTATAAAATATATATTACACGATATTTATTATTTTCAAAACATCAAAGTTAAACTCGTAATTTTTCAGTTTATACATTAATAGATATTTCACTTTAGGAGTTATAGCCAATTTTTAGGTATAAGAAGGCGTCCGTGGCCACAGTAAGTTTGGGAACCACTGTTCGAAACGATATTTTTAATTATCCGAAAGCCAATCGTCAGTTTGTTTTGAATTTTAATTTTTGTAGCAAACAAATTCTTACAGCATAATATTTTGCACCATGGAAACTGCTTGGATACTCAATTAAAATTATGTGTATAAAGAGGCTTTTATTGATTTACCATTATGTTATGAAAAATTAAGTTTTAATTCATAAGCACAAATCAATATCAATACAACAGGATTTGTTAACGTGTATAGTTATTGATTGAAGATTCTGATCAATATTGCGACGATATATTTTCAATGTCGATATTTTGATCCGTTTAATAAATGTAGTTTAGTGGATTATTGCAATAGAATATACAAGTTTTCAATAAACTGGAAATAATAGATACACAATGCAATTTTCCAGTATATTTTTCGAACATTATAATATATTGAATTATGAATTATATCCTCCCGTTTCACTGGATATTTCATGATATGGTAAGACTATACATTCTTTTTTAGGTTATTGTTATCTAAGTTCAAACATTAAGTTTTCGATTGTATTGAAAAATATTTCTATAGCACTCTCCAATTGATTTAAGAAGGACAGGACTTGAATTTCTAAAACAGAAGTAAATTTGACATTTACGCTCCTGTAACCCCCCCCCCTCCTCCCCTTAAGTTGATTTACGCAAAACACCATTTTTGTCGGATCTCTACTACTCATTAAAAGAAATATGCATGTCAAAGTCGAAGTCTGTTAGTCTAGTTGCTCAAAATTGAGAATTTTTTTCATCAAAAAGTTTTTGTATCCCCGCAACCCCCACGGGTGTCGATATCCACAAAATCCGTTATTAGTGGATCTCTACTCAACAAAAGAAACTTTCTCGCCAAATTTCAAACATGCAGGTCTAATAGTTCGAAAACTGGTAGGTCTAATAGTTTATAGCACCCTCCGCAACCCCCATGGGAGTCGATTTTCAAAAAATCCTTTCATACTGGATCTCTACTCATTAAAAGGAATATTTCTGCCAAATTTCAAAACTGTAGCTCAAATTGTTCCTGAAACGTAGAGATGTTGTTTTTGTCCTATATAGAGAGAGCTGAGAAACATAATATGTAATGACAGTTTTTTATCATGTATGACGGCTTAAGACAAAACATATTAACACATACAACAGATCTTTTTCAGCCATGTCTGTTCTTTTGAAAAATTCTTCTTTTTTAAAAAAAAGGAGAAGCAATTTGAAGGGCGTAAAAATTCCCTAAACTATTCCATTTTTATTGTTTCCAACAAAAAGGCGTCAAGCGTGTGTTATTTTTTGTCCACCATATCCGTTGAAATTACAACAGTGAAACAGTGAGTATATGATGGATCTTGCTTTCCTGTTGCTTGCACTTGTTCACGCCTGACATCACTTCCTGTTGAGAGCATTTAGGAGTGGTTTCAGGTTGGAAAGAGATAATTAATACACATCGAGTGCTTCCAGAAGCCTCTCACTTCTAGCTTAAGAAAGAAACTCTTAACTTCCAGAATATAAATTTCACTCTAAATGTTCCAGATCAAAAATCATTTTTGGTTATTGCATATATCTACATATGAAAACAATTAGTTTTATTTGAAAGCTGTAAAAAAGATTTAATTTACATTTATTTGGTAGGTAAAAATCGTAAACTACTTTTTCGTAGATTAGGTAAAACTTTAAAAGTATTAAAAGTAAAAGTTATATTTAGGAAATCAGCCCAAATTCTCTATGGAAGGTGTTGACGCTGTAAAAATTTCATGTGAAAGTTTATATTCTTACATTTGAATCACTCGATATAAATTCTTAGATAATTTTCCAACAAAGTATTGTATTAGAATTATTCGATGAATAGGGTTTATTCTGTGATACTACATCAAAACATGAATAGGAGAATTCCAAGTGAAATTAGATAAAATTTCATAATTTTTGCGTCTTGGTACATTTATCCAACCCGAGTTATAGAAAAGCTTATTTAATATATATTAGTCTCTAACTAATTCAAAAAAAAATTAATTCAATTATCAAATAAGTATATCACGACTTCAAAATCCACCATTTAATTTGAATTAAAATTTCAATATCTCGATACTTACCACACTAAACCTAAAAGATGACAAATCTCTCTACGTTTTGAACCCCAATGAAGTGAATGTTGATAATTATTATTGTGACACGAAGAAACAAATTTATCATAACTTTATTAGTCGAGTCATCTCCACGTACAAAACAATCCTCTCTCCTATCATATTGTTCCATTTTCTATAAATTATTTTGGTATGTTTTTTCATTGTGTGTCTTAGATAAAAAAAAATAGAGATATCCTATTTTTCATCATTAGTTGAAGAACTGGCATACACACTGTGGGAGATTCATTTAATTGGAAACGCATTCTCCAATTGCTTCAAACTATAAGTATAGTTTATGAATAATGATTGAATAGTTTAAGCTAATATTGAACCAGATTTAAAGTAAGAATAGGATATTCATGATAAAAAACAGTAAATGTCATTTTTACTGCTTTTTAAATATATATAATAAAAGTTTATAGAGTTTTTACATCTTTAATATCCATTTATTTTTAAAACAGAAATATAAAACAAATTAACATTGATTTCCTATCTTTTTTTCTCAAGGATGATTAAACCACGAGAAAATAATAAGTGCACTAATTTTCAAAGGATATTAAATATACGTGAAATTTTCTGCGTTTTGTTTATATTTTATTTCATACATTATGTTAAAGCTAGAATACAAAAAAGTATAGAGCCTGTACAATTAGTGCATCACAGTTTTCATTCCATGTACTAAAAATTTCTGTAAGGTAGCGAATTTCATCTATATTTGTGATTTGCGATATTGCAAAAGTTTCACTGATGTATAACGATTGTTTTAACAATCAAAACAATTTAAGATTGTTGAATAAATTTAAATATTTTATAGACAGGCTGTAAATAATTAACTTTAAATTAAACTAATTCTTAATGAATGGATTCATTTACATAAAGCTCTGAGTAAATTATTCCAGAAAAAATAGCAATTTTTTTTAAAGTCATAGGATATATAGCAAGAAAAAAAAATATTAACTTGTATCTGATGAAAATGACGTGATTTGCATGAATAATTATGCTATATTAAAATTATTCTAATACAATTTTTTCTCAATGGTTATCTACAACGTTTCATTTCTATGAGTTTGATTAGTATATAAACCTTTTAGTAACTGTATTTTGCATAGATGTCAGATTTTGGAATGGATATAGTATAATTTCTCGGTCTTTTTTGAAAAAAATTGTTAAACTTAAGACACAATGTAATATTAAAACGGTTTTACTGCATTCAAAATAAAATATCATTCTTCGTCACTTATCCACACTCCCGTAAGAAAAGAAAAAAAAAAACAACAACTAATATTTGCGAAGAAGAGTATCATTTAAAATATATTTCTCATCTTTGAATAATTAATGCATTTAAATTCAAACACGCCCTTAAATTTGAAAGGTAATCATTTAAATAATTACTGAAATACAAAATTTCTCTCTATATATACATATATGTAATTCTATAGATTTTTTTTTAAATTTTTGACAATTAAAACTTATAAAGAAAATAATTAATAAATTTCAAATGGCCTCACCAAGAAGAAAAGAACGCAATATTCCTAATGAAGAAATTGTTATGTTTTTAAAATGGTTATTAACAATCCATCCATGTATTTTTTTTAAAAAATCCTTATGTTATAAATTTTTCCTTTTTTATAAATGTGCATAGATTATTTGAAGAGATTTCAGATATATTTTGTGTGTTTTTTATATGTTATCATTCATTAAAAGGAATTTTTTTGCATCTTTTTTCTTCTAAATATTGTTTACATTAAATTTTTAGACTGTTACTTCAATACATAAAAACCATAGGTAAAAATTTTGACTATTCAATTTGTCTTTTTAGTGGTATGAATACTTTATCTAAATTAAGTTTTTTGTGTATATGAGTGATGTTATGTGAATAAACATAGGTAAGCAAATGAGTCTTGTTGTTTATTTGTTTTGTTGTTTTTATGCGTGATTTTTAAAATTCATAACAGATAAAATACGAGAGTGAGCAGATATTTCTTTTTTTCCCATTCTACCCATTAAAGTTTTTAAAAACACTGCTCCTGGTTAAATTTTATACAGCCAAATCTTCTTGATGTTTATCATTGTGGATGAAATATAATTTAGTTTAGAAGTTCTTTTTTGAATTTTATGAAGAAATGCTGAATTGAATCACGAGAAATTGAAAAAGAATTGCTTTATGCTAATTACATGTTTTCATTCAAAAAAATTAGATTAGTTAATTCAGCAAGTGTAATGACCAGATGATGTAATAACTATTTGCATTAAACAGCTCTTACATGTATAGGTAATTATGAATTAATCTGTATCGCTTATCATAGTTTTAAAACTACAAGTGTGTGCTAATAGCTGAGTATCAACATAGATTTTGTAGATGATGGTATTATATTCATAAACTATAAGGAAAAATGCGAAATGTTTCAAAATTAAGCATATCATAACAAAAAAAGGTAAAAACCATCAAAATAAATGTATGTCTTTGCAAGCATAGCAAGATAAAGTGTAGCAACATAATACGTTTGCTATGCTTGATCTCAGAACTCTTATGGCATAAATTTGAAAGTAAAATAATATACTTATAATAAAAACAAAGAATATGAATGTAAGAATATATTTTTAGTTTTTAGTCTTCAATTTCTTAAAATCATTTAATTGTCCTTTTTCATATGTAGTTATTGTTACGGTTAAAGTAACCACACATAATTTTGTAATTCTCTTATTATTATCGTGAATAATTATAGCAAATAAACTTCCCTAACATCATCATATACATAAATATATTTTTAGAAGCTTTTATTGCAACTCTAAGAAACTTTAAAAAACTTGGTATGTAAACATAAATATCCACGCACATAAAAAGTAAGTTTAAAAATAAACCGTTTGGAAACAAATACTAAAAATCTAAAAATACAGCGCAAGTAAGGAATATTAATAAATAATAATAAAGAAATGTACAAAAAAAAAAAAAAAAAATGTTTTTACGTTCGTTAAATATATTTTAAAAAGCTATATTTCATGTTCATATGAAAAAAAACTACTGCAATTTTTTAAAAAATGTATTATAAATTACTGTTAGACTTTTGAAAAACATAAAAAGAGGATTATTAAAAAAAATAAAAACTGATAATTAGTTTTAAATTATAACGAACTAAACGAAGTATAATTAAATTTATCAAAATTAATATTACTCCATTTCAATAAGAGAAATTCCTAACTATATTTGTAATATTTAATTGAAAATATAATCCAGTAGATATTACATGATTATCGTTGTACAAATGTTTCTTCCATGAAATATGAATTAAGACAGTGATGGGAAAAAAAGGAAAGAAAGTTTTTGTGAATTGGCTCAAAAAAGCAATAATTTTTAATCATATCAAATTTTACTTTAGCTTTCAGGAAGAAGGTTAATGTGGACCGAAAATATTCTAAAGAGAATATCTGCATATTTTATCTCAGTTGAAATTTGGAAAAAAAAACTATTAATGGAATCTATATTAAAATATAAAATATTTTCTGAGATTTTTAAACAAAGGTAATCGAGCAATTCAAACTGATAAAAAATATGAATTAAAAAAATTAAATATAATAAAACAAGCACAAAACAGTTTAAATTTACGATTAAAAAAAATTACTTCAAATATAAACGCAGGAAAAAAACCTAAATTAAAAGTCCTTTTTTGTGTGTATTTAAACAAAGTAATCATTCTGTTTTTATTTCATTCATGATTTTACATAAATACTAAATGAAACAAAATCTGTTAAATTACTTTAAAAAATTAATTGAAACACTGCGTACTATAAGAAAACAGAGAGCTCACGTAAAAACTTATTTAAATTACAGTAATTATTGAAGTGTATCATTATTAATATCAAAATCTGTTTAATAAAATTCTTTTTCTTTCTATTAATATCTAATTCATCGAAGCATTTAAATTAATCTTTTTAAATGCCTCAATAATGTAATTTAATAACTATTTAGTGAAGCGAGAAGTATTTAAAAACTTTTTGATGAAATTTGACACGCAAATGAATGCTAAAAAAATTGTAATTTCGGCAATCGGATTTGCTAATTGTAAGAATATAATAAATTTTTTTTATCTGAAATATAAGCAGTTAATAACGTAATTTAGTGAGATTTTTTTTAAATATTTCAATTGTACATATCATTAAAGCAAACAGATTATTTGTATAACAGATATTTTCAATAAAAATGCTTCTATGTTGTAAAATAGATTAAAAACAAGACTTATTTAATATTTTAAAATATTTAACAACTTAATGCACCGAAAGAATCAAACGTATTATATGTGTTTGTTGAAAATAATACTTAAATATTGATATGAAACAAAATTTGTCCAATGTACCTTTTAAGTGAATAATTCAACTAATTTAATACCATTTATCACTTTTTTTTAAAAAGATATCTGACTACGTTAAATGTATAAATGAATATTTTTTGATACTTAGTGTCACTTGAATTAGAATATTCATATAAATTGTTTTAAGAATATTATTACAATAAAAATTATTTAAATGCAATACCTTGAGGGGGAAACTGACTTATTTCCAAAACATTCTTCTTTAATGGAAAATGATGATGTAATAAAAGTATTTTACTTTATATAGCTAAAACTTTTCTACAGAGCCTGGACTAAGATTTTTGAAAAATGCACATTATTTCTAGAGTTACTGTAAACTAAAATAATAAACAAAGATTTTTTTTAAAAAAAATTCTCAACTTTGATGTTATAAATTATGAGTAAATTCACTTCTAAATTAAATATTTCAAAAATATTATTATAGAATGTTTTGAGAAAACATATCTTCCTTAATTTCTTGCTAAAATAATTGCTTTTTAATAATTTTTTATTTAAATACTATTTTTTTAAAAATTATATATATATATATATATATATATTCTAATTCAAGTGTCACTAAATATAAAACAAATTCACTTATGCTCTTTTCTAAAATTAAATTTTCGAACGTATTCAGGTGCCTCAAAGAAGTACAAATTATTTAGTAAACCTATTTCAGTATGGGAATAAATTTATTTACTGTGCCTCAGAAAACAAAACAAAAACTGTAATATGAAATACATATTAAATATGACTTTTTGGGGGCATTTTTTGTACCTATATATATAAAATTTAAAAAAAGTTAGTTATTTGTTGATGGTACCACTTTTTTATACGTTTTATTTAAATTCATCCAAAACTTAAAGCAAGGTTTACGTCACAACAAATCATCATACACTTTATAATGTCGTTTTCAAAAAGAAAATGTGTTATATTAAGAATACTTATTAATCCACACAAACGATGTATTTACTTTTTAATGATCCATTTATCTAATTTCCGCAACCCATTTTTCACCCTCCAGCAACCCACCTGGAATTTGGTGAAGTTCGTCAACCCTTGGGTGCCGGGCCTTTCATCTCACCCCTTTCCCCACATTTAACCCTTGCCCGGGCCCACGGACGTCCTGTTTTTTAGGTCATTTTTTTAGCATTCGCTACTCGTAGCAAGGCCAAAAGGTTCGTGAACTCTGGGGGAGAACAATGAAAATCTAAAAATGATGGCAAGGAACCATCTGTTTACCGGGTAACACAAATGCAAAATGAATAAAAATCGGGCATTTGCACGACTTACCCATACATCAAATATATAACGGTCAAAACTGGGGTAAATGTACGATTGCATTGACTAAAAAAAAGTAAATAATCAAAAGATAGGACGAATTTTCAAGCACTTTCTTATTTTTTTCTTGAGTTCTATGAATACTAAATTGTTTCTTTTTATATTATTGTTGTAGAAATAATATAATTATTATTATGCTGCAATTTAAGTAAGCAAAAAAAAATTCATTTATTTTGCTAATTACAAAATTCATATTTTTTAAAGTTAATATTTAAGAAAAACCTTAAAAGTTCTTCATTTAAATTGAACAAGTAATATAAAAAAAATAAGTAAAGTCCAACTTTGAATGGACGAATAGAAAGTATTTTTATTAATGATTGAAAATTTGAACAACATATATAGGGAGAGAGTGAACTAATAGAGTAGGAAATGAAAAAAGAGCATGATTTGTCTACATCGTTGCAACAATGTACACCCGGTTTGGCTAGTTTGGCTGAAAAACCGGTTTTCGAAGCAAACTTTTGTCATTGTTTTAATAGGTGCATTGTTTCAACAATTTAGACGAATCTAAGTTGGCGTTGAAAACCAGTTATTAATTAATGAACGGGCAATTAATTCATTAAGATTTGGAAAAAAACTATATTAACATCAAGAGTCATCCAGTACAAATTTTTAAAAAATATATTTTAACTTGATTGGATGAATAGAAAGTATTTTATTAACGACTGTAAGTTTGAACAAGATATATATACATAGGGAGAGAGGAGAGAGTGAGCTATAGTAGGAATTGAAAAATTGAGTTCATTTAAATTACACTCATATCAAAATTTATCTATATATGTGTGTGTTTTATACTTTACATATATACTTACATCATTTGCATTAATTTATTTTTTAAGTTAATGGATATCGTGTTATTTTAAGCAAAATTAAAATACGTCTAAAATAGGCTTTAAATAATAAATTAAATAATTTTATGCATTTATTTTCAGAAACGATACTAACTTTTCAAAAAAATTAATTAGCGTGGTATGTAAGTTAGGAGAAGCTGTGTCAGCTCGTTTATCGTCCTCGTCACTTGACTGTGGTTCAAAATTACGAGGTTTGTATCTAAAGTCTCTCCTGCTTCTTAACAGTGTGACATTAATAAAAATTAAATAACATCAAATTCATAAAAATTAAGCCTTAATGTAATTCGTATATAATGATAAAATTTAGTCCAATGCTTCAGGTTGTATTAAATGTGCTTTCTAAAATGAAATGATAATTTAAATATAAAAGAAATATTAATATTAAGTTTTTTAAATAAAAAAAAACACAAATAAAAGAGTTTTAAAAGATCTAATCAAATTTTGATGTATTGTTTAAGAAAGCTTAAATAATCAGGATCAATATGTATAACTAAGAAAATATATATACGTGAATGCTCCTTGAAAGAAATGGAAAAAAAATTATGGTTCATTTGAGAGAAATGGGATGGTCTTCTATATATTATTTTTACACGCTAAAAAAATTAATTTTAATGAAAATAGAGTAAAGACATGATTTTTATTGTGTTTTCAAATAATTCATAAGAATCTGCTAAAAACTGATTATTAGAAAAGTTTTATTTTTAAAAACTATTTTGATATCTCTTTTATATATTAAAATAATTCTAGTAGTGCACCATATTTACAGCAAAGAAAACAACGAATACCTATTTTAATCTTGAACAGTAATGTTTTTTTTTAAATTTTCATCGAGAAAATTATTAATAAAAAATTATGAGAAAATGATGTTATTATTTTATCAATATTTTAATGCATCTTTTTAGAAAAACAAGCAGTAAAAAACATTAAACGAAAAAGCAGTAGTCTCTTCCATCCAAAATGGTGCACAGAAGAAATCAAAATATTTAATAATAGTAATTATTTTAAATTTAACTTTTTTTAATTAATAAAAATTTTAATAATAACTGGGAACCTAAATGTTTATGAACAAAGACTGTTTACAAAATATGTTTTTAACAATAGACTATCAAATTATTGGTTCTCTGCAATGTTTCCCATCAAAGATTTTTTTTCCTTTTCTTTATACATGTTGAAGATTATTAAATGATCTGCAAGAGCAGTCAAAACATTTGATAAGTATTGGGACTTAAAATGTTTCTGAACAAAAGTTGTTTGCAAAATATATATTTGTGCGTGTGAGAACAATGAAATATCAAATAATTGATTTCTGTGATTTTTCCATTCGAAAATTTTTTATCCTTGTATATTCATATCGAGGGCGATTAAATGTTCTACAAGAGCAGTCAGAATATTTACAAATCATTGGGACTCCAAATGTTTCTGAATCAAAGTTGTTTACAAAATATGCATTTGTGTGAGCGTGCAAACAAAGAAATATCAAATTATTCATTTCAGTATTTTCCCATTCAACGGAAAAAATTCTACTGAAAACGATTGAATGAATGTTCCCATTTTATTGAAGCAATTTCTTTACAAAAAGTGCTTCAAAAGAGCTTTAATCAAAATATTCTATTTTTCAGGTATTAGATTTTATCAGAAAATGATGCAAATGCAACAAACAAAAAAAAGAGAACAATTCTGATAAAACTTGAAAAAAATAAAACTTTAATTTACATTATTCTAAGGAAATATTGTTAGTTTCTATGAAATTCTATTAATGCTATCAAGTCTAACAAAACAAATTCTGTTCGCTTTTTGATTCCCCTCATTTGATTTCTTGCAGTAATACCATTGCAATTTTGTATTGATTCAATATTCAATACTTTTATTTGCAAACTTTACAATAAATAATTATAGACTAAATCCAAAAATTAAGAATGGAATTTTTTTTTATTTAAGAATCTAATTTCTTGATTTTACAATCTTTCATGGTTTGAGTTTTTCATGTTTTCACCATGATTATAAATTGATCAATATCGATTTTTAAGGATTGTAACATTGTTTTCATGTTAATATAAAACATGTTAAATAAATTGAATTCCTTTTATGTATGTAAAAGATAAACCCAATAATACAACTATGAAATCATTTTTTTACTTTTTTATGTAATAAAAACTACCCAAATATTATATTACAAATTAAAATTTTCCATGTTGTCCTAGAATTTTTTGCACTACCTTAAATTAACATAGAAAAAAAAATTAAAAATTCCTTTTTCTGGAAATGAAATTGATTTATATGTGAATGTTAATATTAATTAAGTATACTTTTAAAAATATATTGCTGAACATGTACCCTTGAAAGGCCTTTATAATTTACTAAAATATTCATATAACAGTGTCATGCGTTAGAAATAATAAATGTCAAACTTAAAAAGCTTTCCTAACATATAATGAATTTCTGTACATATTACTAATTTTTTTGGAAGTTTCTATCATTATCTTACATTTTTCGAAACTGGAATTGCAAGTAAATTGAATATACTCGAACAATCATTATTTCATACATCACTGATTCATTGGTCTTTGATTCATTTTGTTATCATTCATTGTTCAACGGGTTATCTAGCATAAATCACTACATATCACTATAAATCACTACCTTTAAAATATAAGTGATTTTTAAAAATATATTTCGCTTCATTTAAATATATGGATGGCCTACTTAATATCTAAGAAAAAGGTTTATTTATTAAACTTGATTGTGATTATATTTCAATTAACATATATTTTAACAACTCCAGATCTTAATTACATATATTAATTTCTTCATGTTCATATATTAATTTAAGGAAGCTGTTTTCAATTTATAATTTAGGTACTGCAAATAACTGTCATAAAAATATAAGGTATAATATATATACTATGTATAAATATATATACTATGTATAAATATATAATAAAATAAATATATATAAAAAGTACATATCTTTAATTTAAAATGATTATAGTATTATTTTGCCTCGGAAATTTTTTAAATATTGTTTAGTATTAATTTCTATGATGTATTTATACATTAAAATATAGGTAAAACACTTTTATTGGCTAAGTAAAATTTTGAATTATATTCGTTAAAAAGTAAGAAAGTTAAGAAACGTAATTATATTCTTTATGATTTTGAAAAATAAAATTTTAACAAAATATAACATACGAAATTATTGCAGAGAATTAGCTATTAATATTTTTTCAAAACATTAAATGTATTTTACATATTATTTTTAAATACTCGTACTTAATTTTAAATTAAGCCTCACAGAGGAAAACAATTGTAGAAACATGTGAGTAATTTCAAAAAATTTGGAGATATTCAAATAAATATCTCATTCAAATAACTAATTTAATTAAAAGCAATATATAGTGCAATTATACATAATAATACTTTAAAATTAATTAAATAATATTATAAAGGCATAAATTTTTAGAATGTATAATTAGATTCATTATTTTTGGTACTATTTTGTTTAACTTCTAACACATCTTTAAAAATATTCTACAGGCACACTTATCTAGAAATCTAAATGTACAATTATTTTAAATATTTTAATTTCGATGCATGCAAAATCATGATAGCGACATTTTATATTTCTTAATTTTCTGATTCATCAAAAGGAATATTTTTAATTTATATTATTATTAACTTTACTGTGTGAATCAACTTAATTTATTTTTCCTCAGAGATATACAATTTAGTTTTCGAATTCTGTTCAAAATTTTATTTGATAAAAATTATACCTTTAAAGGGTATGCCAAAATAGAAAGAGGTTTTCTGTATTAACATTCAAACTAATCAGTATGAAATAGTAAAGGCAGTCTTCAAAATAATTCTGAAAATGAAATCATTTGAAAGGAACGGATAGAATGTGAATTGAGTTTTTTTTTTAGGACAACATTGTTTTATCTAGTAAAAACACTTTTATCTTATTTGACTAAGACATATAGTAAACAATTCATGAAAATTCTGTATTTAACAATTAAGAAAACATCGACAGTAGAGAAAGTTGATAGAATAATTACGCGCATGAAAATTCTAATATAATGAAACGAATTATTCCATTTCAAGAATTTTAAAAATTTAAAGAAAGCTTTCAAATATAAAATGTCATTTAATAAAAGATTCCTTCCTCCGAAAATTTATGTTCCTTTGTATTTAAACTTTAAAATTCTCAGAAAATAATTATAAATTATAAACTCTATTTTAAAAGTAAGAGTATTTATCTCTCTTTCTACAGAAATATCTCTCTCTAAAAGTCGAAATTTCTATTCGGAGAAAGGGAAAGAACATTATTTTAAAGTTACAATACAATCTTGCTATTAATATCATTGTATTAATGCTACAAATGTTAGAGAACTGTACGCACATAAATACAACTGAAGATATACACACAGATTAAAACACCTAAAATAGTGAAATGAAAACAAATATCTTTAGCACACATTTTCATTTTAAAATTAAATTTCAGAACTATATAACTCGAATGCACAAAAAAATGTCAAGAAAAACAACAAATTTTAGAAAGATATTGTAAGGAATTTTGCATAACAGAAATCAAATCTAAAAAAGGTTATTCATAAAATCTGATTCAAAATTATACGAATTAATCTCACAATCAATTTCATTTTAAATAACTTATATATTGACTACTGTCTTAAAAAGAGCACTTTTCAAATTTTACTTTAATATTAAATGCAAATTAAAATACGTAAAGCTAACTTCTAAATACGTGAATTTTTAAATTTTGTAAAGGATGTCATAAATTCTGATAGGGAAACTGCGATCTTATTCTGACATCGGAAACAACATGCTATTTTTCATACACATCTATTTCATGGGGGGAAAATTCCATTATTTCCGAAACCTTATATTGAAGATTTTATTGCAGGCTTATCATGAATATAAAAATCTAATCAACTATTCCTTTGAAGTATAAAGCACACACACACAATTATATTTATACTGTGTGAATTCTTAACTAGAATTGGTATTGACAGGTCAAATTGATTGTTGACTATTTTGTTCATATTTACACAAAATGTAACACATGTCAATGCAAATAAACAGTTGAAGAATCAATATTTTTGTAAAATTATTCATTAGCTATTAAAATTATAACAAGTGGTTTATGTAATAGGATTATGGGAAATCAATTTAAATAAGAATCCTTTTGTTGTCAAATCCAGCAAAAATGCAATAAAAATCGTAATATAGGCAATGATTTTCATTGAAATATTTAACATAAGAGAAATAATAAACCCTTTTAGAGTGAACTACTAAAACAAAAGTTCATTTTTATACAGTGACAAGATTCAGTACAGGAATTTGACATACACTGTAATAATAATTTCCATACAAGTATACTTGTAAATCATTCTGAATCATTCAAATAAAAAAAGGTTTTATGCTATGGAAAACATTATTAAACAGCATTACTAGTGAATATTAAAATGAAGCAATCACATATTATTTCTAAAAAAAAAACTTCTTATTCTTAATAAAATATTTTTAAAAATTCATTAGTAAATTTATAAAGTACTTTAAAAGAATATTTTAAATCAAAATGGAATTCAGATAGGTTTAACTAAAAGTATCAATTGAAGATATGCAAAAATCTCAATTTGCAATAATGAATTCTTTCCATAACAAAAATAATAACAATGGCTAACATGACTTTGAATTATTGGGCTTAATTTGAAACTTAGACTTACCCCCAAGTAAATGTTGACATGAAATCATAAATCACTTTTCAAATAAATTAATTAATATCATAACTAATTATCAAGAGATTAATGAAACTTTTCGAAATGACAGAGTGTTGCTACTTTCACTGCAGCTATTTTGAAACTGATGTCGCGAAAAGTTGAAAAAAAGTGAAGCTGTGGTAGAAGAAAAAATCCCTTCAAGGTACCCCTTTACCTTCCAAAAATACCGTTTGTGTCCTGGTCGTTCACCCAGGGCATTTGGCTTTGTTTTTTGTGACCTTCGCACCTTTACCCCCGGGGCGCAAATTCGGGGCTTCCTCTGGAAACCCGTCGGGACACAGGATGTGAATAAAAAATACTTCCTTTCGATGAAAGGGTTGGAAAAAATGGGCTGGTTATAAATTTCGGGGAAAGGATAAAATATAAATTTTACTGAAAGATATCTTGTGGTTTTTTCTTTTTTCGTTTTTTTAAGCCCTTTGCCTAAAATGTAGCTCACTTAAATATATTATATAAGGCTTGTTTTTTTTTCCTTCGAAAGTTGGATTTTAACATTTTTACTATAAGTACTCATTGCTCTAAACAAGTATTATTTAGAATAAATTTATTTTATCACATTAATATTAAAATAAAATTTTAATCAAAGAAATTTTCTCTGTAAAAAAATTGTAGCGACTTTATTTTAATGTGGAAGATAAGGAAGTTGTAATTAGTAGATTATTGGCTAATCCCAAACATATAAAATAAATGTAAAAAAGAAAAAGAAAGGGAAATTTAATGATATTTTTGTATTATGTTTAAGACCGTGTTTCACCTTAACGTCTCAAAATGCATTTTAAAAGGCGAAAAAGTTGTAAGTAAGTAGACAAATAAATTCAAGTAATGTAATGTATAAATGCCATCGGATAGCGATATTATTTTTTCTTTCTTTTTGCAACATATAATAAAGAGCTGCTAAAACTTGCATATTTTTGAATGAATAAATTGTCATGTTGCAACAGAGGAAAAAAAATGATTTTTAACAGTAAATAAATAAAATATTTTTACAGTTAACCAATTTTAAAAATCTGTGAAGTTTAAGTTGCAAAGTCAAACCTTCAAAATTTAAAACCACTGTCTCAGTAAGAATTTTTTTTAGTTTCAAGAACGTGTGAAGTTTCAAAAAAATATGATCTTTCATTTAAGTTTTATAAGAGTAGAACCATCTTCATTAGCAAATTAATCAAAGGCTTTCCTTAATCATATATGAAATAATTAACAAAATCTTCATCGAGTAAACTGCAAGAATAAAAAACAAATAAAACTTTAAAAAAATATCACACATTGAGATTAATAAAATATCGTGAAAAATTCTGTTTTATTTAAAATATTTAATTTTAAGATTATAAGGTGACTGGCTACGTTTAGAATCGTGATTTTACAAAAGCGTATAAATGAATAAGCTTTGATATATATATTTAATGTCACTTTAATTAGAACATGCATATAAAACTGTTTTAAGAATATTATTACAAGGAGCATATTTTTTGAGATTTTTTCAAAACATTCTCCTTTTATGAATAATGTTTCTATATCAATAATATTTTGCTTGTATATGGTTAAGATTTCTGAACAGATCTTTAACAAGGATTTTTAAAATAAATAAATTGAAAGGCGATTTATTCGTATTTTAAAATATCAGAGTCGAGAAATTTTGATAAAAGATACCTGTTGTTATTTCAGTGTATCGTAACTCTGAAGATAATGTGAATTTTTCAAAACTTTTAGTTCAGTCTCTGGAAAGAAATCTTAGCTATATATAAGCAAAATATTTCTATTATCGAAACATTTTTTAATGAAAGGAAAATGTTTAGCAAATATGTCATTCTTTCTTTATTTTTTTGCAAAAAAATGCATTTAAATAAATTTTTATTGTAATAATATTATTTTTAAAACAATTTTACATGTATATTTTAATTCAACTGACATCAAATATATATAAAAAAATTATTTATACGTTTTTGCAAAATCACAGGTCCGACTTAGTCAGCAAGGGTGTAGCTACCTCCGTATGCATGATACGGGACCCCAAGTGACAGGGAGCCCAACATGTGTAATATTTTGACACTTTCTAATCAATTTTATTAATGCGATCATTTTTTATTTATTTTCCAAAAAAGGTCCCCAAAAATTTAGATATAGGGAACACTCAGGACTAGCTAAGCTCGTGGTACTCAATCGTGTTAAAATGCCTTATTTAATTTACTGAACTAGATATTATGTTCCATTTAAAAGCCATTCTACTATCATTTTATATAAGTATTTATACAAATACGAATCATTTATCCCATTTATAGGAAAGCAATCTTTCTTATTTTGAAAAGTATAAATCTTTTCGCTACACAAATATATTTTGTTTCAGTCGCGAAGTTCAATCTAAGTTAGAGTTGGCTACTTTTGATTACTTTAACAATTTCAACAACAGCTAACGAATTAACTGATCGTAGATAATTAATTAAAGCTGAGAGCTTCATTAAAATATCTGAAGAGCAGTTGTGCGATCAGTTGTCCGTCTGAAGACCTTCCTAAGATCAACATCTTGATCGAATAGTTACTTCGGCTACCTAAAGCAGACCCCTCTGCAGTAATCACACTGGAAGTAATCCAAATAAACATTGCATAGCCCTAGGAAAAACAGTCCACAGAGCCAAATTAAGGCAAACGTACTTTTGTGCGTCACACACCAGGTTGACCCAACTTTCGTTATCATTAAGCTGGAATTTAAAGTACTGTAGTACAGAAGACAGAATATTAAAAGTTAATAAGAAAAGTTAATGAAGTCAAAGGAGAAAAGAATGTCTCGGTATGTTATCATTTTTACCCCGGATGCAGCAGAATCACTGCAAAGATAAATATTTCTTTCCTAAGGCTTTTCTGTCTTTCTCATTCTATTCTTGCGTTCTTTTATGTCGAATATCTCAATTCCAATTGCAAGTCCCTCTTCCAATCAGAAATTTCCATTTGCTGTGAGAAAGGAAAGTAGCAACCACCCCTACTGAGTACAGGGAGAAAAAAGAAATAAAAAATGAATTGCTAGCGAATGATGAAAATGAGTTGCAGAAGGGGAACGTCCAAATATTGCTCTGCAGATAATTAAACTTCGCGAGGTGAAATGTGTTTTCATCTTCCAGGGTTTTCATAAAAATAGGCTATAGAGTCTTAGTAGAATATATATGTAAGAATAATGTTTTTAAACAAATAAACTTTAGTTATATTAATTCAATGAGTAATAGTATATATTTATGAAACTAATAAATTGCAGCATACACAAATAAGTAGATAAATGATGTACAACTTCCCCAAAACCAAAAAATTAATATAAAATTTTAATTTTTTAAATATGTTTTTAAACTGAATGAATTTTTAGAAAGGCAGGAAAAAATACTATTGGAAGAGTGTTAGGAGGTTTCTGATGCCCATCTGCAAACCAATTAAACTAAGGAACCGTCTTAACCACTAAATCATCTGAAGGCATGGGTCAAGTGCACCTGGGCCACGGTCTCAGTCAGGGCCTCATCTTGTTCTTGACTCAGCCTCAATAAGACCCTGATCCGAAGAATATTAATAGTCAAATGCCTTTTCCGGACATATTCTCCGAAAAAATGGGATTTTCGAACTATATGCCAACTGGCAACAGTGTTAAGAGTGCATTATTATGTGAAGACTGTACATTTCTCTAGGCTGAGGCCTACTCCATACACCCTCATTATTCATTTAGTCAAAAAGTGGTAGTCGGTTTAGAATGTTTATGCCTAAGTTTGAAAGATTATAAACCAACCCGCGAAACATTTATTTGTTTCGGGTTGCCGAGTATTTGGCAACGTATTCCATATACTGTCAACTTTGAAAAGTCACAGGAGTCTTTTGACTGTCAACTTGTCACTTGAATGAAACTAAAATTTTAATTTAACGAAATCTTCTTAAAAAAAAAAAAAAATAAAAAAAAAAAACTAGAATATTTTAACAATAAAATATTTCATTTCCTCATTGCCAATTTTAAGATAAGCCAATTCAGTCTTAAATTTTAAATTATAAAACATCTTTGAAGCGATAAGAAATAAACTTGTATTGATATAGAACTCTTCTGTGTTGATACAAAAAATGTATTAAAAAAAACCGAAAATTTGTTCATAATAATCTAAACTTTATTTTTCGAATGATAAAAGCTTCTATTTAACAATACTTTTTAAGAATAAAATTTAAAAATCCCAATGAAACCTATTACGTTACTAAATTGTACTTAATGTTTTCACACGTTACTAAACATTTTACTAATTTAAACTGAAGTGACATAGTTCAATAATTACTTACATGAAGCTAATCGAATCTTTTTAGTCCATGACTTAAATACATTAAATGAATCCTTGGACACTTTGCCCAAAGATTAAACTTATTTAACAGAAAATGATCAGTGAAGAATGGGGTCTTGAAACAAATTATGAACATTTGTGGTGTACCCCAAATGACAGATCCAGGAAAAGAGGAGCATATTCTAATGCCGAGAACAGGGAGCACGGAGAGTAGTGGAGATGATAAGAGGCAGAGGAGGAGGTGGAGTTTAGGGGCCTATAAGAGGAGATTGGTAGACGAGGTCTTACAGTAGCAATGAGAAAGAGAAGGAAGTCTAACGTGGGGAATCATTCAAGAAAATTTTTGATCGAGGGATTATTTAAATTCTGCATTCTGATGCGAATTTCGGCTCAAGGGTGTGTTCGTATGTTACATTTATGCGGATTAAATGTGGAACTTTCAAAGATGAAAAGATAGTGCTTTTGTTTCTTTGTCTCATTTATAGCTGCATATTCGTATAATGGAAAAAAATAATGAATTTCAGGAAAAAGAAAACTTGGAAAAAACACTGCGAGAGGAAATTATTAAGTAGTTAAACATTGTATGTTGGTCGTGATGATTATTCTAGATTACAGTATTGTTATAGCTGGTTTCATTTCAATTAGTTCAATTTATCTTTAGCACAAAATTATAGAGAAAAAGAAGGAATAGAATTTTTTTGATAAGAAAATTATTATTTTGCGTTAAATGTTTAAATTTAAATTACAATTTTTGTTTTTAAAAAAAAAGAGTTTTAAATTTTGTTATTGAGTCTCATTCTGTAAATATAATTAGGTTTATATGTAATACTATTATATTTAATGAAATGAAAACAAATGTGAACATGGTTGGCAAAAATAAGGAAATTTGAGGCGTTTATAAAATTATGTTCGGCTCTTTTCAAGCAAATGCATTTTTATGTCTCAAAATAAAGCAGACACCCGTAATATAAATTTTTAAGAAATAGAATGAAAAACAATTTGGATTTATTATAATGCAATTTTATGTAAACGTTTCGTCAACGATCGTGGTTTGATAACTATTGCGTGATTTATAATAGGATAATTATTATAATTAAAAAATTTAGAAGTCAAATTCGCCTTTTGAAAACACACTATCACTTATTTAAAAATTTATTGAAAACAATTATATATTTTTAAACCTAAGATAAAAACATTACCAACGAATTCATATTTCTTTGGGGCGGAAAAAAAGGATATATATATATTTTAAATCTCTAAAAATAAATACAAGCTGAATTAACAACAAATATGTTGCCAACCATAATTAATTATTTCATTAAATATGAGGAATTTCATTATTGAATAAAAATAATTATGAAATTGAAAATAAAGAATTTAGTTATGCTGGTTACACTAATAAGGTAATAAATAAATTTATTTTTTGAGCTTTAGCTTTTGCTATCATGACAGTTGTAGATACTCAAGAAAAAAGGCTTTGTTACAAAATAAGGAATTTTTAACCCATCTAGTTTTTACCCCTGTATCATAAATGAAAGTACTTGTCAAATAGTTAAGAAATTTAAATTATCATAATAAATTAAAAATGAACAAATTAAAGCCTTTTTTGAACTATATACACAAAATTCAAATTTACTTGAATTTCATTTTTTATATGCAAACTAAATTTGAGCACCTATTAAAATTTTCTTCCATCCAATATGGAAAAGAATTCAAATTACTTAAAATCAAAGCAAAAAAATTGATAGCCTACTTCGCATTAATTTTTAGAATATTAAAAATATACAGCGACAGGGGTTTCAACATAAAGAAAAAACAACATGTTTCCCTAATGCAACTAGGATAAATCTAAAAATTAGGGGGAAAAAAACTTGAATTTCGAAAGCTTTCTGAAGCATGTATAATAGGAGGGACAAACACCTCCAAGCTGTAGTATAACTATAGACTTGCTAATTTATTAAAAATTTTAAAAACATATCTCGAATAAAGAAAAATAATAAAATTCCTAATGTAGCAGCACTATTTTCCATGGAGCGATCTAAATAATCAAGTATAAATTTGTACACAAACCCTCCTCGAGGCAAAACGTCAAAACGAAACTGCATCTCTCTTTTTCTCTCTCTCGACTCTTTCTCTCTTATATATATTTCTCCAAAACTCCACCTAACTGAATAAAATCGTTTCGCTCGCTCGCTGTTCCATATGCATGTATTTGAAGACATTTCCAATGCCTGCATTTTCTTTGCTTTTTCTTCCTCCCCCTCCCCTTCATTCTTTTAAATTATTTCTTCTTCCTTCGTGCGTCAGCATCTTATGTAGAGTTGTTGTTGTTTGCTCGTCTATTTTAGATTTTCCCTCCTTTTTTATTTTAATATTTCTTCTGCTCTCTCTATCTTTCTTTTTACTTCTTGGACCGCCTTCTTAGCTTTTGCTACGTGCGTGCCCGCAAGCTGTTGTTTCGATGAATGTATTTCAGAGTTGTAGTTGCTCCTGCTGCTATTTGGAAGGGAATTGGGGGCTCTGAAAAATTGTAATAAATTCCAGACAGCAATGCTTTCAGACGATTTTCGCTTTTTGGTTTATAACAGTACATGTTATAAACATGCTTGTTCCAGAGATGAAAGAGAATCAAATGCCTGAATATTTAATGGGCAAGTTTGTTAATTAATTAAATTATTTTAATTTAAGTTTTTGAAATCAAATGAAAAACATATCTTGTTCAGTTTAAAATAGAGGAAATTATATTCTTTGAATTAATTGTAATCTGTATAAATGTCATTCAATTTTGAAATGATAAGAACTGCGTACGAATAAAAATGCCATAAATAATAATTCTAGCATGCATATTATAACAGTATTAGAATTTTAGCATAGAAATATGTTTAGTAGTAAGTTTGTGTGCTTTTAATATGAAACATATGGGTTTATTATTTTCAGTGGGTGCACAGATTTATTCAAAGAAAAAACAACTTTCACATGAAAAACAGAGAAAGATGGAAAAAATATTTTAATAAAGAAAAGAAAAGGAATTTTGCAAAATGATAATTTTTCTCTCTTGGTTTTTCTCAAAATCAATTAAAACGTTTTTTTTTTTTCTTTCTGAGAAGAAATAGACAGTATATCTTCGTAAAATATAGTATCTTGTATTTTTTACAGATTCACTTAGCTTTTGCACTTCAGCTTATTTTACTGTATGTAATTGAGATCACATTACATACTCGAAAAGTTAATGTGAATAACATCTTCAATGATATTTTTAATTACCTTGTTATTTTTTAAAATAATTATTTAAAAAAGTACCTTGTTAAAAAAGCCAAAAAACAAATTAAATTAATTTTATACGGAACTCATTAGAAGGGAAAACTTATTTCTATGTATTTCATTAAGTTATTTCATTATCTAGCAATGGGCAAATTGGCACTTTTAGCTAGGACAAGGCCTCAATACAAGTGCACCTCATTACCGAATAATATACAAACAACGTGGATTTCAGTCAGCGTGGTAGACAATTGAGGATGTTATTTCAGTTAGTGGATACCGTAGCCCATAGTCATAATCAATATTTTAATAATTTGAAAAGTCTGCGGACAAATGTGAAGTTACATCTCGTTCAGTAATTTTTTCCTTTAACTTGTCTTGTCCGCATTTCCCGTAGTCGTATATATTGCTTGATTAATAAAAATAAAAAAAATATTACTTGATTGTAATCACTTCGAGTTTGATTCAATGGCTTCTCTACCTAAGCTGCCACTGAATCTCCCCTCCCTCCGGGAATTCGAACAAAGATTGAGATCTTCACCTCCAACAACACAAGGAGGATGTTCCTCGAAAACCCTTTTGTTCAAAATATAGAAAACAAAGAATGCACAGCTATTTTCAAGGAGACTTCTGCTGAGCACAGTTTTACAAAACACGATAAAAACAGTTTAGGGAAAAGTTGAGAGTAGATGGCGAAAAAAATTTACGAGTGGAACACTTTCCATGCTCAACCAATGCAAAGTTTTAACGTAGAAACTTCTTGACTTTTCTTCGAAACATTTGACCTGAATCTTATCCGTTTCACAGAACTAAAAAAAACACACACAAAAAATCCATTGAATAACCAAGCAAGTTTTCCACAGTTGTATCAAAGAAAACAACAGAAGTTTCCAAGATTCTCCAAGTCAATACAGCAATGAGGTGAAATTCCCTTAAGGGAAAAGGAGGGGTGAAACCCTTTGAAAAATCCAGGCCCCACATTACTTTTTTTTCCAATGCACGAATCACTTCCATATTTCTCCAGTGTATTTTCTCTTTGCAGGCCCATTGGCGGAGACAGCCGGATCACAAAGTAACAAAAAAAGAATAAATAAATGAAAAATAAGAAGGCCAAAACTCCAGGAGGGTTTTGTTGGGTTAGACCCTTCCATTCCTTCGATTTCCCCTTTTTCTCTCCAACCATCCGCAAAAGAAATAAAAGCAAGTCCAGAAAGAAAATCACGATCGATAGGCTCGTAGAAGTATATTCTTTTTTTTTTCTCCCTCTTGTTTCATTTTGCTTTTTCATTTCCGAAAGTAAGCAGGGCAGGAGGGAAAAAGAAAGAAGTATTTGAATTAAAAAGATTAAGTCAGTAAAAAGAAGGAAAGATCTCAAAAAAGAGAACTTGCACAGAGTAAAGTCATCAGTCAGGACTTGCTGAGCTCGATCACATGACAGAGTTTCGGACAAAGCACTGCTCCGAGTAGATGTAGTGTGATTTGCTTGACATTTTACCCCTATATCTATGTATGTTCCATTCTACTGGGTCTCCGAAAGAGTCTTTTGTAACAAGAACAATGAATAAGGAATTTACGTTCAGTGAGTACAGTTTTCTATTTTGGGGATACCTCTTGAAGAGCCTTAGATTTGCTATTTGAGTACAACTGCTCAAGCATTCAGTTATAAATTAAGAAATTGAAGACTACATCCGTGAAGTCTTCGTCTAACTTGAAGAAATCGTATTTGGAGTGAACTTTTATCATTCTGATTTTTCTTCGATTTCCCCAAAAGGATCAAAGAAAAACATGCTTTTTATGAATTTTAGAGCAATAATGTTACGATGAGACCAAAAAAAAAAAATTTATAGATATATTGAAGGAGTAATTCAACCAATTTATTGCCTCTGGAAAAAACCAGAAAGATAACTTGTATATAAGTGCTATAACTTTTTTTTAAGTTTCAAAACTTAGAAAAAGTATTTACTTTCAAAATAAATGATTATTTAATTAAGAATAATTTTATAAGATCTTATCCTTATAACACATCTTGAATCCTCCTTTTCGAGCTTATTCAATTATCTTTTTCAAGCAATATTCAGAATTACAGAAGAAATATACCATAATTTCGAATCATTTCATAAATATTCAAATTCACATACATCAATTTTCGTTCTTTTTCCCTCATTTATTTTTGTTTTTTCATAAGCAGAAAGAGTATATGTGATTGATAATTCATTATATATGATGTACCAGGAATTACAATAAAAACTAACAGCAATAAAAAAACACTATCCGTAAATAAAAATTTAAAGTTCAACAATTAAACTTTGTATGGAATAATTCGCAAATATCATAGAATAAATTGTAAAATAAACTAAATAATCCAACTACAAAATCGTTCCCTGAAAGGATATGAAACATATTTCACTTGATTTGTACTCTGATGCTCTATATCTAACTATAAATACTATTTTCCCTTTGATTTCATTCATAAGAACTGAATTGCAAGGGTGGTGTGTACATGATGAACCTAGAATAACATTTCTTGCATAAAATATAATAAATTAAGCATATAGCTCAATCAAAAAACTCTCATTCTTATCCTTTTCTTATTATGCAACTATGTTCAAAAAGAAATAATAATAAATAGACAAATATTTTGAAGCAAATAATCTCAAACTTAATTATTCCATAATAATTAAAAATCACCAATCTGGAATGGCAACATAGAATGGAAGAAGTCTCAACTTATATACATCATATCAAAATTAAATCAAATATTTCAAATTTTGGGAAGATAAAATATCAACATGTTAAATTGAATTATTTTTTATAAAAAAAATTAAGCTTTGAAATACCCGACAAGGAATATAATCTAAGCAATACTCCACGATATATATATTTGTAACAAAATTATTTTACGTGAACTAATCAGAAGTAATTAGAAAATCTATTGAAAACAAGAAGCTTTTATTTAAAAGACGCTTATTTTAAAAACTGTAAAAATAACTAGATTTTAAAATCAGCACAAAATATGAATAAAAAACAAAAATAAAAATATCTGCACTTTGCAAGTTTGAAAATTTATTTTGCATATTTAAAGGCACAAGGAGTGTAATTTACCAAAATTACCTTAATTATCAGTTTTTGTTGAAAAATTATGGTACTTGTGTGTGTGATGTAAGTAATTCGAAATTTCTCATATACTTTCTAATTATTCTTACATTTAGGATCCAAATGTTTATAACTTGAGTATATATTTAACACAAGTGTGTTAGATACATTAAAAATTTTGTTCTTATACGGAAAAATAATCCGTATGAAATGCATTTTAATCTCAAATTTCTTTCCAACAAGTTGTTCAAAGTTGCTCTAGTTAAGGGGTGGGCAATCATTTTGGCTCGAAGGCCAATATGTGGAAACGGAGACTACCTGAAGGACGCACTTTTTAAAAACAATTGCTTTCATTAGCTAATTTTATACCTCAAAAAAGGTATAGATTGTGCCATAAAAACCAATCAATATAAGTTAAATAAAACAGTGACAGCTTTACTCTATTTATTGTGCTAATTTCATATCATATACAGGTGCACGCCAATTTAATTTAAAGTAAGTTTAATGAGACTATATACCCTAACACACTATTATACAACTTTTTTTTAAGGAGTAAGATATTGCTTATTGAAATTCTCATAACATTCTGCAAGTTAATGCAGTTAATCTCGGCTTTTAAAGCAGATTTTCTAACTGTCTTCGTGGTCGGAAAAAAAAATCATAGCGGGCTGCATGTGGAACTCGGGTTACAATTTGCCCATCCCTGTTCTAGTATTATCCAGATGTTATTTATATTGTGCCGCATATTTGACAATAGTTTTATCAATGGAGGAGTAATTTATTAGCAAAAATAAAAGTTTGGGTTCTAAATATCCTTGCATTTAGAAGTACGTTTTTGTTTTGTTTTTTTGCATTTGTAAATTTTGTTCTTACACAAAAGGAATCACTATTTTTTTACTTCTAAAATAAAGCAATCCCATACTAAAGGGAGAGCGAACCAATGGCCCGCGACACAATATTTCGGGCACTCCCCCGATCAGAACAGTTTGCATTTTATAGTTCAATTTCTTTGACAGGACTGTATTTTAAAGTTTATTTGTGTTATATTTACAATTTTTAACCGTATATATTAACATGATCAGTTCAGCAAAAAACAATAAGTGCAAGATAGTAAGTGTAATGGATAATTTCAAACTGGGTGGACCGAGAAACACGACATGATTAATAAAAACGACAAAGTGATGTGTATTTTATGTTCTGGAACAGCTGCACACAGAACATCGTCTTTAAAAAGGATTCCAGACACATTTAACTGCTTGGAGAAGCTGGTTCATGCTATTTTAACTATATTTTCATCTACCTATGCCTACAAGTCCTTATTTTCAGAAATAAATAACATTAAAAATTCGCTTAAAAACCGTTTGGCAGATTACTACAATTCAGCATGCATTCTGCTAAAAGTAACGTCTTACAACCCTAATATAAGTTATTTGTCATTTACTCATAATCTTCAACAACAGAAGTCACACTTATGTTACTTTAATTCGAATCACGCGTTTTACTAAAACGTTTACTACTAAACAGTGCAAAATGTATTTTTTCATAGTAAATAAAAAATTTTGAGTTGTTAGGATTTAGTTTTATTATTTTCTCAATAACCACAAATCAAAATTATTTAACGGTACGCCTATACCTCAACAAACATTTCTTTAGAAAATATGGCACGTTGATCCATAAAGGTTCGCCACCCCTGTCATAGTATATTCGAACAATATTTATTTTCATACTTTTAGGGTACATTTTTAGATTTTAATTAAAAATATTTAAATGTATCTACCTTTTTTCAATTTTCATTTGATTTCAAAGAAGCAATTTAATTTAATTCTAAGAACAAATAATTTGTTTAAGTATGGAGGAATTACTTACAAAATATACAAAGATTACCCACTCTTAAAAGACAATTCAGAGATTACGAAACTTTCATCTAATTGTCGTCCCCGGAGTAATTGACACAGATTACTTTAATAGACCCAAATCGAATTACTGATTCAATTAGCAATTCATAGACCGTTTAATTTACTAAACAGTGACTTTAGTCATAACCGCCTCTAAATATTCTCTCTCTCTTCCTCTCTCTCTCACACAGAAGGAAAAAAAGAAACAAATATTTCTCAATTTAATCCTAATTACCGACAATCGATTACACAATCCGTGCTAAGTACTCGAAGCAAGAAAATGAACTATAAATCTTTCTCCAAATGAAACACAAGCGGTTCTTAAATCACTTCAAACGAACGAAATGCAATTAAATCCCAAATCGTTTATTTTCACCTCTCTCTCACGCTGTTCCGGTTAAAAATAATGAAAAAAAAAAGAACCGCAAGAGAGAGTATAATGCTCAACAAAAATTAACCGCTTTTAAAAACCCTTGCAAGAATTAATCACCGTTGATAGAATTTTCCCCCTGAGACACTATACCAGTCATTAAAGTCATACAAAAGAGTTTTAATTAGGGACTACGACCCTGTACTCGGGCGCGTCGTTAATTTTAACACCTTTCGCTGCAATATAAATGGATTTCAATAGTGTGCTCCTGAGTGTAGTTCGGCGGCAAGCCGCGATTAGCGCCTTTTTTTTCTTTCTCTCTCTCTCTCTCTCCTTCATTTCAATTAGTATCTTTTTTATTTTTACCCTCGCTCTCATGTTTACTTCATTTTTTGCCGCAGCTTACATTCTCCGCTCTTTGCAACACGCTAAGATAGAAAGTTTACATCGGATGTTTTTTTCTCCTTCCCTTTTCATATATTGTATGTTTAAATTTTCTTTCTTTGGTGTTGTGGCTTTTTTTTCAAAAAAAAAAAAAATCGAGTTGTTGTAGCTTTTGTTAATTTAGCGAAAGAACACTGGGATAATTGAGTTTAAATGGGAATAAAAAAAGTGTTCTATATTATTTCAACGGAATTGAATTAAACGTAATACTTTTAAATCTTTAAATTGAGCTTTAAAGTTGAATTTATTTTTTAAAAAAAGAAACTAGTTTCACACAAAGTCGTAGACAAAAAACGAAGGAGGTATTTACTACACATCATAAAAAAAAATTTAATTTAATTTTTTTTTCTTCTGAAAAACAAGCTATAGAAATTCTTTTTAATTAATGCTTCCAATATTTTATTCATATTCGATGTATAAATATGTTCCGTAATTTCCGTGAATGTGTTTTGATTTTTTTCCATTAATATGTTACATTCAAAAATTAGGAACTATGTATAAACTTCAGAAGTAAAAGAACATGAATAAAAAGTAAATTTTTCTAAACCTTTTGCATTTTTGTCGTGTTTCATAAACAAAAGAATCTTTAGTTTTATTTCTTTTTTAAAATATGGTGAAATTATGTAGTAAAGCAACGGATAAGAAGTAATGGCATTTAAAAATTTATTAACAAGGAAAATTTATATATTCTTAAAGTATTCGTTACCGTGATTTTGAAAAAAAGCATATAAAAACTCAATTTTTTTGCTATCTAGTGTTACCTGAATTAGAATATACGTATAAAACTGTTTTGAAAATTATTACAAGAAAAAAATTATTAAAATGCATTTTTCTTGCAAAAAAATGAAGGAAGAATGATATATTTTTAAAACATTCTCCTCTTTTATGAAAAATCTTTTTGTAATTATACTATTTTGCCTATATATAACTAAGACTTCTCTTCAGAGGCTAAAGTAAGGTTTTTGAAAAATGAACATTATTTTCTGAGTTACTAGCAATTGAAATAATAACCACAGCTTTCCAGTTCTAAGTAATATATTTCAAAAATACACTAAGCATCAAAAAATTATTCATTTGTACACTTTTCACAATCTCGGTTCTGAATGCAGTCGGTTATCTTAAGGTATCCGACTACTTGTGACAACATTTTTTAATAAAAAAAAAATAAATAAAAAAATGGAGATACGGGAATTTTTTTTTTTTTTTTTTTTTTTGTACTTTTTAAGAAAAATAGGCTAAAATTAAGAAGAGAAAAATAAATTATTATAAAGAGGAAAAATTGGTCAAAATTTACAAAAAAATCACATAAACGCGGCCCATTCTGTACCAAAAGTTTATGAACAAATTTTCAATTCTAATGTGTTGCTATGGTGCTCATTTTTGAAATGGCCTGCAGGATAAGAGATATTTTAATTTTTACAAAAACTAGAGCACTTAAGCTCAGTTATTATATGAAATTGTTTAACCAAATAATGATTCTATTAACATAAGGGACTATAAATTTTGTAATAAAACAGTGATTGATAAATCTGAAGGTTAAAACACTTCTACTATTATACAGCACAAACACAAAAAATTTCAGTTAATTATTTTCAAAACTTTTTGAGCAATCGCTGTCCCCGTTTGAGTTTTTTTCAAAAAGACAAATTTCGAGTAAAACGCGTTTTAAAATATGACATCTTGCTCTAAGTAATGGCATCTTCTTTTACTAAAACACTTGTAGTTTTTGTTCTAGTGAACAGAAAATAATAAACTTGGTATTTTTATAAAGCTAATAAGATGGCCTATAAAACAAAAGCATAAAAAATTGTCAATTTTTGGCAAAATTCGAAATTTTAGGGTAGTTAGATATTTTAAATCGAAGTCTTTGTCTAGGAACAAATTATTCTTGAATGAAACAATGCAACAATTCATTACAAGCACGGATTCCAAAAGTCTCAAACACAAAAATCTGATAAAATTATAGATATTCAGCCCAAGACCTAAAAAGGATTAACTAAAACAGATTTTGGAAAGAGGAAAGGTTTTTCAGAGCGTCTATAAACATTTTTACGGATAGAAAATCACACCAGTGATTTCATCATGCAAATAAATGACTTCAAAATAAATAACATATCAAAAATAAAATTTAATTTGGATTACATTCAGAAACGTTTCACAGCTACTAAAATTTTAAAAAATTGGGAGGTTGCTGTTATTTATATAAAAATAAATAACATTGACACACTAAAAATACATTAAGGACGAGCGGCAGTAGGGAAATGGGAAAGAGTTAAATCTTTTTTGTTGAAAAGAGGAAAACCTGAATGGTACCTCAAGTAGGAGTATTATGAGGCGCGTGTGCGTAAGGGGTCACATTGAATGTGACAGGAACAAAAGGGTTGTCGACCTAATTCTACACCTGGAAAAGGGTAAAATTGTATTTTTTTTTCGTACCTCAACACCCCTTACCAAAAAGAAATTTCAATGAAATTCAAATTCAAAAATTTAAAAACTTTTAAAAATTTGGGTCATTTTAAGAAAATTATAACTGAGTCTAAATAACAACGGGAAAAAACGAGTTTTTTAAAAAAAACATGAGTTTTCTTTCTTTCAAACTTAATGTAATATAATTTTTTACACCTTAAATTTTACAAGGGGATAGTTTAATTCGCTGATTTCAATATTCAACTGTTTTACGTTGTGAACAATTGGAATTATGAGTAAAATTTTATTCTTTAAATAATTACCTTTAATCAATTAATTTTTATTAATTATAGTTAAATTATCATACTGTCATTCAAAACAATCGTGTATAGAAAATTTTAGCTCAACTGAGAGCTTTAAAATGAGAGAAAAAAGCTTTAAAAGTTTTAACCCAGTATAGTTACAATGTGAGCAGAAGAAAACCCATTAAAAAGGAACAAAATATGCATTTTTAATTTCCCCATTAATTTATTTATATATATATATGTTGTTGGTTAGATATATAAAAACATGTTTCATTGCAGAATTTCTACAATAAATAAAATGTTTGCCGTGAAAAAGACCAGTTTAAACCTAAAATAACAACCATATAAGAAATAACGTCATTTTCAACAGTTAATTAAAGTATTTATAGGAAAACAAATTAAAATAATTTTACTTCAATCTGCGTTGTTCATGTACACATTAAAATTTCTTAATTCAATGACCAATTTTGCTGTAATCAGGAAATAACAAAAAATTACCCCGCTTTTTAAATTCTATATCTCAAGTAAATATTTCTATTATTTTTAATTTCTAAATCATATACGGTTTCTAGTAATTTATTTAAATACACTACTATTTAAAAACTAAAAATTAAGACAAAAAAATTTCCAAAGTTTCCGAAATGTATTTTTAAAATTGGGGCTTCAAAAACCAGGGCAAAACGGATTACAGTTAGGGGCGGAAGATAAATGAATTTTTATCTAGCTTAATAATATAATCTGAGACTTTATATCAGCAATGGCAGTATTTTCAAGGAAGAAGAGACATATTAGTAACATTTTAGTAGTAAAAGCAGTATCAGAATAGTACCAAACAGAAGAAAGGAAAACGTGTTATTACGTAATTTATTTTTTTAAAGTACAGAGTCCCTTCAAATTATTATCTGAGTATGCTCAGACTAACTAGTTTTAAAGATAAACATGTCCATTGGCCGAAATATCTGACAAGATTCAAAAGTACGAGGTCCATGGCCAATAGAACTCGTGCAAGCCTTAAAGTAATAAAGCTCCAAAGCAGGCAAACTTGTAAAAGTCAGATTTATGTTTTTCTACTCCCCACTTTTAACTTACGACTACAAAAAGAGAGAGAGAGAGAGGAAAAGAAATTATAATAATAAATCAAAAAAATAATTTTTTTTACAATGGTGGGACTAACATGCACAAATAGAGAACATATTACCCATTATTCATATTACGACCATGGTATAAAATATAACTTTTGGTGTTTACGTATCGTACCGTCCACAAATAAAATTATGCCAATTCAAAAAAACTCTGCCAAATGCACCATTTTATTTATTTTTTCAATTCCTACCATATTAGCTCACTCTCTCTCTCTATATATATATTTATCTAGTTCAAATTTTCAAACGTTAATAAAATATTTTGTTTTCATCCAATCAAGATCAAATAATTTTTTTTAAACTTGTAGTGGATGACACTGATGTTGATACAGTTTTCATTAATTAACGATTAATTGATTAAATTAAATACCGGTTTTCGACGCCAACTTAGATTCGTCTCCATTGTTGTAACAATGCAACTGTTAAAAAACAATGACAAAAGTTGGCGTCGAAAACCGGTTTTTCAGCCAAACTGTCTAAACGGGATGTGCATTGTTACAGCAATGGAGAAAAATGATGCTCTTTATCCAGTTCCTATTATTGGTTCACTCTCCCCCCCCCCCTCTCTATATATATTCTTGTTCAAATTTTCAATCGTCAATAAAAATACTTTCTATTCATCCATTCAAAGTAGGAATTGACTTAATTTTTTTTTTCAATATTACTTGCTATTTATGAACAATTTTTACAACCCGACATGCTAGCCGGAACAGAACGCAACATACTAAAGGAGATCTTCTATTTTTATTGTATATTGGGTTTTAAAAATTATACAAAGCACAAAAACTCAATCTATGCATGTTTAATTATAACACATATAGTTTGAATTTTCGTTTACAATAAATGCAATAAATTACATGCCCATCTTTCATATTTTATAATTTTCCATTATTTATCATCCAATTTTTTTTTTCATTTTGTAATTTTGAGTCAAGGAGAAGTGGGCATATTTATGACTTATAACACACATATATAAATTTCTTTCTTTGTTAAATGTGAAACAAGCTAATTTAATCTTTCCATCTCATACAGAGGAGTATAGATAAAAGGGGACAGAGAGGTCTCTTACAAGGATTGATGTATACTGAAATTTTAAACAGATAATTTCTAATAAAATATTTTTATTTTCATACACATTTTCTGAAAAAATTAATATATGAAATCTTGCATTCCACATAAACATTCTTTTCACGTTAAAATTAAACAATTAAATTTGAAATTAATGTTGAAATATAGGTTGCAGTGGGAAATACCCCATTAAAAATTTCTCAATACACCACAAGTCATATATTTTAAGACATATAAAACCAACACCAAAAATTTTGAAAGGAAATAAGGCATCATCTTCCTCTACCTTAAAAAAAAAACCTTAATTAAATTCAGTTTCCAAAACAAATTTGACGGACACCGAAAACTCTCATCAAATACTAATGTTTTTGCTCTTTTTCCATCAGAGAAACTTCGCCAGTAATTTCACAGTTCGAAGAACGCAAACTCCTCGCCATTCTGTGCTTCATAAATACATACCAACGCGCAGAAAAAATACTAGCCTACTTCGCTAGCTGGCTGGTAATAAATGAAAGTGGACACAACGTTTCCCTGTCAAAATTACTCAATCCCTTAGGATAACACATACCTGATAGTGATCAGCCTGCGAAGCTTTACGATACACTCGCTATTACTAATGAATCCACGGTTACGGAAGAAAAGGACGCTATGAGAGGAATAGGAAGGCGGAGGAGTTATATGATTTTAGTTTGGAAAATCCATTAAGTTAATACGCGTGTTCCAGGCAGCCACAAATAACATGCATTTACTTATAAAAATTGCCATTGATCCATGGTAGGGATGTAGGACGGATTTGGATTATTGTTTTGACTGTTTGTTCACAAGAATACTCGGAGAAATTACACCTTTCATCGAATTATATAATAGTAGATAGTTATATTTAAGACGTATTGATGTAATCTAAGTACGTATCTATGTAATTGCAGTAATTTCTGTGGTTGCGGTTAAGCCAGAAATAAAAAATGAAAATACATATATATACTCTCTCTTTTCTAGTTTTCCTTTCTTCCTTTTTTCAATTTATACTATTATTTCCCTCTCTTCTATATATATATATATATATATATATATATGTATATACCTTGTTAAAATTTTCAATCGTTTATAAAACGCTTTCTATTCATCCATTCAAGATCAAATACATTTTTTTAACATTTGTAGTCGATGACACTTGATGTTAATACGGTTTTTCAAATATTAATTCAATAATTAAATTAAAAATGAATAAATAGTAACAAACAAAAATAATAGTCCGACAGCATATATAGAAAAGAAAATCGTTCGTTGTGCCCCTGTAGCACAAAGGATAGCGCGTTGGACTGCTAATCCAAAGGTCGTGGCTTCGAATCCCACCTGGGATGGCCTAATTTCTGAGAATGTGATTTCTTTTTTACCATTCTATTTTATTAGAAAAATTAAATTTAATTAATGAATAAAAGAAGGTCAAATTTTGAGCTCTATTAATCATATAAAGAATCTAACATTGTTAACTTCCTCAAAGTACAACGAATTAAATGGACATGTCACGTAGTCAGAATGGACGAAGAGCGCACACAAGGGGGGGGGGGCTAGGGGTAAGGATCCGCTCCCCCTCCAAAGCCCTTGAGTTTTTTTCGATTGATGATAATCCTGTATATATATAAAGTAAAATTGAATAAAGGACTTGTAATTAACAATTTATTTTATTAATTAATGCTAATTATTAATTCAATAATTTATTTTTTACTGTTTTTAGTTAACAAAATCGACAAAATCAGAAGAATCCATTGGTGTTGTCTTGAGGTAGTATGCGAGTTGGCGGACTTTCGGCCATGGACCCCCTTGAAAAATTTTTGTGTGCGCTACTGTGTCATATGTATATACATATTTATAGTAATTGTAACTATTTAATAAAAAGTAACTGAACTAAAATTTTTCTTTGTTGACCTAAGTATGAACTGACTTAAAATTTTATTTTTATATTACTTGTTGATTGTATCTTCAAAACTTAAATATCATTATCCCACATTGACGTACGCAAGGAAGGAGGAGCAACCCCCAATAGACCAACAAATTCTTAATTTTTACCGTAGAGATTACGCCTCGGTGTTTTCATCAATGTTTTATTATAATGCATACCCCCCCCATAAGAGAGGTCTGAGTACTCCACTGATATATATACATATTTATGTAGTATATTTCCCTTTACTTAAAATATTTTATGTGTGAAATCCAGCAGTCGTTGACAGATTGAGGAGACTTCTTGTAATTTTAGTTGCACATTTACTTAGTTAATTAAATCATGCAGAACACAAAGACATACGGAGATCTCAGTTTTTATCGGTTTTTCAACAGGAAGCTTTAAGAATCATACGATTTCCGTTAATGACTTATGTGATTGGTCAAAATAAGCGGATGATGCAATATTGCTTCATATGAATGAAGTAAAATCCCTCGAGAGAGAGTTTAAGTGAATTCTTACACATAAATATATACACATAAATATAGTAATTTATATATAATATTTACTTAAAATTCTAACCTTATATATTTTTTCTCTAAATCATAATTCGAAATGCGTCTCATTTCCTCTGACATGAAAGAAATGAAACCTGTATTTTTACAAAACAATTCGTGATTCCTCGTTAAAAGGGTTATACCGTAAACTGATTTATTTGCAATTCCTAGAAAAAGAATATCTTTATGGCTTACATGTGCCTTACTGAGCGGTTGAAACGTTTCCCTAAAACACTTACATTATTTCTAATAATAACTTATTTCCTCCTTCACATAAACACATGATTATGTTTTTTCCCGAATTAAATGCAGAAAACGGATAAATCGCTCTCTTAATTGTTAACGGAAGCCCAGTGGCTGAGAGGTAGTATATCGCGCTTCCACGCCACAGGTCCGGGGTTCAAATCCCGGACTGGGCAAGGTCGACTCAGCCTTTCAACCCTTCAGTGGGTCGATAAATGAATACCAAGCTTGCTTAAGAACTAAACAATGGGAGTTTCGCGTCAGCCTGATCACCTGAACGGAACATCTGCACATGCGCCTAAAGTCATAAAAACTGAGGTAGGCACAGTAGGCCTTGGCCCTCATGGGCTGTTGCGCCATTGAGTTAGTTAATTGTTTGACGATGGAGAAGTGTGGATGTTCTTTGTTCCGAATTTAAAATTACCTAAATAAGCAATAATTCGATTAATATCCAGAACTTTCAATTGCCCCTGCAACCCCACAAAATGACTACCTATTTACACTATATATAATTTTATAAAGTATGTGCTTTTATAATGGAAGTCATTTATAATAATTTAAAGTAGAAAAAGAATAAACCGTTAAGCAAACAGAATGAAATGAAGTGAAATGCAATCGATCGATGTCCAAAATCGATCCAAAAATAATTGCTTCAATTTTTAAATCCGAGTATTTGCAAATGACATTATTTTACTCAGATCCAGTCGAGAGAAGATTAACCAAAAAATAATAACAAAATATTTTAATTCAACATCTTTCTGAAAAGAATAAGAATAATAATCATTTGCTTGTAAATTCTGCTTTATTATTTGATTCTTTGCACTTGATTAAAAAAGTAAGAGTAAAGACAACGTTGTTAAATTCTTTCAAAGCTATCCTTCATCGATCGTACATCAAATATTGAAAGAGTCGACATATGCATTTTACAAAATAATCGATTTATACAAAAATATAATTACGGAAAGGAAATGTTTAATATTGAAAATGCGATAAGTTTAAAATTGTAGACAGCTCCTTAAATTTAAGCAAAAAAATTGAATAAATTCCTAAAATTTTATTTCAAATAAAACACTTTCAGATTGCTTGTACAACATATGTGTTATTTTTTAAAAGGAATCACTTTAGTTTTTTAGGTTTTTTTATAAGATACAACACTTAAAATTTTTATTAAAAAAATTATCTTTTTAAACTTTTTGGGAAATTAATAAGATGTATCGATTGATAAGAAAAGTTTAATTTTCAACAAAATATTGTAACAATAAATTTGATTTTAAAGGTTGAAGGTACTCCTTCTATCTTGTCTAATGTGTGTGTGTTTTTTTTAAATATACCGTGTCTTGGAGTAACGGTAAGTGATTATTTTCAAAAAATAATAATTTGAAACCTATTTATTTTTACCTGCCAAATTGATTAAGTAAATGGAATGCAAAGATAGAATCCATTTGAAGCAAAATTTTAAGCATATTTATTTACGAAAATTCTATTTCCTTTTAAAAATGAAAGGAAAAAAAAAGAGAGAATTTTATTTTACCCATTTAAACTCTCCCCAGGGGTCTTCTTTGGGTTCAACCAAATGTTCAATCTTATATTCCATCACATCTACAAAAGCAAAAAATAAAATTCATTATTTAAGGAATATTCTGGAACATACATTTATATTTTTATTATTATATCAATAAGAAGTAGTTTCCTACTAGTAAATATAATTTGAATATTTTTTTAATATATATTCTTTTACTTTAAAGGATTTATATGTTTTTTGCCCTCTTATTTTAAATTTATCACGATGAAAATTGGATGAATTTTAATTTTAAAAATGATTGCTCACCAAAACTGAGAAGCCACAATGTTTTTCTTTATTTTTTCCTGACAACAATTTATCTCGTTTATAGAAAATTAATTTTTTTAAAAAAAATCAGGCTTCAGTACTTTTCTAAATTGCTATCAACACATTGTGTTGTAACTATTTACTGTTCAATATTCATTTCCAAACTAAAAAATGACAACGTTTCATCATTATATTATTATAATAAATCTTATTTTTTAATTATTCCTATAAAGGTCCGATATTTAGAATTTCTATTTTTAAGTTCAAGATCACCTATGATTAAATTTAATTTTAAGAATCATGATTTATCAAATTCGAGATTTTTAAGAGAGTTTAAATGAAGTGATTCAGACATTGGAAAATGCATTAATTGCTAAATAATTTGATTTAGAACCTTACAAATATTATTTTTTAATTAAACGATGTAAAATGCTGTTATGTATTTAATTAATTGTCTAAGTTCTACTTTATATTGTGAGTGAAGTTAATAAGAAATACAAAAAATGATGACCTGTAAGCCCAGAACGAAAAAATAATATAAATAATTACTCTTTCACAGTTTTAGTAATTCAATAAAAACTTATCTGATATCCCCATCGAAATATTTTAATATTCATTCCCCTCACTTCACTTCAAAATTTTTATCACTCATTTTCGAGCACGATAGAAAAACAAATGAGTTCTTAAAGAGAAATTTAAAACGTAAAACAAATATAAACAACTGCATTATTTTTTACTCAACTTACAACGCATCAAAACTGCAACAAAAATATATATATATATAAAAAACAAATTTTAAAAAATAATAATAAACGAACGAGTTATTTTGCTGGGCACCTTGTATTATCACAAAAGCTCTGTTAATCAGCAGACGGGCAAATATCGTATCAATCACAACTCTACGTTATAAGCACACAAAAAAAACGGGCATTTTAGCCTTAAAAGTAATGTTACAGCTGGTAAACTGACGCAGTCCTATAATTTACTCCCCTTTCAACTCCTGCACAAGTATATGCACTCTTGCCTTAATTTTCCTTTTCCATTCTTTAGCCAAAGAAAAAATGCTTCCACTCACGTTTATGAAGCCAATCAGATTTCTATTACTTAAGTATAAGACAAGAAAAACTACATAATCTAAGATTGATAGTATATTGTGTTCGCTTTTTCGAACGAGAAGAATTAGGCTTCCAAGAGCGATGTTTAAGAACGAAAAAAAAGTTTGGAACACCTGTGCCTTGCGAAAGATTAACGGCTAAAGATTTAAGGAAAAAAAGGCCTATGTGTATTGTGCTTTCCTATGACGAAATCAATTCTTTAGATTTCTTTTATTTTTCTTTCCCTAGTTAGAGTGTAGGATGAAATTAATGCATGTTTGTGTCTGCAGAATAAGCTAAGGGTATCCCAAATCTTTATTTAATGGTTAGAGTGTTACAAAGAGTGATAATATTTTGAATTAAAATACCTTATTATATTCATGTAATGATATTTCGCTGTCTTTTTAAATTAATTTTTTTATTTTAAAGGATAAGTTATTAAAGGGAAAGACGTAGATTTAGAAGAGAAAAAGAGACAGATTTAGAGCAGTTTTCAGTCAAATTACAAATAAATACATAAACAATGCTATAAAAAGATTCTTGATATATTTTGTTTATAATTGCAACGATATTTTGCAATATCAATTCATTTATTTCAAGTACTTTTTCCTTTCAATACACTTTTTTGAACGATAGTAAAAATATATTCGCATGATTTTTTTTCCGAAGAAAATTTTCTAGAAAGCTAAATTTCTCTTCAAAATTTTATGACTTCTCCAGAATTAGACATGAATAAAGGTAAAAGTTGGTGAAAATAAACATAAGGTGTTCTTAACAAAAATTTAAATACAGAAAATAAAGTTACAATTATAAAATCATAACAACGTACAGGTACTACGATATAGTATATTTTTTCGATATAATGCATTACAATATAGTTTGTTTTGAAATACAACGGTTACAGGGAAAAAACGAAGCTTTGAAAACATCATTTGAGACTTATAAAAAAAATTTATATGTTGATAAATATTTACCAGCTTGCTTCATTAAGTTTTCTAAAATAGAATATTATTGTTGCTGTTATAGTTTCTGTTTAAATCTCTTATGTTACAACATAAGTTTTGAATAATCATGTTTTTTGATAAAATAAATTTTTTGGAAAAAATCTCTCTATATATAATTTTTAAGGTATAAGAATATTTTTAAACTGTCATTATTTAAAATTTGAAATTTCCCGCTAAGATTTTAAAACCTTTTGTGATAAATAAAAGATAAAGGTCTAAATATTCATATTTGATAAAACTAATTGACAATTCCTCATATATACATGCTCATTTTATTTTGACCGGTATCTCATAAATTGAAGCAATTTATTTTACTTGGATTTACTTTTTCGATGCTGCGTTGGAATTATTCAGTTTTGAAAACAGTGATTACTTACAGAGAATAATTCCCAATAACAAAACCATAATCAATTTCCAAATATTTCTATGCCAAGCTACATAAAGACTTTTACACACTACCAGACTGTAAGTATAAAAGTTTCTACTATATTACACCATAGAAAATCAAAAATCTTGAATTTAATACTCCTAAACTCAAAAACGCGATTCAATATTATCTCTAGTTACACATAAGCATACTACAACTCAATTTGGCAATTTTTTTATAATCATATAAAATATTTATGTAAAAAAAAAAGATATTTTCTATAATAGAAATATTATCTTTCATATCTTAATCATAATTTTTACATTATTGAAGAAATTCCAAATTTATTCAATAAAAGAGATTGTTCTCTTAATACGAAAAACATTTAACATAAACAGCATGAAATTACAAGAAATGTTTGAAATAATACTTTTTTCTTATGATTGTAGCATGGCGATTCATGCTCTGAAGATAAATGAGCAACACTGAATTTTACATTAGAATACTTCATGTTCATCATATTCAAGATTAAAATAATCAGTACAAACCAATAAATATAAATCTATATAGCTTCGTATTACGTAACATTTGATATAATTTATAAAAAAATTATTTATGGGTTATAACTAATATTATATGTTTTGCCTATCTCTGGATCAAACTATATACTGAATTGAAAAATTCTAAACCGAAGACTTTTTCGAAATTTCCATCATAGATTTTCACCCCACAAATAATTCAAAACCGTTGCTAACAACTTAAAGAATATTACAACGATTTTCTTTCTATAAATCGTGAATAATTTCAAGTATTGAAACGTGAAAAATTCAACTTATAATACAAAAAAAAAAAAAAAAAAATCGAGTTTCCCTTTCTCAGTTGATATTTGTTTCCTCCTACTAAAATTTTCAGTAAAGTTTGGAAACGCTATGCAATTATGTAAGAACTTAAAAATAGATTCAATATTTAGAAGTACAAAAACAGCATAATTGAAAAAATATTCGTATAATTTAGTGCATTTATTTAAAGTAAAAAATCTACGAAGCACTATTATTTTTAAAAAATTGTCTCGAGACATTTACTAAATTTTAAAAGGCGAGAAAACCATTTATAAAGGTAATATATTTTATATCTTAAGACTTAAATGACCTTCATTTTTTTATGGTTTTTAAATTCTAAAATTCCATAACAATATTTCTAAAATTTTTTATTAAAAACACAAAAACATGAAATGAAAAAGAAAGTAAAATAAACTAGTGTATCATTAGTCGCAATTATTTCTCTTACACACACCCATTTTAAAACATTATTTTTAACATAAAAATAAACTACTAAAAATAACATTATGCCACTTTGAAAATAAAAATCCATCAAACAATTTATTTAAGATATAATTTTTAAATATTACGTGTATACTAAATCAATAAATAATTAATATTTCATTATTTTAATGTTTGTGTAACAATATAATATAATATACTTTACATAGGGAGAGTAACAATTAAATATAATATTTCAATGACTGAAAATTTTTGAATGGCATTTGCTTGAAAGCATTAACACTGATTCCTCTTATCGTACAAAATTATTAAAAAATTACGTTTCTACAATGCAGTTATCCCGAGCTCTACAATTCTACAATATTACAATTTATTCCATGCATATTCTCGAGAACATGTAATATTAAAATTAAATTAAGTTTCAACAATACACTTTTACAATGCGATTATCCTGAGCTCTACAATTCTACAATATTACAATTTATTCCATGCATATTCTCGAGAACATGTAATTCATTAATAAATCTCCTTTACTAGTGTAAAACAATGAGTTGCAGCTCCACTCGAAGCAAGAAGGAAAATTCTACGCACGTTGCTCAAATTAATTACACTTATGCCCTAATTTTTTCCCAACATTTTCACCAGCTCGGAAAGTCACGCATGTCTATGATAAGGCAAATTTATCAGATCTCTTTTAGAAAAGCCCGTGCTTCTCCCTTGGCGGAGAAGTCATATTTTAATTGGATCTTGGCATTAAGGGAAAATTTACGCAATGTGTCGAACGTACGCTAATGAAGATTCTGTTGGCATAATTTGGCGCATTAAAATGTCCTTTTTTAATTTCATTTTTGGGAATAGAAAGTATATTTCTGTAGGACAGAAAGAAAAAAGGGGAAAGAAAGAAAATTATGACATATAAATCGGGATATTTTATGGAAGCATAGAATATGATTTCTTAAATTTTTTTCGGGGGGGGGGAGACTATTAACATTTTTCTTCATTTTTCCCCTACGCAAGATTTGCTTTTTGTAAAAGATTCTATCTTGAGAGAGAAAGAGAAAGAATGTATATATAAAGAGAGAATATATATATACATAGAGAGAGAGAGAGAGAGAGAGAGAATACAAAAAATAGTTATAAACCTAAGATAACTATAGTCATAATAGAATAGTCTTAGCCCCAGTAGTACTAGAGCAAACTCCTGGCCTTAGGAACCAGGATTGCAAGTTTAAACAAAGTTTTTCGGCCAGAAGACTTTCACGTGAATTTGCCAATACTCTGGGCCATAGGGAAAGGAAGAAATTTCTAGAGAAGTTGTATTGGCAAATTCAGGTGAAGGTTGGTTGGCCGAAAAATTTTGTTTAAACCTGCAATCCTGGTTCCTAAGGCCAGGAGTTTGCTCTAGTACTACTGGGGCTAAGACTATTCTATTATGACTATAGTTATCTTAGGTCTATAACTATTTTTTGTATATTTTTGTAATGTATATACTTTTCTATTTATGGCTGCAATGCGCCTAAATATAGAGGAATTTTATGAATAACTTTGTTGTTTTTTCATTATATATACAATATATATATATATATATATATATTATATATATATATATATATATATATATATATATATATATATACACAAAATAGTTATAAACCTAAGATAACTAGTCAATATAGTAAAAGTTTTTTTTTGCCACAGTACTACTATAGCAAACTCCTGGTCTTAGGAACCATGATTGCAGGTTTAAACAAAGTTTTGCGGCTAGCCAACCTTCACCTGTATTTGCCAATACTCTGGGTCATATATATATATCCTTTCAGTGTGGTAGCCTAGTGATTATTCTCATTAACTTGTGGCCGGCGAGTCATGAGTTCAAATAAGTGAGTGAACGTGTTTACTAACGTCGCACTATAAAGCAACATAAGGGCTATTGGCGACGGACCTCGTAATTTGGCGAGAGTTCGAGCTCTACCGCCACTGAAGACCCACCGTGAAGAGGATCTCATGCACATTAAATCCGTTGAGACTTAAAGTGCTTCTGCTGGTGTGGTATGGTAGTTTGGAGAGGGAGGTGGCAACTCAAGCGTTCTACTCGACCGATGTCCACGCCAATAGCCCTCGTGTAACACTAATAAACACTCACTCACTCATCTTTTCAGTTCTCAAAACATATGTGAATGAAAAATCCATTGTTACATGTGCAGTCTTGTTTATATTAAAATACTTTGAGATTAAACTAAAACAAATAAAGTACTCAAAATGGTATATGCGATAAAACCTATACAAACAACTTATTTGTAGTGATAAATTTTATATAAAAACGCAAGGATTCTTTTTTTTAAAAATATTTCGCATATTATATTAAAAAGAAAACAATCTGTTGTTTCTATTCAACAAAATATAACAATAAAAATATGCTTTATATGTCATTCTTTATAATTGGGGTAAGACTTCAGCTCTCCCCCCAGCAAAAATATCATAACATAATTTTTTATTACCCTATACAAACTCAAAAGCTGGATCCCTGATTAAATACATATTAACAATAAAACAAAAACTGAAGTTCTTATAAAGTACTTCACCTATTGCTATTTGATTGGTTTGATGCTATTTGAAAGTTTGATTAAAATTTTGTATTTAAAACCTGTATTAAAAAATATGGCATCACCTAGTTTCTTTTTCTAAATAACTTTTATCTTAACACATAATAAATAAATAAATTAAACATTTCAAGCACATTTAAGGTATTTGTAAGTCATATTGCATGGGTGACTCAAAAAATTTTCTTAACAAACATCTTTAATTTTTTTTATGTGAAAATGCAGTGAGAAATGAAATAATACAAAAAAAAAATCAAATGTAAAAAAAAAAACAATTTTTTTTTAAATATAGCGATGCGAAATGAAGATAAGGTACCTAATACAAAAACTACAAATAGAAATAATACGAAAAAGAGTACATAATTTTTAATCATAGTCTTATTAATATAATACATATTAATACTGATAGTTTAAATAATAATTAGTATTTTTTTAACATTTATCTTACCGATACGTTTCAAATTTTTGACACATATTTGTTATTCTATGATAGTTAATAAACTTTACTACTTTTGTAGGTTTTTATTTTAATTTCAAAAAGCATGCCTTTATGTATGAGTGTATGTAATTATTTTCTTACACACTAAAATAATTACCCTTTCCGTAACAGAAATACAGGAGCAATACAACTATTTTTTTTAAAAAAAATAAGATGAAAATGCTAAAATGCAGTGGAGGCAAAGAATTAAAGCTTAAATACAAAACACAAAACCGTCGATTTTTTTTTTTAAAGAAACAATTTCATTTATAGACAGCCCCTTCTAAGGCAGCAAAAGAATTTAAGGGATCTATTTTTGTATGCATGGCTAGGCCTAAAAAGTCGTAGCTGATTGGAAGTTGCTATGGCAACGGAGAGCGCAACACAGCGATTCAATTCATGGGCAGAGCTCACATTATGTGAAATATTTCACGAACAGGAATCGTGAAACGAAGCGATGTCTGAGAAAAAGTATAATTTTCCATGTTTCTTCGAGGGTTGGCTTTATGACATTTGAATTGCAGAAACGTGCTGATTCGATACAAAGTAATTAAGTTTTCCTCGCTAGATGTGACAGGATAATATTTCATCTTACAAAAGAAATCTCAAAACATAGCGTTATGGAATAAACCATACTTTCTTATTTCGTCTCCATTAGGTAATAATTTGCATAGGAAATATCAAGCCTGTATACGGGTTTGAATTAAAGTTTAAAAGTTAATGCTTCGGCTATTCCCCCAACCCTCTTTCTTTTTTTTTTTGCCGAGAATTATATCTGAAATATATTTGAATTTCAAAGTTTTCAGTCGTATTTAATCGGTAATAGGAAATAAAGCTTACACACAATATGCACTTTTTAATTTAACACTTGAAGGGGGGGGGGATATTGATATTTAAAGGAAAAAAGAAAAAGATAAAAATATGTTACATAAGAAATGAAAGATTGCAGATTTCTTATTGATGAGTAAGATGTATTAAATAAATAGATATATAGATTTTCAAAACAAGGTATGAATATTTTTTTTAAAAAACTATATAGTGTTGATGACTTTAAAATTTGTTTTATAAGGTCTCTAAAGTACATTAAAATATGAATCTCTATTAAACGAATTTTCCATATCATGAACTTTTTTTTTGAGATTTAGCGATTTCGTTTAATAGAAATCCGACTGTATAATTATACTCATTTGTTCCATTATTATTAATCTGAAATTTTTCAATTTGTTAACGTACATTACGTAGACAATCAGGAATAGTTAAAATCAAACCTAGTTCTATCACTGTTTCTTTTTCATTAAAATAATAAATATAATAAACTTTACAATATCTGTCGTTATTTATTAAGATCTGCCTTAAAACACACATTAACAAGTAATATAAAAAAATTTTAAGTCAATTCCTACTTAGATCAACAACAAAAAAATTATTTTAGTTAAAATTTATTAAATAGTTACAATTAATATAAATATGACAGAATCACAACATTAAGTGGCAATTAACTTTTATTAATTATCATTAAAGTATCGCATTGTCATCCAAAACAATCTTGTATAAAAAATTTCAGTTCAACTGTTCAGCTTTTGAAACGTGAGAAAAAAAGTTTTGACCCAAGTCGATAAAAATGAAGCCAACGTGGCTGTATCTGTAATTCTTTAAACAATTAATTTCAGTCAACAATTTTAATTAATTTTAATTAAGTATATTAAATTACAGCATTATTACCCAAAACAATAGTGTATAGAAAATTTCAGTTCAAATGGGCGCTTTAAAATGGGAGAAAAATACCTTTCAATTTTTGACACGCCAAAATGATCGCTAAGTCGCCAAAAATGATGCCAATGTGGCTGTATTTGTAATTTTTTGAATAATTAGTTTTAATTAATTAATTTTTATTAATTATAATTAATTTATTGTAATGTCATCAAAAATAAGTTTGTATATAAAATTTCAGCTCAATTGAGCGCTTTAAAATGCATTTTATTAACCATTGAAAATTTGAACAAGAATGAGCTAACAGTAGGAATTGAAAAAATATATAATTTTAAATAAAGAAAAAAATGAAGCACATTTTTTTTTAATTATTTTAAAATTACCGACTGAAACACAATCTAATTATATTCATTACAAAAACAGCACAACTTCATTTCCTAATTCTACTCAGATCTCAAACCCAACCATTTCTGAGAACCAGTCCTCAGTGGACACCTGGTTCCTACGAAAGAGTTGCGAAACAGGGTGGAAGGGATAAGAAGAGCATGAAAAATGAGAAAGAAAAGCAAATATAACTGTAGAATCTCCGATGACAAAGAATTTTTTTCGCTTTCTCTTAATGACTAACTACCCTAATTCTTGCAAACAGACGACCTACGAAATCAGCTGCTGCGCTCAGATTAAGAGACGAGATATATCAAAGTGCTGATGGCAACGGCACAACCCATTTCGGTCACGAAGATTCCCATTTTTGGAATTTAATTCTATCTCTCTCACGAAGAGCTTCGAGTGACGTGTTTTTTATATACTTGATCATAAGCCTGCGTAAAATTAAAACTTGTTTGGGGATGCATCCCAAACTCCGCCCTCGCTGGTCATAACACCCAGCATGTGATAAGGGAGTTAACTTTTGATGTGAAACGCGATGGTAATATGTGCTGTGATTACAAGTACACAGTAGTTTGTAATATTATCTGTCACGAAATAAAATAATTAGCAGTAAGTGCAATGGCGCACTGAGTGCTTTAAAGTTGACGCCACCATCTCATGTCGTGCCCAGTACATTACGCAGAGCATTTGGTTTCGCGCACGATGTTTACACAGAAAATGAATAGAGTAGTGGTTTTAAATCAATTAGAATAATGAGCCCGTCAGAGATATGTATTTCTAACTGCCAAATATTTCTAAGTATGCAAAACGTGCTGTTGAGTCAGTTTACAATGGATCGCTTAAAATAATAACATGAAATTTACATTGAAGACTGAATCATGCATCAGTATAAATGATACGTTAATTTTTAAGCAATTTATTTAACTCCAGCTATTGATTTTTATAATATACTATTAAAGTATATAAGATTTTACCCTCTATTGTACAATCCAACGATAGACTGGTTATATGATACATGCAAACACGAGTTCTCAATTGAATTCAAAACTGTGTGATATTATTCTTGTACTTGTTCTACTTGTACAATTCAGGTACAGTTATAATTAGGTAAAAATGTTCAAATATTAAGATACTTCAAAGAATTTTTGAAAATTAAAAAAAAAATCTGATTTTATTAATATACGTGTACTTTAAATCAAGTTATTTTGTTTACGTAGGTAATTATTGTGTCCTTTTCAAAAGAAAGTTTCTATAAAAAGGCTGGATTGGCTGGAAACACATGGTTATAGTTATCATGTGATTATGACGTCAAATGAATTTAGTCCATGGCAAAATACCTTCTAAAGCGTGTATTATTAACGCCACACTTCTCATCTGACCCAAAATACGCATGAGATCATAATTTTAAAAAATTGAAACAATTATAAGAATTTAAAAAAATACATATTACTATATTTTCGTATTAATTTATAGCAATATCCTCGTGATAATTATCAATATTCTTAATTTTCATTTTTAAAAAGAAAGAGATTGATCATATTTCAATATTAAATTTCTGGAGATTTTATTATAAATGATATTTTGCTTGTTAAAAATAACTCTGTTGTATTCCGAATAACCTTTTATTCCTTAATATCCCTTTATCCCTTATAATCCCTAATTCCCTTAATAATCCTTTTTTCTTGAAACTGCATATCAAAAATATACTTCAACTGATTAAAGTTTTCAGAAAAAAATTACCAATATTGTGACTCGTTTTTATATCCATTCTTTAGAGTTTATCAATTGGTTTGGTATTTATATAGATTGCTTGTTTATTATTAAATATTACTAATTGCAATATCTTAAATTCTTTGGGAGAAAAATATTTCAACATTAGAAATTGATATTAAGGACAATAAAGATTTGACGACAAATTGTACTTGAATCCTCATTGTTTGTTCTAATAAATAAAAATTTAACTGCGTAGTTCCAGTGACGACTTAAGATTTCTTAGGTCCCCATATAAAAGCAGGCCTAATCTGCGACCCTTTCAAGAAGACACGTGTATATGCCAAATGCTGCCAAATACTGGCACAAACTATAACCCGCAACAAATTTAAAGTGCGTAACTTATAGTCTCACAGATCTAAGCACTGATTCGACTGAACAGCCGCTTTTGACTAAATGAGTAATGAATGGAGTATGGTGGTAGGCCTAGGCCTAGATATGGGCATGACATAACGCAGTCTTGCCACTGTTGCCAAATAGTTCGAATTTCTTAGTTTTTCGGAGAATGTGTGACGAATCTCTGCGCGACCTCCTACTAATAATCCTCTTGGGTATTCTTTGGGGCCAGCAAAATTCATCAATCTATTCCAAAGAAGGAAACGTGATATGCAAATTAAGTTTATTATATATAGTTCTAGTTCGCGAGTTGAAGGGAGTTAATGAGCTAGAAGTGAAGAGAATAAATAACAGAAAGTTGGAAAGTTCGAAGTTTAGTTAACTAAAAATGACAAGAAAGATACAAGGTGGAGATTACCATAAACAGTTAGAAAGGCTTTGTAAAAGATTATAGTCAGGAAGTGTTAAAGATAACTTAAATTGATTAGAAGACTGAATAAGTTCAGGTATTGTCACCTTCCTATTACGTTGATATTTAAAGTATTAAAGTGGTTAAGCGGACATTAGTTACATATCTACTGTGTAAAGTAATACATTATAATTCTCCCAAAACGCGACTCTCGTCCCTTCCCTTTGTTGTCTGACTGGATCATCCTATTTATAGTGCTGCATTGATTTGTGCTTGAGTCGATTAAAGTGATAAATAAAATAATTGGAAATTATCATACCGAATAATCCTCCACTTCCTTCCACACGTTTAGCTGGGTCACAGGGTAGACGGGAAGTAGGTTTGTTACAAATGTGTCTGAAAATAACAGTTGACGGTTAAAATTATTTGAATCTTAATCTTACCACGACCGAGTCGAGATCGATATAAGGCCCCTTTCGAAGCCGATGCCCCGTCCAAGTTGGCCATGCCGGTGGACCGCCAAAACATTTTGGGGTGCCGTTCGAATGTTAGCAGTTAGTAAATATATACCAAAATATTCAAGATTGGCTGACAGTATGCAGACTAAGTCTTCTACTGATTATAACTATCAGCACTAACTTTAGATGAAAATGTTTCATTTTTTTATGTATTTTGAATAGTTTGATATTATTATATTTGTGGCTGTTATTATTGTTTGTATGTTTAGGTTGCGTTTTGCTTTAAACGCGGTCTTAAAAGTGTAAGTCTATTTTATTGTAGTTCTGTAGGTAAGTACATAATCCGTATTTATTATTAAGTTACAATAAATATTGTACACTTTTTTTCTTAGCTCACCACACCTACTCCACTGGGTGGACCGCAACACCTTGACAAAAATTAGAAGTAACCCCGTATCCTGGAAAAGTTTGTCCACCCCTGTCTTAAGACATCCCAGTGTATTTATTCACATAGTTGCAATTAAAAATCTCTTATACACCAAATGTATAGACGAGTCTAGAGAGAGAGGATGAACATCATAAAGAATGATCTTGTTTTCTTGTTGAAAGGAAATATGTTGTTTCCCATAAAACATTCTTTAAATGGTCAGTCACGTGTAAATCTACATCCTTTCGAGTTGTATTACAAAAAAAAAAATTTAGAGTCACTTTTTATCCCGAGAAGCCATTATGGACGGTCTATAGAAATACCCTCAAAAAGTTAAATCATACGCGTTTTTCTTTTTTGCAAAGGAAACTCATAAAAGAAAGTAATATTCATCTAAAAGCATATTCAAGTTACGAGACGAAATAAAGAAAAAAGTGACGAAGTCTATGGCTGTGTGGAATTTACCACACTTGATGTCGTGCAATGGAATTCAGTCTTTCGTGGCTATACTTTGAAATGACGTGCTTTGGAGCGAGCAAGGACAGACGGTGCGAAGGTCTTTGCCACAACTTGTCCTCGGTTTCTTTTTCTAACCCGACCTTCTTTTACAGTATTAACAACAATTTATGGAACAAAATATTATGATGACAAAAAAAGAAGAGGAAAAAATATGGAATTTCCCCCAAAAAAGGCGATCGCATCAAGAAAAATAATCGTGCCATATGATCATTAGTCCATCAATGACACGAAAAGAAAAAGTTGGTGGCCATATTTTTATTATATATGCTATGAAGAGAAGCTTTAATATTTTGGTTTTATTTCTAAGTTAGTAAAAATATCAATTCGTGTTAAAAAAAACTGAAAATTTAAATGAACTAAATATTGTAATGAAAAAATATATTATTCTGCATTTTTCTCCACAAGAATCGTGTTTAAAAATGTTTTTTTCGAAACATATTTTTTTACTTTAAGAATCTTGAAAAGTTTTTAACTAATAAGATAGGCAACAGGATGCATTCTAAACACATGAAGATTTGGAAATGAGTGTTAAAAATTAAATAAATAAAATTATATGCTATCCATAAAATTGTCCTGTCTTTTTCAGTTCTTTTTAAAAAAAAAAAAAACTTCAAAAGAATAATTTTGGCTATTATAAAAATTTCAAATATTCAACACTTTTAATGGAACAAACTATGTTTTTGAAAATTCATTATAGTAAATGTTGCCAAATTAAAAAAAAATTTCGTTTAATATTTTTCATTATAACATAAATATCTTAGTTCTTATACATATGGTTTTTATTTAAGGGAATATAAATGCCAAAAGACAAACTCACATATTTTTTATGCTATAGCGATAAGTACAAGAAAACTGATATATGCTATTTTGCCTACAAATAAAGTAAATATAACTAAGTTGAATTTTAGAATCATTTTACTGAGTACAAAAATGTGCAAAATTTCTATGAATATATATTAAGAAAAAACAAAAGAAACTATAAATGCCAATTTAAAATAAAGTACTTATGCTTAAAATTTGAAGATAATTACGAAAATTCACTAATAAGCCACCAAAGTTTAGAAACAAGAATTTATTTAAATGGCATAATTTTATTTTTCAAGTTAAATTATTATTTACAAAAATATTGTATTATTTTTGTCCGTTCAGAATAATAATTTTAAAATTCCTTTTTTTGTCAATTTATGAAAACTATTGGGGAATCGTATTTTTTGATTGAGCATATATTATTTAAAATTCTTAAGTTTTTTTTTTATATTTAAAAACAATAGCCTTCACATTACTCAAAAGTTCTGTACTAAGCTGTAAAAAATTAACTAAATCTTCAGATTTTTTTTAACTTGATATTTATCATTTTTAAGAAATTGAAAATTAAAATCGAAACTAATGAACAAAAGAAAAATACAGCGTTATACAGTAAATACGCAGTAAAATGATAAAATTTGGACTCTACAAATAAAATATTAGTATTATTTTTTAATACAGATAATACTAAATATGCTATTTACAGTCATTTATTAAATGCACCCATCGGAAAACAATTTTACTTTATTCTAAACAAGTAACTAACATATCTAAGACATACGATGGGTTTTCGATCATGTATATAAATTTCAAAAAATAAGAAAATCGCGTTTGCATAACTCAGAAATAAATAATTATTCTGTTTTGGGGGAGTATAGGATAGAAAAATAAGCCCAAAACGGAAACTAAAGTACATTAAATAAAGGCAGTATCAGCTAAAATTCTGACGAATAATTCTAATTAAATTAAACCTAATTTAATTTATGACTCAACAGTGAATACTACATATAGGAGTGAATTGTGCAAACTCTTATGACGGTATTACATTTGAAGGATAAACTTTTTCAAATGTTATAATAATGTATGCATAATATTAAAATATGGATTGCAATGTTTCATATTAAAACACTTAAATTTCGGTTAGGTCCTGCTTATATTTAAAAAATTAATAAAATCTATTTTTTTTTCTTATTTCAAACTAAGATTTCACGTATTTTAAAAAACGAATGTTAAGAAATTAATCTGAAAAAAAAAAATTAACTCTTGGTAAAAAAAATCTTGAAATTCTTCACACACATAATTATGCATTTAAAATCAAGATTGAAAATCTTTAAAAAAAACATTCAAGACTTTTCTTACAATTTTTATATACTGATAGCCAAAAGTATAGAATTGTTTATGACATGCATCGTCAACGAATGGCTGCAACAGCCGAGAAGTAACTCACAGGAACTCGTGCCCGACGCTATATTTATCTATTCGTGGGTTCAAGTCCTGGTTCCAGTAAGGAACTGCTATGTAGAGGAGCTGACACATGTTAAATCTGTAGAGACAAAGTATCATTTTGACGTGATCTGGACGTTTGAAGAGTACGGTGCCAACTCAGGTGTTACCTTCGTCAATTGACTGTACAGTAGAACGTCGTTTATACGAACGTTTATTATCCGGAGCATCAAATATCCGAACCAAAGTCCGGATACGTTTTCGAACAGTGCAATACTCAGAGGCCAAAAGTGACGGGAAAACCCAAGGTGAAGGATTTTGGGGAACTTCAGTTGCGTGATTTGGTAAACATCTGTGCGGAACATTAGGTCATTTTGTTTACAAGTGAGGGGGTGTATACATGCTCTTTTGTTGAGTTTTGCTGATGTAGAAACCAGGATGGCATGCGATGCAGAAGATTGTGGATTTCAAATGCTAAATAATGATGATATTGAGACTTCCGTGAGAGAAGAACACGACCCTGTCGCCGATGAAACGGATGAAGACGAGGACAACAACAACAACAAAGTAGCAAGGGTCCATCCAATGCTGACGCGCTTTTCTGCGTTAGAGACAGCTATGGAGCGGTAAGAACAACAATCAGAGTGCTGTCCTGCTCAACTACTGCTCAAGAGAATCAGAGACCCTGAATCGGACCCCTATCCCCCCTTGTGTGCGCAACTGCACACACACAAATCCTTATCTTTTTGAAAAAGAAGTGTGAATATGAAATTTTTTTTGTAAATATGAGAGAATTTCTTTCCCAATACATGGTTCTTCATATCATGCGGAGTGTACTTATAAAAAGCAAACATTTAGGGGGGGGGGTGTTCCACCATTACAAAATAAAAAAATAGTGTGGAAACTTTCAAATCGAAAATTAAAATAAAATTCTTTCATTTAATTAAGTGTGTGCAATAAAAAAATGAGCCTTTTTTGGAACATTTTGGGATAAAAAAAATGTCTACTTAAGGAGCTAAGCCACAGTGCCACTGAAGACCCACTGTCTAGAGGGCCTGATGCAAATATGCCAAGGCTATCCTTGACATATTTAGTAAAATATATGTCCCGTTGAGGGTGGGGTGCCAGCTCAGGTATCTTCGTCACGTGACCGTGGTTCAAAGATACGTGGCCCGAAGCCAATAGCCCTCATGTTGCTTTATACTGAGACGTTAATAAATGCAATCTCATTCATCCACCTCAAATAAATACTAATTGACTTGATGGATAGGACTGCTATTTATCTGTAAAAAATCTGTATTTATTTCAAAAAATAATTTTAAAATAATTTATTATATATTAAAGGATTTACAGATACTTTAAAACATTCAAAAAAGAAAGAATTTTACTGTAAAGTTTTCTTTCAAATTATTGACCGGGTCATCACTTCTTATTCATGGCCATTTTCCTCTACATGTAGTCCAATATACCAATCAGTCAGAAAATTTCTAGATAAAAATAAAATTATCAATATTTAATTTTTTTTTTTGTTTGCTAAAATTACCCCTGCCACCACCTCACGGTCCAAAAGTTCAAGTAACTCTCAATAACTACCCCCATAACTTGTTCTCACGCCAAAGAGAAAGCGCTCTTCACCAGTTAATATCTCTGGAAAAAGACAATTCCTCATTGTCTTTAACTTATCCTCTCGAAAATTGGGACAGAAAAGATAGAGAAATAATAACAGTAAAAAAAAACAGGGAAAAAATAAAGGGAAAAGAAACAATAATAATAACGTTAGAAAGAAGGAGGCAAGGGGAAAAAAGGGGGAGCTAGCCTATCAATGAAACATTTCAGAAAGAAGACTAATTAATGACCCACCGTGTACCCTCCAGCGGTTTCGTTAATTACAGCGCTCGGCTGCCGACAGGCTCAGTAATAAAATTAATGCGCAACCAGACCACATGTGGGTCAAGTTGGTGCTCTTTTTGCCAGTCTTGTAAGCCTAATGAGTGCGGAATGTCGGACCACATTAAAGAGACAGCAGGGAAAGAAAGAAAAAGATTCGTCGTTATAATGGAGGGAATTGTACAAAGAGATACTTCAACGGGTTGGATTTTGAAAGACAAAAATAAAGAGATTTAGGGTTGGGTGGTGTGTAACACCTTATCCAGGCCGTTCGTGAAAGTGATTAATGCTTTCGGCGTTACTTGGAAGTTTGGATATAAATCAGAAGTCAAATCGAATCGATGTGGTTTAAATGTTGGTATGTAATGAACTTGGAAATCTCAAGATTGTCATTTCTTTCTCTTTGGTTAGGTTATGCGATATTTCCCCTTAACTTAAGAATATATATTATGAAGCAAAAATAATAATAAGTTTTTATGTTCCGGAGAACATTTCTTCGTAGTTTATACCAGGGCTTATATATATTGGTTCAATTCTGGTTTTCATCCACCAAAAACAACGGTTTTCAGTTCAGTTCCGAATGAGTCATTTTTTATTTGTACTAAAAAAATATAATTCTGCCACAAAAAAATGCAATTATATAATTGACGTTAAATTAGAAAATGTTGATAAGTTAGTTGCAGTAACAAAATGAATGAAGATATATCGAACCGAAATAAACCGATATTTTTCTTCGTTTCAGTTCCGGTTTTCGTACCGACCAAAATAACGGTTTTTTCCGGTTTTCGGTTCAGTTCCGGTTCGAAGCTCTGGTTTAGTTTATTCCATCTAAAGCTTTTTACGAAAGTGAAATTTTTAACTCATCTAAATATAAGTATCAAGAACAATTAGATTAAACAAAATGTCGAAATAAAAGTCTATAATAGACAAATTTTCTCAAAAATAATTCAGGGTCTTATACTTAATTTTAGTTCTTCAAACGCAATACGTGTGTGAGTGGATTATTTTTCTCTCATAAAACTTTTCTGGAATAATACAATCAACGTTTGTAGAAAGTATTTATTTTATTTTTATATTTTAATATGTTTATGTAAGTTAACATGCAATTTTTATTTAATTTAAACCTTTGTTTAATAACTCAATGCGTGTGTAGTAAGAAACATATTACATAGGTGGTCCGTCCTTTTATCTGGCATTCTCTGGGATTTAATTTTTTTGGTTGACTCAGGGTCACAGTAACAAATTTTTCATGGGGATGGGGGAAACATACCTCAAAATTAATTTCATTGCTTATTTTCAAGGAGAAAAAAAAAGTTTATGTGTGGAGCATGAGATTTGGAACATTAATTTTTTTCGAAAAAGAAATATGAGAATCAAAATTTCATTTTTATAAAAAAATGATAGGTTAAATTTTAGTAAACAGCTATTTTCTTACTGAGAACTGCAATCTTATATTCTTCACATCCCTACGCCACCGGATTGAGATAATATTGTGAGCATCTTGAAAAATCTTTCTTTGGTTTATTTTCTTGTGAAATAATGTTTTTTAGAGAAATATGGTCGAATAAACATCGATTACAATCAAAAGCTTGTCAGTAACATAAAACGAGAAAGAATACATAAAATCATGTTTTTTTTATAAACCAATTTTTCCTTTGGCAGTTTTCATGCTTTTGTTTAGTAAAATGACAAAACAATTTATTTTCAGATGATATATTTAAGTAAGATACGAGAAAATTCCGTAGTAGCATTTCAAAAAGAAGATTCCAATTTAATATATTGTTCTAGATAATCTAATATTGTTGCTGATTCATCCTGCAAAAAGATATTAATACTGAATTTTAACTTAAATTTGAAATACTGAAAATATATCTTTATGTTAAGAGGTAAAAATTAAATTATGAAGACTGGATCTTATTAGAATAAGTTTCATAACTGTGGTTAAGATTTATTTCCATAATAATGTATTGAAGAAATAATAACCATTCTTTTCGGTGCGCTAATAGATTTTTCAAGTAGTAAACCAAATTATAAAAATGGAATTTGTCTCATGAGTTTAGTATTTAAATAATTTGATGATGAAACTTAAAAAGGACTGAAACATTGAGATTCATCAATATCGCACATAAGCTACAATAGGTTATTTAAAAAGAAGTTACATAGTTTTTTTCCCCTTAAAAAATACGAAATTTCATACAAAATAATTCCTTTTCAAGCGAGGTGTTTTATCTTTATATTTTATAAAATGTATAACTTCAAATACACTATAAAAATTCATTTCTACCATAATATTTTTAAAATAGTAATTGTTGCGTTACATGTTATAACTATGCATGTTACGCCAAAATATTTTGAAAAAAATAGAGAGGGAATTTGTTATCCGCGATTTAAAAAAATCATATTGATTATTCTTACCTCAGGTAAATGTCTGAAATACAATTTATAATTTATGAGAAACATATCACTCTAAAAAATGTTTAAGGCATTTTGAGCTCATTTGTTTTCAAATATAGCTTTCTCCTCCTCTTCCCTATTGCGTACTGAATGTTCCAAAAAACAGTTAAGAATAATGACTAGTAAACCTTTTTCGGAGTAGGCCAAAAAAAAGAGAGAGAGAGAAAGAAATCTTTGCCAATAAAATTTATTACAAACGCAAAGCAAGATTTAAAAAAATATTATCTTTTCTTTTTTGAAAACTACTAAATGTCGTTTAGGAAACTGTGATTCTGCATTCCTTCATTTTTTAAATTTTTAAAACTGAAATAATATATAAAACACTTTTCTAAAACAAACATAAAAATACATTTTATGCATATTTATAAGGGTTTCATTTTTGACTCTTCAAATTTTTTTAAAATCAATTATTATCAAATTTTGCAATTGAAAATTAAGTAAAAGGAACGAACATCCATTAAATGAATTTCTTTGAAACCAAAAATCATTCTCCATTGTTGTTTTAAAATCAGTGGCAAACCATAATTTGACGTCACTAATTTAAAGGATCATTATATATTTTAATATTTTATACACATATATTTTATACAACTTAAAAAATTTCAGCCAAGTTAATTGAAACATTATAATAATTATCATACTGTATCATTTATTTCCAAAGTGTATGTAATTTAAAAATTAATTCTATTTTTTTTTCCATTTGCTTCTTTTATTTCATTTAAATTCAGATCAAAATTCTTAAGATTTATATCAAATATATAAGTATATATAAATATCAGTTATTTGTTAGGTTTTAAATTAACTACGATATATTATGGCTACAATAAATATAACTAACATTTTATTAACTACAATATTATAACCACAATCTGAGTTTCAAGTTAAATAGTGTCTATTTTTTTTTTATTATCATGTGTTTATATCATCTCGAAAATTAAATACAATTTATATCGAATATGCCTCTTTTAAATATCTACTAAGTTTAAAATATTTTAATAAAAATTTTGTGGAATAACGAATATTTGGAAGGGGTGAAAAGAAAGATTTTGCAATAGTTCAACAAATTTCTCTCATTTTGCTTCCTTTTAACCTTTAAAAAAATGAAGATGCAGCGTCATATTTCCATTCTGATGGAATATATAACATCTATAGATTAAATCTTGTATTATTTTAAAATTATTACATTCTATCATCAGCGGGAGCTCAACTCACTATCGGTATAATTATGCGGACAACTTTTTTCTGTCGGGACTTTTTAAGTTAGATTTTTGCAAAGAATTTATGGCGTAAAATGTAATCAGAAGATTTTGGAAATTAGTTACTATCAAAATTAGAGAAAAAGCGAACAATTTCAATTCGATAAAAAACCCATACTTAAATAAGACCATTCTTTGGAATAAAACGTACAAAAAAAACACGTAGCTCCCAAAATATTCTTTTTAAAATAAAGCTTAAAATATACTTACTTTAATTAATTATTAAATAATTTTATAATTTTTACCAAGAGAGATTTAGTAAACATTATAATTCCGCACTTGAGCAAAGTTATTCAACTGAACTGAACTCAGTAGCGCAACAGCCCATGAGGGTAGAGGCTTGCTGTGCCTATCTCAGTATACGTGCCTTAGGCGCTGGGGTGCACGTACAGATGTTTCAGTCAAGTGGTTAGTTTGACGCGAACCTCCCAGTGTTCAGTTCCCAAGCAAGCTTAGTACTCCTTTATCGACCCACTGAAGGGATGAAAGGCTGAGTCGACCTTGCCCAGCCCGGGATTTGAACTCGTATTCAAAATAGATTGAGCAGTTATTATTGTTTTCATTGTTTTTCATGTTTACAAACATAGATAATATAACAATAATAATGCAATGATCAAATAATGTTTAATTTATTTAATTAGTGAGATATTTGATTTTCATGTCTTTCACTTAGTTTTTTGCAAGTCGATCTCAAATGCGTGTATTTGCACATCGTAATAGATGTTGTGGGTTTTCATTCGTAAAGTTTGAGCTCGATTTATGTCTGATAAATTTCAGTTTAGAAAGAAAAAAAAAAGATTCGCAGCAACAAAAGCAACGAGATAAAATAGAAACAGGTATGGGATTTATTTATTTAAAAAAAAAACTCTACAAACAAAAATATTGCACAGAATAGTCGTGTTTTGTAAAGTAATGAATCTCGTGGGCCGCAAAATTATTCAAGGCGAGCCACATTCGGCCCTCGGGCCGCGGATTGGCCACCCCTGATTTAGAGAAGCTGTTGCACGTTAATATTATCGCGGCTCATAATCCTCACGTTGTTATGGTAATGGAAATTTGGAGAGGGAAGTGCTATAGCTTAAGAATCATTCTCATCACTTGACCAAAGTGAAAAAATTACTGCTTTTGTCAATATGCGATGCTAATAAAAAAATTAAATCATGTTTTCACAAAATTAGTTTAAAAATGGATAAACCCAGACAATGTTTTGTTATTGTTTATCCAAATAATGATTATAAAAAGTATCTATCCGGTAATGGATAAAAATGAAAACGTACTCATTTGAGAATTATATGTATTATAGTACAAAGGAATGGAAAGTTTTTTTAAAGGAACATTTTCGCAGTCCTGAAAATATAAGAATTTTAAGAAGACAAATGCTCCAATTAAATCATGAAAATTATTTTAATTAATCCACATTTAGATGCTGTTTATCCATAAACTATAATTTGTACCTTTCCTCCCTTTTTTAATTGGGCAAAAAGATTTCTTCTTAAAACTAATGGAGAAAATTGGTTATTATCTGCGTGATAAAAGAAAAATATCGTCATTTACTAAATTACAACAAAGTAATTATAGCAATATCCGGCTAATATTTTTGGAGATATTGCCTAAAAAACGGAAAAGAAATCTTAACATCTTCGCTTCCTGTCATCATCAGTTTTAATATATATAATGCCTTAAAATATGAAAGATAGAATGTTAATTTATTATTACTGAATCAATGTTAAAGATGTTCCAAATTCGAAATATGTATTAGTGGTGTTAAGAAAAAACCATGAGGGGAAAAATATAAGAGTCACGAATTTTGATTAATCTGAATAAAAACGCGAATTCGGTTTTCGATTATTTTTTCATTTATCAATGAAGTAATGCGATTGTTAATTTCGATAATACAATTAGTTAATATCAAACAATTATTGAGAGCTGTTTCTTTTAGTATTTTACCCACATTTTAAATTTTATTTGTAGAAAAGGCAATTATTTATTTACTTGCTGAAAAATAGTATGGATTCAATTAAATATATGAGATAAAATGAAAAAATCAAATGGTTGAAACAATCAAATAATCAGTTATTTCAATTTAAGTCAAAATTGTAATTCGAATAAACAAAAACGGAGATTGTTCTAGTGCACATACAATATTCTAAACCTTTATTTAAAAAAATCAATCAACTCTCTAAACAATTTCATAGTTCTTTATAGCTTAAGGTATCCGAGTACTTGCGGCAACGTTTTAAAGAAAAATATGCTAACATTAAGAGAAAAAGAATTTATTATTACTAAAATGGGGAAAAAATTGGTAAAATTTTTTTTTTACAAAATATAACATATTCTGTACCAAAAGTTTATGAACAAACTTCAATTTTTCAATTCTGATGTGTTGCTATGTTATTCATTTTTTAAATGACCTTCAGGATGAGAAATATTTTAATTTTTACAGAAACTAGAGCACTTTATCTTAGTTATTATATGAAATTGCTTAAAATAACAGTGATTATACTAACACAAGGGACTGTAAATTTTGCAATAAAACAGCAATTGATAAATCTGAATGTTAAAACACTTCTACTATTATACAGAATATACACAAAAAATTTCACAGTTAATTATTTTCAAAACTTTTTGACCAATCACTGTCCCTATTTGAGCATTTTCAAAAAATGAAATTTCGAATAAAACGCGTCTTAAAGTATGACATCTTGCTTAAAAAATGTCATCTGTTTTTACTAAAACACTTGTAGATTTTGTTCTAGTGAACGGAAAATAATAAACTTGGTATTTTTAGAAAGCTACTAAGATGGCCTATAAAATAAAACCATGAACAAATTTGTCAATTTTTGGCAAAACTCACAATTTTAGGGTAGTCGGATACCTTAATTGTTTCATCAGTTTCTTTTTAATTGATTGAATGAACACTATTCAAGAATGTTGAACACTGGCGTAGCTAATCCGGAGAAGGCCCTGTATCAAAATTCCTTGGGGGTTCTTTATTGGGGATCCATAGCATTTTACGATTTCTTGTTTCTGCATTTTGAGGTCCCTGGAGCTTGGTGGCCCCGTACCATTAATACGGTGGTAGCTACGCCTCTAGTGTTGAACCAGAGATCACGTTAGACTGTCGAAGAAAACCTATTTAAAAATCAACTTTTATTCAAGCCGATTTAAAATCTACTACGGTTGCCACCAGTGGCGCACACAAGGGGGGGGGGTCCAGGGATCCGGATCCCCCCCAAAGCCCTTGAGTTTTTTTCGATTGATGATAATTCTATATATATATATATATATATTTATATTTAGCGTAAATTTTAATTAAGTACTTGGCCAATTATTAATTCTATAATTTACTTTTAACTGTTTTTTGTTAACAAAATCGACAAAATCAGAAGGATCAATTTATGTTCTCTTAAGGTATGATACGAGTTGGGGGACTTTCAACTATGGACCCCCCTGAAAATTTTTTGTGCGCTACTGGTTGCAACTATCTAATGGGAGCGAGTTAGCCCTTCTTAATAACAATAAATTTTGCTTATCGTGAGCCGATAAAGTCAGACAGATGCACTGTATACCAAAGCTTGCAGTGATTCTGACAATGATCACAAGGTTCTAAATCTTTGTCCAATATATGTTGATACGTCACGAGGTAACTTTCGCAGATTTAATTTAGACTAACCCAATCAATATTTTACTTCTGACTTTCCCCACGAATTCGTTTGATTTAACTTTAAACAGTAAGATTCATTCGGATGTGTCACGGTTTCTTTACAGATAGAAGTTCTCTAATCAAACAATTTCCTGAAAAATTTTCTTCTTAAACATTACTTGTGGAATACGAGAAGAGAAGCTACAAGAGACTAATCTAAAGATTTATTGAAGTATTTGATCTGTTTTGAGCACAATCAATTTCACTTTGGCTCAGAGATGTAGCTACCACCGTATTAATGATATGGGGTTGTTATAATTCCTAAATCCTTAATTCCGTTGGTTATTTAGACGATTATATATATCCATTATATTTTTTATATAATTCCAATGATTCAGTCCATTCTTTTAGACATTTTGGTTTGTTAGACGACACACACAGAAGACACGTATACAGGACAAAGAACATTACATAACTGATTCTACAAGCAAGAAAACTCAAATGACTTGCAGCGCAATCTATTTATTTTACATTTAATTTATAACAGGGGCCTTCAAGCTACAGGGGTCCCGACATATGTAACATTTTCACACTTTCAAATAAGTCTTATTAATGCTGCCATTTTTAATTATTTTCCAAAAGAGCATCCCCCAAAAATTTTGATACAAGGCTCGCTCAGGACTAGATATGCTAGTGCTTTAGATAAATTTAAGTTGTTCCAAAAACATGCTTAGTACTGATAGTATTTTTTGATTTATATAAAACAACAATACATTCTTAGAGAAAGAATATACGGTTAGAGATTACAGAGTGAAAAAATTTTCTGAAAAAATTAGAACAATACTTCTTTTATCAACGATTCTCAAAATTTTCATTCGCACATATTTTCTTTGTTCCTTTCTTTCGATTAGAATAAAAATACACTTCAAACCTCTTTTCACTTTTATCACTCTATATTTTTTCGACTTCGTGACTTTACCACTCAAAAACTTCGCTTGTGAAATGGCGAGCAACAAACAGAAGAGCAAAATGAGAAATTTCAAACAGCATATCTTGGTGTCGAAAATAAATTACAATCTCGCGACCGTGGCCGAGCCTATGGTGCTCAATGAAGAAAATATAATGTTTTGAGGATCTTCTTGCGCTGATTAATGAAAGTCATTAATCACTCGAAGAACCCAATGACTCACTCCCCTCTTCCTGCAAAACAACTTTCTTTACTCCCTTTAAATATTCATAACTCCTGCGGAAAAAGAAAGACTTGTTTTTCGCTCTTTCCATCCCCAACTCTCCTTTCTTACAAGGCACAATTATTCTTTTTTTCTTCTTTCCCTTCTTTTTTTCTTTTGTGTTCTCCTCTCAGAACGTTAGCCACTCGTGGTCGAAGTGGGTCGCAGTGAACTTACCAGGGTCCCAAAGCAACAGAATAGAAATGATGAACTAACCTCCGAGCAAAATCGATGCCTCGGTCGTTTCGGGTGCACGTTGCCTACATTTACATCTGATTAAATATTCCGTTTTCAAACCACACCCAGAGAAAAAAAATAAAAAGAAATGCGCCTTTACACATACACATACACACAACCCTGGAGTACCGTGATTGTGTTTAGCCATGAGGGCGTGCAAAGTCATTGTGGATGAAAAGGGGGGAACGTGTCGTCCACGAGCATAACCCTATTGTCATGTATGCCGTGGCTTGTAAGCAATGAGATATGCATTCTTTTTTCTTTCGATAACTGGATGATTTTTTTAGGAGACCAGCACTCTGAAGGTACTTCTCCTCTAATTTACTTATACATAATATTCAACCGAAACGCAAATAAGTACTACGGACAAACTTGATAATAGTTTTTTGTTTCTTACAGAAATCATAAAAATAAATGGTTTGCTTTTTTTCTTTTTCATGACTGTAACTTTTTGTATAAGACCAGGGGCGTCTTAAGGCTCTTTGAGGCCCTAGTCCCAGAGAAATCGTAAAATTTTTGAGACCCTGGTCCCTATGTAAAAGTACACCCTATCGGATATCTTTAAAAGTAGACACTATATGTATCATTCAAACGGTAATTTGAAACAAACGAATGAGCACAATCTCACAAACCTAGGCACTAACCGGCCAGACCGATGGCCGCATTTCGACTAAATGAATTGAATGATTGTTTATGATATTAAGCCTCGGCCTAGACATAGACAATGGTCATCGCATAATATACCGTCTTGCCACTTTTGCCAAGTGACATGCAGTTTGAAATTCATATTTTTCGGAAAATATGTACCGGAATAATATTTAACCATGAATAAATTATCCGGATCATGATCTTTTTAACAGAGTCGAGAACGAAACAAGGCCTCCACCGAAGCCGAGCCCAGTTGGCCCATGCCTTAAGACGTCCCTGTATAAGACAATAAAACGTAAACACTAATTTGGCCACATATTAGTGCAAACATAGTAATCCAAGGGTCGGAGATTCAAAACCTTTTTCTATTCCTTCCAGTTTCTTGTAAGTAACGAGTCTTGTTTTGAATGATGTAGAAAGTAACTGCAATATCTCATATAAATACGAAGCCTCGAAATATTTAGTCAGTGATGATGTGTGGCGAATGAAGCTCAAGTAGTGGAGCAGAAATGAAATGGTAGATGTAGGAGTTCACCACCTTTTCACAAGGATTGCTGAATACCAAAATATTAATCGGTTCACTTCCAGTAAATATCCCAGGTATGAACTCGTGGTCGGTGAGTCATGAGTTCGAGCCCTAGGGGCACTAAAATCCCACCGTGTAGAGGGGATGATGCACGTTAAATCGAAAGTGGTTCAATGTCCTCCCGTTGTCGTGGTGTGGCTATTTGTAGAAGGGTTGTCGTCCTCGTCGCTTGACCGAGATTCAAAAATTATTAGGTGCATCATCTGTAGCCCTAGTGTTGCTCTGTAAAGTTACGTAAACAACACACACTCCATCAGTCAGTGCCGGCTTATCCATGGGCCTGGGGCCCGGAGGGGTCCAGATAAGCTGGTCTTAACCACATTTTCTGGCTATAAATTTCGATCCTCCAGTGCCAAGGGGGCCTGTAGTTCTGCGCCCAGGGCCCGAAATGAGCTTAAATCGCCACTGCAATCAGTGATGATGTGTGAAGAATGAAGCTTAAGCATTAGGGTAGCGATGGGATGGAGATGTAGGTGTACCCCCCATACACAAGGATTACAGGGTACCACAATTTTAAACAGAGAGAGAGAGAGAGAGATATTACTTCTAATGAAAATGCATTTTTATTTTCCTACCTCCTTTTCAGAAAAATTTAATATTCGAAATCCTGTGCTCCACATAAGCATTCTTTACACCTTGAAAATAAACAAAGAAATTCGATATTAATTTTGAGATATGAGTTGAAGTGGAAGCGCCCTCCCCTTTCCTTTTCAATAAAAATTTTTAATAAAAAATCAATCTGAGGTTAAATTCCAAATAATTAATGGTCTATGATTACGAAAGATAAGCATTTTGATCACTACTATATCAATTTCTAGATTAATTTGTTTTTCTAGCTTCTTTTTTCGTCATTTGATCATGATTAAAAATTATGAGGTCCCTCACCAACACCCCTCGTGATGCTTTTATATTGCGACATTACAGTGGTGCATACAGGAATTTTTCAAGGGGTCAAGAGTCGAAAGTCTACCCTTCTCGCATCATGCTCCAATACGTGGCCAATATATTCTTGTGATTTTGTCGATTTTCAAGAACAAAAAAACGATACAAAAATTAATTATTGCGTAAAGAATTGGCATTAATTAATAAAACTAAGAACGAAAAACAAATATTTAGTTAAATTTTATGTGCTATGTACATTGGCTTATAATCAATCGGAAAAAAAAAATCCAGAGCTATGGGGGGGCAGACACTGAGACCCCACCCCTTGTGTGCCCCACTCTGACGTTAATAAAACTCATTCACTAGTTTCTTTTTTACAGTGAAATGCATATTTTCCCCTCGTTATAAACATAGAAATTTACAATGCTTGTGAGAAAACAATGTTTTTCGACAGAAAAAAAAATTATAAAAAAAAAATGTATACAAAATTTTGCTAAAAGCTCATCAGTATATACTAGAATATATAAAGAATGTATCATATAAGTTTTGTTGACATCAGATATATTCTTTCTGAGAAAAGATACATCGAACCTTCAAAAGTGACATTTTGAGAAAAACACATTTTTATAAAAAAAAAGTTACCTTATCAAAATATTCCAAATTTTCAGCATTTTTTAAATTTTCATCTTCTTGTTTCATTCTTTTAAGTCTTTTTACTTTTCTAGTCTCCTTAGTTTTCTGTAAATTGGCATATCTTACCCTTGTACTGTGCTCTCTTTGTCGAGATGTTCCATGCAGCATGTCGCATAATATCCTCGACCTATGTTAAGTTTTTTTTAAATATCCAGCTTTGTTGCATTCCCTTTATTAAAGGATGCAATAGCATCATATGTACCAAAGGAAAGTGTTTGTATGTGCACAAATGTCTTTTGGGGGACACGAGACCAAATAACATTATTAATGCTTTCATTCGGATTCTGCGTGTTTCCATGCAAGCACTTTTTCAGTAATTCTGGATCCGAAAGGTCCCTAAAAATAGGCCTAATGGCTTTAACAACAGCAACTGGAAGTTTATGTTTGTGGAGATAAAGTTTATTTTTCAATTGAGCCTTCTTACACTGACACCATGTGTCAAGACCTGATGGACAAAATCTATGCTGTGGATTTTTATCCGTAGATATTTTTTGAAGAAATATAGCCCATATAGCTTGTTTCATACACTTTACATTTGATAAATTTCTTTGAATGGCAAGACCATAATATGTTTGCAATTGATCAATAGTTGCTTCTGTTAATCTATTTTTGCCACATAATGCTTTGCCATCTGATAATTTTTGCCCCCTCATTTTTGCTTTGAAACGTCGGAGGCGAGATCCCATCCGTTTCATAACATGCCCTAAAGAAATTTTTAAAATTGACGTCAAACTTCAAGCTGACCCAAGAGGAAGTGCAATGTTTACCTTTTTTCTGTCCATTTAAATCGGTGACTCTCGTTTAGACGATTCTTTAAAAACAAAATTTTAGCGCTTCTAATTAAGCTAGAGATAAAAATGAGATATTTTTAGAAAGGTAATAAGCTGAAGAATTTAAAAATGCAATAACCTGAAATTCACCTTTTAAAAAAAAAGTTTACCTTTCCAACTCCCCTTAAACTGGAAATTAGAATCCATTCCACATGCAAGACAAAGCAATTGAAGGTAATGCATGTTTCTCGATCAATTTATACACATGATTTAAAAAAATAAAACTTATTAAATAGGAGAAAATTTTAAACCAAAAGTTTTTCAGTAACTATAGTTCTGTTTTATTGGTAATTATAATACACAAATTTATTTTTATTATTATTCTACATCCGCAACAGAAGTAGATATCCTTATCAACTGTACTACAGATACTCCAGACAAAATTGCTTTGAAAGAATATGAGTTAAATATTTTAGCAGCTATATCACATAGATCGCTCAATACACTGCGCTGTTAAAAAAATCCACGCTGAGAATAACTAATGCCTTCCAATCTTCAACTGCCTCTCCCACAGTCAAGAAAATTTATTAATAAATAAAATACTCCTCTTTCACAATATATATTTCTTAAATTTCTTTAATCAAAAGAAATGCACAATAAACGACGGAAAAACGTTTTCAAACGTAATAAAAAAAATTTCTTAGTCTCACTAACACCTTATAATCGACTTTACTCTTAAAATAATATCTTTTAAAAAGAGTTTAATGCTTCTCTTACGGATCAGTTAGAGATGGACTGGGAAATGAATATTAAAAATAACATCGTGCCTATTTTAGCAATTTCTCACTCTCCCGGATTATATAATGAATAAATTATAGGAAACTTTTCTCTCTTCTAGATGAACAGTGCTTCTTAATCGATCATTGAACTTAAATCTGCCATTGAGGTGGAATCCAATTATAATTACCTTTTAGAAAGGAAGGTTTCTCTGAGAAGAAAGTCTTCCTTTTTCTGCTGCTCTTTTCTAAACCTATAATTCGAAATTTAAAAATAAGATACAGATAACGCTTGATATTAAAACTAATATTTTCATCATAGGAAAGTTTTTATTAGATATTAATACTCAGTATTTTTTAGAAAAATATTTCCATCCATTTCTCAATTTCGTTTTTTTGGTATTATTTTAGACTTGAGTTACTCTCTCTCTCTTTCTCTCTTTTTTATAAAGATAAGATTGAGATGTATGAAATTGATTTTTCTAAAGCAAAATAGTCAGTATTTTTTTCCCCTAGAGGGATGAAATGTCGAATTTGTTTTACTAAAAACATGCGGAATATGTGCTCACCTTTTTTTCACAGTGTGGGAAAAAACAAATTTCGGTACTTTTTAAATAAAAAAAATTTAGAGATTCAGCAATTTCTAACAAATCCCAGGGGACGTAAAATAATAAATTCTATAATTGCATTTTGATAAAAATCTTTGAAATAAATTTATACGAGAAAAAAAGAATGTTAATGTTGGAAATTCTTATCATTGTTCCTTTGCTCATAAAATACTTCTTGTTTTAACTATGGAGCATGTAGATAGAGAATTATATTTAGGTCGCAAAAATAAAAAATAAAAAAATCCACATGGGCCTTAGCAACGGACCTTATAGTTTTGAACCATGGTCAAGTGACGAGGAAGATACCGGGAAAGATTTCGGCTGGATATCCTCTCTCCTAACTTCCACCCCACGCCAACGGAAGGACGTTTGAGCCTCCGCAGATTTAACGAGCAGCGGTCCCCTCTACACTGAGAGTCTTCAGCAGCACTAGGCTCGAAAACTCATGACATAATCGAACATGTAATATACATAATGCAACAGTGCCAGTTTAAGCTCATTTCGGGCCCTGGGTGCAGAAGATCTACAAGCCTCCTTGGCACTGACGGATAGAAATTTATAACCTGAAAATCTGGTTCAATCCAGGTTATCTGTGCCCTTCCGGGCCCCGGACGCCAGGCCCAAGCGCCCAATGGATAAACCGTCATTGTAATGCAGGGATGGACAAACAGCGCACCTCAAAGAATTTTTCTGCAATCCACCAAGGTAGCCAAAAAAACCTAATAGAAAGTGTTCACGATATTTTGTCAACATATATCAGAGAGCAGAATTTTTATGTATGAGGATTAATAAGAGTAAATATCAGTAGCGCAAACAAAAAAATTTCAAGGGGGGGGGGAGTCCATGGTTGAAAGTTCCCCAACTCGTATCATACCTCAAGACAACACCTATTGATTCGCCCGTTTTTGTTAACAAAAAATAGTAAAAAATAAATTATTGAATTCATAATTAGCAACAATTAATAAAATAAATTGTTAATTACAAGTACTTAATTTAATTTTATTACCATCAATCGAAAAAAACTTAAGGGCTTTGGGGGGTGGCGGTCCGGACCCCCAGGAACCCCTTGTGTGCGCCACTGGTAAATCTTGATGCAAGTTGACTGACGTAGGCTGCGATGGGAATTTCAACAAGCGATCTCACTCCTGATTTCAAAAAAATTGCAGAAAACAGTGGCGTAACGTACGGAGGGCCCAGAGTTCTAAGCGGCCCAAAGCCTGACTGCTGCCAAGTACCTAACCCTTTGCAAAATTCAACTTGGGGGCCCAAAAACCTGACTTTGCAGAGGGGCCCAAATGTTCTCCGTTACGCCACTGCAGAAAAGTGTCATAGGTACATATGTTTCATTAAACTGATTCTAAAATTAAATGTAATCGCACAGCTAAAAATGATATAAAATTAGTGCAATAAATAAACTGAAAAAAAATTGCACAAATTTTATTTAACTTATATTTATTGATTTTTATATATGGTACAATTTATAGGTACCTTTTCTGAGATTCAAAAAGAACAGATAAATGCAATTATTTTAAAAAAGGGCCCTGTGTTACCCTCCGATTTCGCAATATGGGCCTCTAACCAAAAGAATATAGTGAATATATATATAATAAAAAGTTATAGTGAAATAATAATAAAAAGTTTATATATATATATATATATTATTATTAAATTAAATCCTTAATTGTTCATTTATTTTACTAATAAAACTACACGCAAATAAATTTCGGATACAAAACTGTTATTGAAACATATAAACGCAAAAATAATAAACTATTATTAAACCATTTTGTTTGCCTTAACACGCTAGTTTGCAACTTAACATTTAAAACGTATCACGCGAGTTCAGAAAAACATTCACGGCTTATTAAATTTTTGAAAAATCGTTGAAGTTTTTGAGAAAAGTCACGCGAAGCCCACCCCCTTCCCTTTTTTTTTCAAAGAAAGGTTAATGCCACCCAACGGGTGAGAGGGCTCAACCCTGAGGGGTCGAGGACCGAAATCCAACCCTCTACTCCTGACCAATGACAATTGCGACCCTCCGAAGTCAACTCCCACTTTCACATCACGCTCCGAGAGCTCACGGTTGGATAAACCCTTGCGTGACGTATAGTAGTCACGTGATTAATGACAATGAAACCTGTGGGATGTAGGCACATCACGTGACCGTATTATGGGGGTAACGCATCGTTACAGAGAGGGCGGTAGAAAACGATCTCCACACACGCACCTAGATTCGCGCCCCTACCCCCCGATTGTCTTCAAATCCCACAAATCTTCACCACGGCAAGCTAATGTTTCGGAATTTTTGCTTTCATGGACCTTGAAACGTAGAACATCTCCAATGTACAATACAAGAGTTAAAATATAAATTTATCAAATAGATTATTTAAAAATAGATATTTGTTAAAAATTGTATTTGTTTAATGTTAAGAAAAATAGGGTCCAAACTCTAGAACAAATTCTACACAGCAAAATGTCTTAATTTTAAGACAAGTTTGGGACTGGTTATATGCGCATAGTTAAGTCTGTTGTACTGCATCCATTAATTTTTAAAATATCCAAGAAAAAATGCTATTTTTCTTCTCAAAAGTAAAAAATTATAAAGATATAAAAGGAGAAGGTATATGAAAAACCCATTTTAAACAACGGTAAAGAAATAGACCAATTTGAAGAAAATATGAGACCTATATTAAAATATGTCATGATTCACTATAGCAACGGTTCTTAAACTTTCGATCACCTCTCTTTATATCAGGGTGACATCCTTGATATATAAAGGGATTCCTGATATATCCCCCCCCCCTCCAGGAAGATTTTGAACATCCCTCTTTGACTTAATATTCTTGATCAAAATACAAGTTCTAGTAAAGTTTCTTCTTATCGGGAACTATTTAATAATCTAGTCTAGTCTGGCACATCTTCCAATTTTTCCACGTGACCTTTCGGATTCCCTAAAGAAGGGAAATCTCAAAGTTACATGAGAGACTTCGCTGACCCCCTAAAAAGGCGCTGTGAACCCCCAGAGGCCCGTGGACAACAGTTTAAGAACCGCTGCACTATAGGATAAAAAGATATAAACTTAAAAGTGATTTTTAATTTGCGAAACCCTTTCAAGTTTTACATTTCTAAAAAAAGACAGAAAAAAGCCAAGGAAACATTCAGTGAAAAGAAATAGAAATAATTTTTATATAATAGCAAAAAATTATACATGTAACAGTTAATAGTAGTTAATAAAAAAATAAAATTTTAAAAATAAAAGTATTAAAATTTTCTAAATAAGTGATTTTAAAAAATTTTCGAGCACATATCTTTATTTTAATATTTTTCCTTCTACTTTCCTAAAAATCTTTAGTGTATTCGATTAATCACGTTCCAAGATTTTTTCAAGATTTTCTCTCCTTTTGAGGTTTAAGCAATATGTTCATCAGATTCATCCACATATTATATCCTCGAAAGAATTAATTAATAGAAAGAAACTGCTAGTTTAAAAGAAATGTTTCTGAAATTTAAGTAGCAAGACCGATATTATACCCCGTGGTGTGGTAAGGTAGTTAGGAGGGCGTGCTAGCTCAGGTGTTGTCCTCGTCACTTGACCATGGTTCAAAATTACGAGGTTCGTCCCAAAAGCCCTCGTGCAGCTGACCAGTGCGACGTTAATATTCACTAACTCACTGATAAAATGATAAATTAATAGCTAATGTAATAAGAAAAATAGAAGGAAATACAAAAGTCAAATTACTAAAAGGGTTTAATAATCCATATGCTATAATTTTTCAAAAAGATAATAACACATTATTAAGTTTCGAATTTTGATGAAATTAGGGATGTTTAAAAAGAGATGTTTTTAATAACAGAATTTTTTATCTATTAGCTTACTGACAAAATGCACAATGTTTGACTATCAACCTGAATCCCTCAATTTGACCAACAATAGGTCGAGGAATGAACTCAAAAAGTCTAAGAAAAAAATTTTAAAATAAAGATTTAAAGTAAGTTTCTGTTGCTGTGAAAATGAAAAAAAGAAAACGAACTCATGTTTTTATTTATAACCATTTTTAAAGAGGGGCAGCAACTATTTTTAGTGGGGCAGTAACCCTTTTTATAAAAGGGGCGAATTTGACAAAAAACTCAAAAATTTTTAGAACTAATATATTTTTTCCAAGATATTTGCTGCAGCTAATTGTTTTTTTTTTAATGTGATAATTTTTTTCATGTCAAATTGGTGTTATTTTCTTGAAAACTCTTTTTTAATATTTTTTTCCCCCAAAAAAAGTAAGCACAGTGGATATTTGATATCGGATTGTGTCAATTAGTTTAAGACTACAAGAGTAATATAAATTAAACAAATACAACCATAGAAAAAATCAGAATTATATATTTTTTTCTGACTTAAAGAAATCTATTTTCAATTTAATGAAGCTTGTCACATAAATTAACTTCTAAAACTAAGGTTAAAAGCAAGCTATATTTCCTGTTTTATTTAGCTTAGATATATATCCCATCTGTATGTTTCATAACATTTTTGTCCGCGGTTTTCTATATTGATATTTTTGACTGACCCAATATTTGTAATCAATTTGTTAAACACAGCCATTGAGAGAAATTTCATTACTACACACTGCCTAAAAAATTGCTTCTAAGCTGTAATAATTTTTTCTATCGTTTTAGAAACTTGGGTGGTGAGTGAGTGAATATTAACGTCGCACTGTTCAGCTACACGGGGGCTTTTGGCGAAAACCTCGTAATTTTGAACTATGGTCAAGTGACGAGGACGACACCTGAGCTGGCCACTTTAGCAACTTGGATAGCACTGTGATAATATATGCTTTTCGTAATAAGTGTCTCTTTGTTTCTTGTGCCCGCGGTAGCCTATTGGTCAAGGCATCGGATCGTGGCTGGCGCGTCATGAGTTCGAGCCCAGTACCACTACAGACCCGCCGTATAGGGGCGCGATGCACGTTAAATCTGTCGAGAGCTCAAACGTCCTCCCATTGGTGTGGTAGTTAGGAGAGGGGTGCCAGCTCAGGTGTCGTCCTCGTCACTTGCCCATGGTTCAAAATTACGAGGTCCGTCGCCAAAAGTCCTCGTGTAGCTGAACAATGCGGCGTTAATATTCACTCACTCACGCGACATAAAGTAATTGATTATTTAATGTTGCATGGGTGAGTGAATATTGACGTCGCACCATTCAGCTACTTGGAAGGTTTTGGGCGATGGACCACATAATTTTAAACCATGGTCAAGTGACGAGGACGACACCTGACCTGGCACCCCCTCTGCTTTCTACACCACACCAACGGGAGGACTTTTGAGCCTCGACTGTGCATCGGCCTCCTCTGCAATAGGAGTCTTCAGCGGTACTAGGCTCGAACTCATGGTGCGCCGACCAAGAGTCCGTTACCTTGACCATTAGTCTACTGCGGCCACACTTAATGTTAGGGAAAACATATAGGAATTTATTTTTTTTTCAAACGCATCTTAATACAACTACCATTTCACACTTAATCACTTCCCACATTCGTGTATGAAAGATAGTTACGTTATATAAAAATACATATTAAGTTTTTTTTTAGAAAAAAAAAACGTAGGATCTAAACTTTTTCTCCTTTTTTATAGTTTTTAGCCTCGATTTGTCTCAAATGCAAAAGTCAGGAAGCGTGACGCACGATATCCAATTTCGTAGTTCTCATGAATCTAAAATCTGGTAAATCTCATATTTATCTGGTTTCACATCTTTTCAGACTCGTAATATAATCACACACAAATTCATTTTTATTTAAATCCCTTCTTACTAGTAGCTTACAATTTTACTAGTTAAAAAAAAAGCAGTTCACAAATCCTTTTTCTTTTAATCACTTTTTGAAGATGTCTTTTGTACCTTTTCTTTTTCTCTGTCTTCTTTTATTGTTTTTAACATGCAATTTTTACTCTTTTGACATTTTTGTTTTCTTTAATCCATGTAATCTTCAGGATTAAATAATTTAACTACTTGTATCACATGAGTTTGTGTGACAAGCACTTTTTTTTATGTCTGTAGCATGCAATGTGCTAGAGAATAATAGTTTTATTCAAGATTAATATATCTTGGCTGGGTTTTTTCCCCACGTAAAGTATTAGATTTACTGTTTTTCTTTAAAATAAGATTCAATGATAAATTACGTTAGTAGTAAGAAATAACAATAAAAAGCTTCATTCAAATAATTTAATATAAAAATGGTATAAATTAATCGGTTGGTTAACAAAGATGCTCACGAACTTAAGCCGGTGGTATTTCTGTCAATTTCTAGGCTCGAATTAAGGTGCCGCTAAAGACCCGCCATGAAAAAAGGGTGGTTGCACGTTAAATATGTCAATGCTTAAAGACCTCACGTTTGAGTGGTATGGAAGTTTGGAGAATGGGATGAGAGCTACAATCTCAAGCATCATCTTCGTCATTTGACTGAGACTCAAAATTACGAGGTACATCGCTCAGATCCATTGTATTGCTTTCAACTCCTTGTATCGATTAAAAGTTAGGCAATTCGCTCTCCACTGCCATCATTTTTCACATAAGAGCATGTACATAATGTATTGGGGAGAAAAGAAAAGGCTCAAATTTTATAGCAAATCCTTCGCAAACACTATCAAGGTCCTTTGATTGCATTCCAAAACCTTCGGAACAGTTTTACTGATAGGAGACACGAAGAAAAGAATCTTATTTCGACAAGACGTATATATACGTCCTGGACACTCAGAGCATTGGTTGAGCGAGACGGATATATACGCCGGCGGCAGTTAAGGGAATTAAATGCGACGTCAATATAGAATCCATCAATCAATAAATAAATTTGGGGTTTAACATCATAAAATGCAGAACCTATTTTATAATGGAACGGTTCCATATGCGAAAAATTTATTCAAACAATCAAGCAATACGATTCGATTCAAATGCATAGACAGAGTAGCCCAGTGGTCGAGATAGCGATCGCATGGTCAGTTTTGTTTCGGTGAAGTCATGAGTTTGAGGCGTAGGCGAATCAGACCATCTGTGTAGAGGGGTTGATGCACTATAAATCTATAAATATGTCCAGCGACGTCTTAAGGCATAGGCCAACTGAGCCCGGGCCCAGGGCTTCGGCCACAATTGGGGCCTCATCTCGTTCTCAACTCAGATTTAATAATATCATGATTCGAATAATATCAACAGTCAAATGTTTTTTTCCAGTGGAATTTTCCGAAAAACTGGAAATTTCCAACGATATATCAATTGGCTACATGTGATGACCGTCGTCCATGTATAGGCTTAGGTACCACCATACACCATCATTACTCATTCAGTCAAAAGGCGGTAGTCGGTCGAGCCGGTTTGTGCGATTGTAAGTTATGCACATTTATTTGTTTCGAGTTATTGTTTGTACGAATATTTGACAACGTATGCTATGTACTATCTACTTTTAAGGATCAGTTGATTGGGTCTACATTTGCGTAGCGGCCCTGGGCAGGGGCGTAGCTACCGCTGTATCAATGATACGGGAATGGAAGCTACAACGGCCCCAACATGTGTAAGCAAAAAATCGTGAAATGTTATAAGGAGCCTCTAAAAAAGGTCCCGACGGAAATTTGATGCAGGGCCCATTTAGGGCTAGCTACGCCAGAGGCCCAGGGCCTACATTTGCCTAGGGACCAGGGCCTCAAGAAGTCTTAAGACGTCCCTAAATATGTCGAGGCTCAAAGTGCTACTAACTTTGACGTAGTGTGAAAGTTTGGATAGAGGGCTGTTATAGTTCAAGTGTCATCCATTTCGCTTGATCGTGGTTCAAAATTACGAGATCCATCGCTAACAGCCTACGTGTTACATCAAAGTGCAAAAATCAATCGAAGTAAATGTTTCAAAATAAATAAAAGCTATTTCTTAAAGCTTTCGTGTTTTTTCACGAGATTTTGGGATATAATAATTAAGGCCCGCGATTTGGAACAAATTAATGTTGTCAAACATTTATCTTTTTCCTCAGAGGCGCAACAGCCCATGAGAGCGAAGGCCTACCGTACCCATCTCAGTATACGTGACCATGGGCGCTGAGGTGAATGAGCAGATGTTCCTTCAGGGGGTCAGTCTGATGCGAAAATCCCCTTTAGTTTCCAAGCAAGCTTGGTACTCATTTATTAACCCAATGAAGGGATGAAAGGGCTGAGTCGACTTTGCACAGCCCGATATTTGAACCCCGGACCTGTGGCGTGGAAGGCACGATACACTATCACTCAGCCATCGGGCTAAGCATTTGTCTTATTATGAATTAATTAACTGCTGAGAAAGGGAATAAAGAGTTCGATCTTCCATCATTAAGAAATATTTGATTTAATTTTAATTTAAGTCCCCCCAAGGACGTCTTAAAACTTCTTGAGGCAATGAACCCCTTCGCTAAAGTAGGCTTTAGGTCTCTACACAAATGTAGGCCCCACCTATGACTTTTAAAAGTATTTTATTTTATTTAACCAACGCCCGTGCTGCTTGGCTTCTTGACCATTTGACGCCGAGCCTCTCAGTACCGACTGACGATGTCGTCAGTCGAGTATTCATCGAGTCTAGTGCATTGGAGCAGGTGGTCGCCATCCATTCTGGCATGGCCACAGAGTGGGCAGGCCTCGTCAACAGCCAGGCCAAGCCAGCGGAGGTGTGCTCCCAAAAAGTCATGTCCAGTGGTTTGGCGAAAGCGGGCGACAGCCTCGGCTCTCTCCAGGTGCCTCGGGATTGGACCCACAGTGGCCAGAGTTTCCCAAGGCTTTCCAAGGCTCTTGGTTTTTTGGGTCACGGTAGTATATTTGTCGATGAATATAGAAATGATGCTCTTTGCCCTTCTGAGAGTCAAGAGGACTTCCGGTTGAGACGACTCGGCTCACTGCTTGGCTTTTTGGTCGGCCCTCTCAATACCGGGGATCCCAACATGACTTGGGACCCACTGCAAAGCCGCAGTCCAGCAATATGCCTTTAAAAGTAGACAGTACTTGTTCTTGTACTTGTACGATACTCGTGCAAACGATAACTCGAAAGAAATTAATGTGCATAACTTACAATAGCACAAACCGGCTCGACCAACTGCCACTCTTTGACTGAATGAGTAATGATAATGTACGGCGGTAGGCCTAGGTCAGTTGACATATCGTCCGAAATTTCCCGTTTTTTTGGAGAATACAAGCGGAAAAAACATTTGACCGTTGAAATTATTCGAATCGTGATCTTATTAAGGCTCAGTCGAGGCCCCCATTGTGGCCAAGGTCTTGGGCTCGGGCCCAGTTGGCCCATGCCTTAAGACGTCCCACTGTGGAGCAACACGAAGACTACTGCGACGGATCTCGTAATTTTGAAATATGATCAAGTGACATTACACACTTTGATTGATTGATTGATGATTCTTTAATGTTTGACCTATTGGCGACGGACTTCTAATTTTGAGCCTCAGTCAAGTGATAAGAACACATCTAAACTACTAGTCATTCTCCAAACTTCCCCACCACACCCTCGTGAGAACTTAGAGCCCAGACAGATTTATATAACGTGCATCAACTCCTCCACAAGGTAAGACTATATATTGTGGCATAAGACTCAAGCCAAATAGAGGAGTCAACGCCAGCCATGAGATCGATTGACTCACAGTTATTACTATAAATTAATAAAGTTTGATATTTATACCAAAGACTTCATTCAATAAAAATACTTCAAATTTTTTCCGATTCTTGAAGAATAATTAATTGACTATTTCATTTAAAACAGAGTAGAATCATTCAAGAAATCTGATGAATGTTAAGTCAATAAAATTAAAATTAAAACAATAAACTGTTTTGCAAAAGAGCCACATGTGTGTTGGCGTAAGCAGATGCATATATTTATAAAAAAAAGTAATAATCATTTAATGTAATACATCTCTAATAGAATTTTGATGAAATAACTATTTAAAAATGTATGATTTGTGAAACTAGCAAACACAGGATAAAAGAAATAGAATTAAGTGATAATCCATTGATTCAACCCCCCAAATCTACAAGTTTAGTAATAATTTATTGATTCAAAAGTTTCCAAGATTCATGATGTTATTTCACTGATTTAAGTTATTCTATGCACAGAGGGGGAAAAAATTTACAAAATCCATATTTAATCTGTCTTAAAATTTGTATTTCAAAAATTACAATTTCATATACAGGTATACTTTTATAAAGATCCATTTCATTTAGTTTTATAAACTTAATATTAAACTTTCTAATTTTAACACCATTTCTGAGATTTAAATAATACTATTCGAATAAATTTTTAAATACCAATATAGCATTACATATTAAAATTTTAACACTTTATAAGTTTTTTGTTCATAGCTATTAAAATAAGAAATTTCCGATCACTGAATTGTAGAAACATTTTCACTCTGACAGGCCAACATTAATTTTAGCAAAAGATTTACTTTAGGTTTAACGTAAAAACTGAATTAAAATTTTCAAAAAAAAAAGTTTACGCTTGGGAGGAGAACTAAAAGAAAAGCCGAAGCATCGTTGATTAAATATACGGTTATCGATCACATAAAAAAAAACACGCAATAACTGCATAGCAAATTGCTTTACTTTGAAAGTTTGTTCAAAGAATCAAAAGAGGGCGCCACGGTAGCCCAAAGCAACTAAGAAACTTTCGGAAAGTTCAAGTGGGCCAAGTCACTTTGAATGAGTAACACTTTTAAACTTACAACTACTGAAGACAACCGTCGATAGCTCAGTTGGCAGAGCGGTGGACTGTAGGTAGAAATGTAGACATCCATAGGTCGCTGGTTCGACTCCGGCTCGACGGAAGTTATTTTTATTTATTAATGAATGAATAATTTTTTTTTACCTGGCAAAAAAAAAATAAGAATTTGAAAGAAAAGTTCCGTTTTAGTTATTCCTTAGAACTTTGATCAATACAAGAACTAAATTATCTAATTCATAATGCTATATTCAAAAATAACTGTTTCTATAGGAAGGCTTTGTATTGAGAAAGTGATCCGATTTTTTAAGGATCGAGTTTCTTTCAGATTATTAAAAGCAAAACCTCAAGATTGAAAAAAAAAAACCTCAATTTCGTTTAAATATTTTACTAACATAATTCAGTCTCAAAAGTTTGTTAAATTTTTTTTCTTAGACAGATGATTTCAAGTATTCTAGAGCTTTTAAAAATTGCTTATTAATTTGTTTATAAGGAGAAAAAAAAAATTTTTTTTTGAATATCTAGTAATAAGTGAACCATCTACGGGAAAAAACGCACTTATTCACTGAAAAACTCTTAAGAAAAAACTTTGTCTTTTAGAAATACTTAAAATATGTCTATATATATATTGAAGTAAACTTAAGTTACACATGTTGTGTATCTAGGCTGTATCATTGTATCATATCCTCGTATCAATGATAAGGCTGATACGGCGGTATTACGCACCTCATAAAAAAAATATAAATTTACTTCATAAGTAATTCGCAAGGACTCTATTGGAATTATGGAATTGATTACAAAAATTCTATTATATTCCTAATTCCCATTTTAACATTTCCTGTCGTGCACATACGCCAGACTTTTTCAATTGTACTTAAAGAAATATTTTTCCCACAGCTACCAAAGGAATTATTTAACCAAAATCTATTTTCTGAGCATTTCAAAATTTAAACCATGATTCGATTTCAATTCAGCACTGCAATTGTCCCCAAAAGGGTTTTTTTAAAATAAAAAAAAAAGAATTCTTTCACGGACAATTAAAAACACAATTCCAATAAATTACAGATTTTTTCCCCTCAACCAATTTGAGAAATTGCCAAGAAGAGTATTTCTCCAAAATCCCCCACCACATTGTGATTGCGAAAAGCGCCCCCTACCCCAAAGTGGCGGAAAACGATGATTATGAGCATTCACACATGCCTCTCCAGAAAATCAATGCGCAGAGGAAAAACACTCAAATACGACCTGACGTCACAGGGGCGTGGTTTAGATCGGAAGTGATATTATAATGAGAGTCCAATAAATAATAGACAGTTGGTTACTCGAATGTGATGGCGCGCACAACAGCGAACTATATAACATATCTGGAAAGGGGGGGGGGGGTAGAATTAAATAATCATCATTAAAAATGCTACGGTTGACTAATATGCAACGTACCGTGACCACTATGATTATTATTTCATCTTTTCTTTGTATATGATTCCGTTTGCCCCTTTGTTCCCGCAGCGAAGGTGTTTGTCTCTTTGTCCACTGCCGACATTGGATTAAGGGTTTGTAACAGGAGTTTATCATAATTGCGCCAAGATAGATGAGAGTGTTATAACTCAGGTAGTTATCTGACGGATGTTTTCACGTTGTTTATAATGAATTACCTCAACCGCATCACTGAACACTAACTAGAGTACGCGAACACACAAGTAGCGGATGAGCACAATGGAATAACTCGTAAATATTAATGGAAAATGCAAGGACTGTAATAAGAACGTCTTCATTTTCGCGGAATGAAATCCATAAGAGGTTATTTTTTCAAGAATAATGAAAAAAAGATGTTTGATTTTATCGAAGGTCAATCCGTTTTGTCCAAACATGATTTCGAATCCATTTTAGGCAATTTTTGTGTTTTATTTTACTTTTCTTCGAACTCCTGTTTTAAATGCAACAGCTAAAATCGTGATTGATTCTTTTTTTTAGAAACTCAGGAATCATTAAGGGCAGGTAAAAAACATAATGTAATACAACAAAAGGGGTTTAGGATGGGGGTGTTATAAATGAGAAAAAATAAGCCTCTTTGAAAAATTTGACCTACTGACTTACAGTTTTTCAAGCATGTTACTTTAGTCGAGTAAAAATAGGGTTTAAGGAAATAGACTCCGAGGGAGGGAGGGCTACGGGGGCGTGAATGATAAACATACTTCTGTTTTAGAAATTGAAGTCATGTCTTTTTTTAAATCAAGAGGTAGGTGTCATTAGAATATATCGCAGAACAATCTAAAGTTTAATACCAGGACTTCGGAAACAATGACCTAAAAAAAAAGGATGTATTTTGTTACAATGTCATAAAATACTCAGTGAAGAGGGTGGGCAAGCAAAATTAAAATTTTAGAATAAATATTAAGCAAGATCAAATCGATGTCTTTTAAACAAAGAAGATAAGAATTATTAATAGTAAGAGATAACACAAGAACAAACAAATATCTTAAGAAAAATTCCCTTAATTAATGTTTAAATAACAGTCAAGAGCCTGAGAAACAGTTTTACAATAAAATTATTCCCTTTTTAAAAAATAATTACATGATGCTTTAAGAGATATTACGCATATGGGCAAATAAAATCATACTAATGTATCTTATAAAATCAAATATTCCGAGCAGAACGAAATAGAATTTGTATAAAATAATGAAAATGAATATATATATATATTTCGTAATTTAACAGTAAATAATACGTTGTCAGAAATGTATTACAAAATATTTATTTTCATAATCTTAACCTCTTATGTATATAATATCTTGAGTCTAAATTATCAAATCGCATCAAGACTAAAAACTGAGATTATTTCCTGATTTTTAAAGTTCTTAAACTCTTTTTACAAGAAAAGCAAAAAAAAAAAAAAAAAAGGAAGAGGGGGAAGTTAAAATAATATATAATTTCTAAAACTCTAATCTTCTTCAAAATTGAAAAGCATCCCAAATCTTTCAAGAAGCTAAAAATTTTAATCTATACTTATCGTATCTGATGAAGCAACAGATAATTATTATCTCAGCATTAAAATAATATAAAAAAGACCTAATATTTAATAACAATACCATAATCCGGGAAATTAGTTGTATTTAGTACCACACAGTGTCACACAAAATTTTTCAAAATTTTTCAAGTGTCACACAAAATTTTTCACAAAATTTTTCAAAATTTTTTAAAAATACTAAATTAAATTTTACATACTGTATACATAGGATTCTTATCAGTAAAAAAAAAAAAATCAAAAGCTATGAGGGAGGGGTCCGGACCCGTGGATCTCCTTGTGTGTGCCACTGGCGCCACATATTTTAGGATATTGATCAAAAAATATACTGTCAACCTTTCCCAGAAATAAACTAACACATACTAACTTCATTAAAAAATATTAGACTGATAACTAAAAGTTAAATATTAAATGTATTTTTAACAAACTCTGTGAATAAAATGCTTATTTTGTAACAAAATCAATCAATCAAAAACGCGTTTTAGAAATCTTTAACAAATATTTCTTTTAGTGACATTTAAAAGGGATTATCTCAGGCAAGTTAGTTTTAAATACAAAATGTTAAAATGTTTTTAACTGACTGAACATGTGATGGTTGACAGCAACATACGAACAACTAGTTATTTTAGTAACATCACATTTTTATTACTTTTTCCCATTTCCATGTGGAACGAACTATAAATTGTTCTTGGTCAAAAACTAAAAATATGCTTGTAAAGTTGTTCGTATTCGTTTTGAAGTCGAAAATTATTTCCTATGACAAGGTGATTTTATCTTTTTATTTTTCCTTTTTCGTTCACCTTTCCCCCCCCCCCACTGTTTAAAAAATTATGCGTGTTCCACAAATACGAACTAGCAAGATATCTACAGACCTTGCATTGAGCATTTAAATGCATTCAAATGGTATTATTATTATTTATGAATTACATTAAAATCTGCTTCATTCGATATTTGTGTGCGTGTCAAAATTAATTCCTGTACGAAAATATAGTCATCAGATAATTACTATTTCTAATATTACGGAATATATTATTGGAATAAGCAAATACTTCAAAGGAATTTTGCTTATGTACTCCTAGGAACAGGGACGTCTTGGGCCCGGGCCCAGAGCCTCGTTTCGTTCCGACTCTGTCTTAATAAAATCCTTATTCGGATAATTTTAATGGTTAAATATTATTCCCGTAAGTATCCCCCCCCCTCCCAAAAAAACCCAGAATTTCAAACTGCATGTTAACTGGCAAAAGAGGCAAGACTACAATTATGTGATGATCATTGTCCATATCTAGACCTAGGCTTAATACCAAAAGCAATCATTCAACTTCTTTAGTCGAGATGTGGCCATCGGTCAAGCCGGTTTGTGTCTAGATCTGCGAGTCGTGTACACTTATTTGTTTCAAATTATCGTTTGTACGAGTATTTGAGAATGCATGCTATTTATAGTCTATTTTTAAAAATCGAAGGTAGGGCCTACTTGTGCATGGGGGCCCAGGGCCTAAGAAAATCTTCTCTAGGCTCAGGGCCTAAAAATATCATTATAACTTCGAAAACAAAAATATCGCTTAAAAAAAAAGGACTTAAAATCGAATAGCATGTTCACTAACAAAATATTTTTATAAAAAAGTCTAATTGTAACAATTTTATTAGAATAAGCCTTAATATACCTAAAAAATCTTATTGAAAGAATGGAACATTGAAACATTAAGCATGTCTTTTAACTCCTCTTTGAGAGACACATTTTCTTCGATTCATCACAAACACTTCTCTTCAGAGAAGAAGAAAAGTACCAGAGTAAAATCAAATTTTAGAATACAGACTATTTTAAGTTCAATAAAAAAAGAAATGAAACTTCAACACACTAAAACGAGATTTTAATGTTCACGAAATGAATGATTTCATTGCTGCATAATTTAGATAATTAGTTCATAATTAAGCAAAACAATTTTCGCACCGAAAATTTTTAAAAAATCAACTGTCTGAATGATAATTGAGTCTTTGAAGTTTCTTACAACTTTCGTTTCCAAGTATCCCACAACAATCTTTAGCCTTGTTTCTTTCAGGGGAAATACTTCCTGCATGTATTAGAGCAACCTATAGGAGGCCTTAAATAGGGCCTAACAGGAAAAAGGGTTAACCTTCAAATGCCCGTTTGCTGTAGGTTAGTGACTTGATTCACCAGGTGAGGAATTGCAATGAGGGAAAGAGGTAGAATCATTTACCCTGCAGAATGAAGGCACTTATGTTGTGAGGTGAGAATTATGCTGTTACCAAATCCAGAACTATTTAGATTTCCCAGAATCTTCTTGGCATTTAATTCGCTACTAAATTACACATCATTAACGATGTAATAGGGTTGCTTAAGGAAGTTGAAATACAAGTATGCAATTGAAACAGAGCAATTTGGTTTTGAGAAGAAAGCAAAGAGAGTAATCCTATATATGGAGACCAAATATAAGACTGGAGACTTATGATCTTTATAAAACTAAATATAAAAAAATGGCCACACCATAGCACTTTATACTATGCATTTATTTTTAGAATTTATAGCATCGCATCGAGGATCATATTTGATTATCTGTAATTATGAAGATAATAAATACTTTGATAATAATATAATTGTGTTTCCACATGAAAGATGTAATTCATCCATTAATTGATACTCAAATAATTTAATCCCATAAAAGTGTATTTAATATGAATGCGGGTTATTTGGTGTTAGCACCAGATTGTTCCAATAATACGACTTGTAAAATCTCATTTTTAAACACTCTTAAGATGTAAGAATAAAAGTAACAATTATTATTATTTATTATTAAGATACATCGTATATCAAAGAAAAAAATATCTTTAATATGCAATTAATTAGTCTCATAGAATTTTTTTCATTGGAAGAACATACGAACATGATTTTTATTTGAAGATGCTTAAATTTTTCAAAGAACATAGGAATAAAGGTAATTATTATTATATTTTATTAAAATATCATCCATATTAACCTTAAGAAAAAATATCTTTTAATATGTTATCAATTAGTCTCGTAGATCTGTTTCATTCGAAGAAAGAAAAAAATACTTTTTCATTCGAAGACATTTAATTTTTCCGAAGAACATAGAAGCATACTTTTTCATTCGAAGACATTTAATTTTTCCAAAAAACATAGAGGAATAATTTTTAATTCGAAGAGATTTCCTTTTTGCGAAGAACATAGAAGAATAAAAATAACTATTAGTATTGTTTTTATTAAAATATTGTATATTAAACAAGAAAAAATATCCTTTAATATCCGATGAATTAGTTTTCGTAGAACCTTTTCATTCGAAAAACATAGGAACATTCGAAGACACTCAATTTTTTTAAAAGAACATAGAAACTTTTTTTTTCATACGAAGATATTTCATTTTTTCGAAGAACATTAGAATAAAAGTAACAATATTTTTTTATCAAGATATCATTAAGACATATCATTAGATATTTCATTATATCATTTCTTGATAAAACTAAGAAATATATCTTTTATTATGCAATTAATTAGTCTTTTAAAACTTTATTTTTCATTCGAAGAAACGTATTAACATATTTTTTTTCATTCGAAGATATTTCATTTTTTGAAGAACATGAAGAAATGTAGCAATTATTATTTTTTATTAAAATATCACCGAATATTAAACTTTAAAAAAATATCTTCTAATATGCAATGAATTAGTTTCATAAAACTTTTTCATTTGAATTTCATTGAAAGTTTAAATGTATAAGGACTGCAATTTCATGATAGAGATCAAACTATACAATTAAATTACTAACATTTTAGCCAAGATTTTTCAAATATAAGTTGTAATGGTCATTTTTATAATTAATAACATCTAAAACTTATCCAGCTAGACTTTAAATAAGATGAATTAATATTGTCAACAATTCGCTTCATACGAATACTAAATATTTTGATGCTTAAGTTGAAGAATTAACTGTTGGGTTAGAATTTTACATAAGAAAACATATTTCATATAATAAAGGAAAAAATTTAATATATTTATTCCATTCACACAAAGAATGCTCGTACATTTGTAACCACCCAATATATGATGTTATAAAACAAGTTTTTATTGATGTATTTTATAGTGTACATGCTTAGATACAAAAAATGAATGAAACGAATGATTTTTGTTTTAATACTTTATTGAAATGAGATGAGGATACAAATAGAAAAGTATTAAATGAAAATGAATGCATTTATTTTATTATTATAAAGGAAATCCATAAAATGTGCGTCACTTTCTAATGAACAAATTGAATTAACAAATATTTTTGCTTCCTTTACTTTATAACTTACTCTTATTTATTGAAAATTGCACCAGATTATCAAAACAGAATTGAATAATAACTACATATATCTCAAATCTCATTTTTTTTTGATAAACTCTCTGAACACGTAAGTCATAAAGAATTAAAAATCGAAATTCGTAACAATTATTTCACACGAAGAAATAAACAACAAACGCAATTATTTTAATTTTGTTTGTTAATAAATTATTTTAGGATATTTTATAGTTAATGTTAGCTGGCATGTTCAAATAAATTTAAGAGCACAGAATTGAGTTTTCAATTTGAAATCATCTATCCGTTCATTTTAAGCAAAATTATTTCTAATTCCTTCTTAAGAATTCTTTCAACCGAAGAAAATTAATAAACTTAAGTGAAATAAAACAGATAGCGAGTGCAAATTAAAATGAAATAATAATTTAGTAAATCAGCGAATTATCTGGTTTAAGACGTAAATTGTTCCAAAATAAAAAGAGAAGTTAATTATGGGCCTTCAAATAATAAAAAAAGGCTAAAGAAGAAACTTCTTCTAACAATAATTTCTTCCTCTAGACTTTCAAGTTTTTATTTTTAAATTTCACTTTTGTTCTAATATAAAGATCAGATTATTTTTTAATTTATTTAAAAAATGCTACATTACAGCATTTATTATTATTTTTTAATCGTAAATGGAAAAAAATTTCTATACAATTAAACATTCATATTCAATCAGCTATCTTTGGAAAGTCTTATCATTTTATCAATTATTTTACTTGAACGTAAAATTTTGATTTTTAAACTTTTAAATAAAAGTATTTCTTTTATTCAAATGAAAATGAGTTTGCTGTATGTGTGGTAGTCCAAATCCCCCAAATGACAGAAACCTAATCGTTGATTTTTAGATTTTGTTCATCGTATTACACTACATAACATTTCTATGCACACTTTTATTTTATTATTTTCCACTTTTATTTATTTATTATTATTAAACTGGCTATAACAGATGGTATATAATGTTCTTCCTTTTTTCGAAGTACGGTTGTGAGAAACATTTTCAAACAAGTTATATGCAACATTAAAAAATAGTAATAATATAAAAATACTCCTTTATGTGGAAAATTCTTTCTTTTTATTATTCATTTATTCATTTGGGTTTACTTTCACTTAATTAATGAGATGTGTAAGCTTGAGTTGGATTTAAAATACATTATTTGAATTCACTTTATGCACTTGAATTTCTTCCAACTTTTTCATCTACTGTACTACTTTGCTTTAAAAATTAATCTCACATAAAAAAACAAAACTGATTCTCATTAAAAAAAAAAAAAGAAGAAAAAAAAGATGAGTTTAGTGTAGAGTAAAAAATCGGACCGATCAATTCAGAAATCTTCAAAATAAATATTCGCTCTTTACATTTAAACAATTTCTATTTCTTTTTAGTAGAAATATTTTTTCCCTTAAATCTCTCTCAAGCAGTGCTTTTATGTAAACTACGAATCTGCAATCAATTCATACTTCTAACATGAAAAAGAGGTTGATTCAACAAATAAGAGGAAATAGTTTCAGATAAATTCACAACATACATAAATCATTCATGTGTCAAATAACTACCTTCATTTTCGCCAACTCTTTTTTTTATAAAAACCAAACAATCATGGATTAAAAAGCTTGAATGAATGATCGAAAAATTCTTACCCCACCCCTTCAAATTTGTCAATGTGCATAGGTCTAAAAGTTGAAAACCTTGAAATTAAAACATGAATGTCATTGTCAAAAAGTTGGCTACATTATTATTTCCTTATTAATTTTGTCCATTAAAATTTTTGGTACTTACATAATATACCGTTAACCAATTTGGCCATTTCAAAAGATGTCGCTAAATGCTGTCATATTATTACTATTGTATGTTTGAACATGCGTGGAAACAGGTTTGACGAAACTGTTCTACGGTGAGATTGCTCAAAAAGTTTTGAAAATAGTTTTCTGAAATTTTTGTATATGTTCTGTATAACAGTAAAAATGTTTTAACTTTCAGATTTATCAATCACTGTTTCATTACAAAATTTACAGTCCCTTATGAGAATATAATCACTGTTTTTTTAAGCAATTTCATATAATAACAAAGATAAAGCGTTCTAGTTTTTGTAAAAATTAAAATATCTCTTATCCTGAAGATGATTTCAAAAATGAATAACATAGCGACACATCAGAATTAAAAAATTGAAAATATGTTCATAAACTTTTGATACGGAATGGGCCACGTTTATGCTATTTTTTGTCAATTTTTACCCATTTTTTCCCCTTTTAGTAATAATACTTTCCTTTTCTCTTCTTAATTTTAGCATATTTTTCTTAAAATGTGCTAAACAAATTTAAAACCAACAACAACAACAAAATCCCCCTATCTCTATTTTTTTTTTTAAGTTGTCGCAAGTAGTCGGATACCTTAAAAAGGAGCACCTAAATGAAAACAATCTTGAGAATATAATTGATGCTCTGAAGATCTAGGCAAATTTATATTGGTAGAAACCTGTCATGTAGGTTATAAAGATCATTCGCTTGATATATATCTGTATATAACCCATGTTAGAAAGGGCAGTTAGAAAGGCATTGTCTATTTTTGATATACTGTAGTGAGAAAAAAATTAATTAAAACCACTCAATGCCACCTGGCTAAAGAATGGTTGATTAAAAGCGGAATGCTTCATCAAACAGCTATTTTTAATAGGAATGAGGCGAAACTTTTATAAAATTTATTGTTCCACTAATTTGTTGATTGTTGAAGTTGAGCAATCCAGAGATTTGGAGTGTGATCAGAGGCGAAAAAGCGGGTAGATAACACAGATGGTCTATGGAGGATTTCAAAACTGGTTTTTACTTTAATTTATATTAATAAATCTATACGCCTTCAATATCATGCAATTTCTTTTTATTTCAGTCAAGATAGTTATTAAAATCTCTAAAAGAAATCAGTGCTTTGTATGTATGATTTATTGTCAATATATCTTCCGTCATTAAATTGAGTTGTATGGATTTGACAAGTGGTTCAGTTATTGCCGAAAAACTTTTGGGAGGCAATGATTCATTTTTAACTTATAATTTCCACGTAACTTTTAAGATCGAAATCATAAAAACCAGTATGATTAATTAATCTTTGAGAAGTTGTACAGAAAAATGAATGTTCACAAATCTGTAAAATTTATTAGATAATAAATTAGAGAAATAAGTCTTCTTTGAAAATTGCTGTACAAAAATGTTGCATAGAACTGATTCGGGGGTGGCCAACCCACGGCACGCGTGCCACAATGTGGCACGGTGATGTTGTAACAGTGGCACGTAAGACTTACTGAAAAATTTTAAAAATTTACTAAGACAATTATAAATAACCATTTTTTACAATTTTATTGAATTGGGGTTTTCTCAAGCAAAAAACCTCAAAATTTGGATCAAAATATATTTGTGAATAAATGCTTACTGCAATGAACATAACAAAATAAATATCACTCAAAACTAGTTGATATTTACCTATATTAACCTAGTTTTCATTTTGTAAGTTCTGAGCATTTAATAATTATTTTGAATTAAATTATTCAAGTTACTTGTTTTTGTTATACTTAAGCTAACTGATTGAACTTATAAAAAGTTTACTAACAATAAGCTCGTACTTAGGTCTTATTTATTCTTTTGAATTTCGACTACATAGACTTACATTTAAAAAATGTGCTATTTGCTTAAAAATCCCATACTAAACCTATAAGTAGCATTTTTTTTAGGTTTCCATAGTTGTTCGCTGGAAAAGTTGGAAGAGGCACGCATAATTATTTTTTTTATCAAATAATGGCACTCTTCTCAAAATGGTTGACGCCCTTGAACTAATTAATTTTAAAAAATGAAAAATTACTCTTTTAAACGGGGATCGCCAAATAATCGATCGCGAGCTACTAGTACAGTAACAAACTCACTGATTAAAACTTGTATATCTGTATTTGAATGGCAATCACTATCTATTCCCCTAACAATAAAAAACTAATTAATGATTTAAAAAAGTTCCATCCTCTTCCCATTAAAGTTAATAAGTTTGATAAAAAAATCTACTACTTTTGTTATTTACCACTAACAATACTTCAATTTCATCTGTGCAAATTAATTTCTGTTTCTTTTCGTTACGCACAGGTTAACTAAAATAAATTTTATATTTATTAGAAATTTAATTTATAAACAATTAACAAATGTAAGATATTTTTTTTAAAAAAAGTGTGTAGTTCTCTTTTAGTATATGTAGCACACGGTAGGATTTAAAAGCGGTACAATATCTCAGAAACTTCATATAAGTTTGGCAACCACTGCTTTTAATCATTTATCGATTTGGCCATTTCATTCATTATTCATTTTTTTTTTTGTAAATTTTAATTAATTAACTTAAAATTCAATTAAATAGCACAGTTGTACACATCAACAACACAACAAAAACGTACTTTCAGTATACCTTCGCCACATAAGTTAGTTAATTTTACACCAACAAGCCAATAAAACTAAGTGTGAGCATAGAATTATTATATGATTTCCCCGCAGTTGCCCTCACACAGTGGCCTAATTTAAACATTTCAAGGTACAAAACCATTGTAATCGCTATCAAAACCGGAAAAAGAAGGGAGAAAGGGGTTCTTTACAGGAAATATTGAGAGGGTAAAGGGTTATGTGTAACCCTTATTTTGAAAGGTGAATGACACACATTCTGCAGATGTCTCTCCCTTGATGTTCGTTAGAATTTGAATCACCTACTATTGAGGTAACTAGAAATTTGTGTTACGAATTTATATATGTCACTAGAGTACTGGGATGATAACATGGAACCCCATTACAATAATTTCATTTCCATCATAACTTTTTTGTGCAACAATTGTCAAATGGTTTCAGTATCCTATTAAACATTACATGAATGTTTTAATGATAAAATTTCTAAATTAAATTTAATTGATAATACCGATGTATAGTTTTCTGTATCGGTTTACTTAAGATGACGTAATTCAAGAATTGCTACTTAAATTTTTGATATTCTGCATTTCTTTTTCTTTAGTATTGTTTACAGAATGCACAGCTTTGCAAAACAATTATTTATAGAGATTCAAGCGAAAAGAAAAACAACGGTGAAGTTCTTTAAACCAGGGTTAAAAGGATTCTGAAAGAATTCAATTTATACCACGAAGCTGAACACTATTTTCTAACTGTACTGAATTTTCTGTAGAAGTATTTCTTTCTTCAGAAGTTTATAATTTTGACGTAACAAAACTTGGCTGGAATCCAAATCCTAAAGAAACTGCCAACCTTTTCCCCAACCCTCAAAAGTAAACCAAAAAGGGAATTTTTCCTCTTAACTAGTTAGCAAAATTGTTTGTGTACAAGACCAATAGTTAATGACCCTTTTTTTTATCCCCTTCCTAGTTTCATCACTTGGTCATAAAAATTGGAGACAGCAGATAAACTGTAGATCGTTATTGACAAGCAATCTCTCACAACATAAAGAAGAAAAAAAAGAAATATGAAAATAGCATCCGAAATAAAAGGGAAAAGCATCAGGCAGCTATTAAAATTGATCTCTATATTCCTTATTGAATTAGTCCAAACCCGCAGTCCATAAAATCCAATAACAAATGGCACAGGACGCAAACAAAAAAAATGTCACATTATGGAAACGACATATTTTTTGGACACCTTTTTAACACACAGCTCAGACTTTTATCTCGTTTGCAATTTATCTAGAGCAATAATTCTGTACTCATTCGCCTCTTTAAAGTGAGTGTCGTAATGATGCCTTCGATTTATAATTAGCAACGAATGGCGGTGTTTGTTGCTACTTTGGCGATAAATTAGGAGATTTTAACTCGCCAAATGTTTGCTCACGATTCCACTAGGACTAAGATCTAATGAACTCCAATAAATAATAAATAAGCGTAATTATAGTGTCATTTAGTCGACTAGGGAAAAGGGTCAATTTTCGTTGAAACGGATGTGAAATTTCGACCAAATCTTTAAAATGATAAATGCTAGTAAAAATTTTGAAAAATATAATTAATTAAATTGTAATATGCCTCACGCATTTTAATTTCCAATCATATGTTTTTTCACATCGTTGAATTTAAAAGCTTTCCTGATCATTTCTGGTACACACGCTTCATACATATATAATCGCTAATAACTTCATTAAAATCAAATATAAAATAGAAGTTAATAGCAATAAAAAATTATACTAACAGTAGCATATCACCTAACGAAAAAATAATGCAAAAATGAAAAACTTTTCCGACCAACGATGAATGAATTCTAAATATACATTAAGCATATCTAAAATGCAAAAATTTTATTTAAAAAAATCTTTAAGGTATGACTTAAGATAAGATAAATGAAAAAATAAAATGCCAAAGCAACACACAAAATGATTCCATCAAATCATTCCCTAACATGATTTAGGGCAAACAATACTTGCTCTTTAAAAGCAAACAATATAAAACAAATCATTCTAAAGGAAAAAAGCATTCAACATGCAATGTTAAAAATAAAATCAGACTTGCTTCAATGTTAACTTTTATGTCTTTGATATTAGTTTTTAAACTATTTTTTAAAGTCAGGCAAATATTAATTCTAGCAAGCAATTAATTATATGTCATGCAATAAAATTTACTCTACAAAGGTAAAATGAAGATCTTTACTTACGTCAACAGAAGTAGGAATATATTTTACATTTCCGAAGACAAGTTTTCCACAAAGCAGATTACACCTAAAACAAAAGTAATTTCCATTTTATTTACGAATTGTACATTATTTCAAAGTATAAAAAAATACTGAGAGAGGGGTTGACTGATGTTTCAAACTATTTTCACAAGATCGTGATGATTATCGTATTTATATAAGAAATAATTTTAATATTCTGAAATAAGTTTTCAATTAAGTGAATATGAATATAATAGTCTTTACTCATGGATTTGATAATACGTATATTCTTGCTTATATAAATTAAATTATTTAAGTGAGTGCCAAAAAATTAATGAATTACGAATAAATGTACCTAAAAACACACACGCGCAACAAAGATAGGTCACATACAGGAGATATATATTTGCGAAACCATACCTATAATATAAATTTTTTTCATCGGAAATAAGTTTTACGCATTATAATCATATAATGAATACGTCGATAAACTAAGAAAATAAGATTTTACACTTTCTATTTTCATATAATTTTGTAACTAATTAATCTCAGCATTATACACATGAAAAATATATCATAAACGTTAATACATAAAATTCAAAACTTATCAAAATGATTAATTCTGTATCCGCAGAATTTTATTCTCGGTTAAAAATTTCTATAATATATTATTTTCTTAATGAGACATAATACGATTCAAATGACAAAAATTGGTCAAAAATCAGAATCATATTTTTAATCATAAATCATTTTTTTCTATATTTTTCTACAACCTCACAAAAAATTTGAAAGTCCTAAATTAAAAAAAAAATCCAGAATTATGATAGCTATAATGTTTGATTTTATTCACATCCCAATGAAAAATTAAAAATTTAGAATGAATTATCTCAGAAAGGCAAAATTTATTTAAAAAAAATATTTATCTTAAAAAAGTTAGTCTTTAAAGTTTATCTTCACTTAAAATGCAGAGGCTTTTTTCTATTGTGCCAAAGGCCTTGATATTTTTTCTCACTATTTCTATTAATACATGTACAGAAATTGTTATAAATTCTTAGATCAAAGAAATACTTCTCTAAAAAATAATTGAATTTAGAATTTCTGCATTTTTTTAAGAACTTTAAAAAAAAATCATAGAAAAAGAGTATTGTAGGAGCATCAATCATGTTATAACAAAACCCATACATTTTGCTATACATAGTTCGACGTACTTACAAATAAATTTTCATGTGTGCACGTCAATCATTGTAGGATGAGTACTATTTTAAAATCACTTAATAATTTTTAAGATTTTTCTTTAACGAATTAAATTGCTAACTCTCTGTGATTTTCTGAGCACAAAAGCTATTTTTTTAACACATATACAAAGAGGTAATCCAAAAAATTTGTGAAAACCATTAAATCAAATACATAATTTTCATAAATCATACCATGTCCAATTGAGTTGGAAAAAATTTGTATTTGGTAATAAAATATTTAAGGTATCCGACTGGTTGCAACAACTTTAAAAAAAAATGGAAATATGGGTATTTTTTTGTTGTTTTTAGATTTGTTTAATACATTTTAAGAAAAATATGCTAAAATTAAGAAGAGAAAAAGAAATTAATTATTACTAAAATGGGAAAAAATTCACAAAAGAAATAACATAAACGCGGCCCAATCTGCACCAAAGGTTTATGAACAAATTTTAAATTTTTCAATTCTGATGTTTTGCTATGTTATTCATTTTTGAAATGACCTTCAGGATGAGAGATATTTTCATTTTGACAAAAGCTAGAGCCCTTTATCTCAGTTGTTTTTGAAATTGCTTAAAAAAAACAGTGATTATATTAACATAAGGGACTGTAAAATTTGTAATAAAACAGTGATTGATAAATCTGAAGATTAAAACACTTCTACTGATATACAAAACAGACACAAAAAATTTCAGTGGATTATTTTCAAAACTTTTTAGAAATCGCTGCCCCCCCCCCCCCCCCGTTTCAGTATTTTCAAAAAACCACATTTCGAGTCAAACGCGTTTCAAAGTATGACATCTTTCTTAAAGTAATGGCATCTACTTTTACTAAAACGCTTGTAGTTTTTGTTCTAGTGAACGGAAAATGATAAACTTGGTACTTTTATGAAGCGAATAAGCTGGCCTATAAAATAAAACCATAAAAAAACTTTTGGCAAATTTTGGCAAAATTCACAATTTTAGGGTAGTGTCGGATATTTTAACTAAACGTACGAATTGAATCGCCTTCTTTTATAAGGTCACTCTGATAGTCATCCTCATCTTGATAGAACTTGACACTTGATTTATACCCTGAAGGGTTCCCCAGCGTGAACTCCTCTCCCATTATCAAGATGTCGAGCACGTCTTCCGACGTTATTATTACGTCGAATAAAAATGCCATGAAACGACACTTTTGTCATGTTTAAGACGGGGAACGGTTGTACACCGCCCTACTATCAACGAACCTCAACACTGTATTCTGCGAGAATGTCCTGTGACATGAAGCAATTTTCTGTGGAATTATGTAGTACTAAAGAAAACGCCGGTGATGAATTAGTACGACGTCCAAATTGTGGTAGGTCGCTTCCTGCAGGAATTTCTTTTACCAGTGATATTCAACATGGTACTTATAGTACGACACGACTTTATTTCTTCGGCAATGACATCGCTGGGCGGGATCTGTATGTCATATGGACAATACAGATTGTAATCTCGTGATGGGATTATTTTAGGTAAAAAAAAAATCAGTGCTTGAAAAAGTCAATTTATCCTGTTCTGAACTCTTATTCTTTTTTTTTTAAAGTGTTTTAGCTAGTAATGAATGGTGTAAAATGCACATGGTGGTTGCGAAATCACCCAAACTAGTAACGAATTAATTTTCTACGATTTAATAATAGTTTGGTTGGCTTGGAAATTACTTTTTATGGTTGTCCTGTGATTAATTTAAATATTTACATTTTAAACCTTTGTAACTTTAAAGGTTTTTATTGTATTGGAAAGAAAAATGTTTAAGTATGGTTATTTTATCCGTCTAAAAATAAATATTTATCAAGAAATGTTATAGAAAATATCTATATAGAACTTTTAAAAGATTTATTTAGCAGTTGTGTCTAAGAGCAGCGTTGAATTACTCAAATATAAAATTTGACTTTTAAAGGAGTTAAAAATAATCGCTTACTTTCCTTCAGCTTAAAAAACAAATTGTTGATAGTGAAAATACTGTCAATTTAAAGAAGAAAGTCATTAAAATCCAAATAATAATCGAAAACATTTTTCATGTTGCGCAATTCTGATACTTGCATTAGAATTTTTAAACGAGAAATATACAAGAAGTAATGCGTGTGAATTGAAGGAGTAAAAGAAATAAAGAATATTAAGAAATTACAAATTAATTTCCTGAAATTTTCTTGCAAATAGCTTGCAATAGCACATCAGTGTCAAGAGTAGGCTTCTATTTTTTATTTAAAATATATTTGATATTGGGGTGTTATATAATAGAAATTATAAATTTCTCTCTTCGGATCCAATAATTTACTAAAGAGTTCTTATCGATCCAAAATAGCGATCTAATTTTTTCTTTTCATATTCGCCCAATATTTCTCATTTAGTCGCCTTTTAATAAATAGCACGCACTCATAGATACAGCAGCTGACACAGCTTCAAAAACAAAAATATCCTTAATAACAAAACCTTAGTATTATTTTATGCGATGGAAAATAGACATTTATTTTTACGAGGAAAAAAGGAAAATATCAGATTTTTTTAATATTATTTTATACATTTTTATTATATATATATTATTTTATATTATTATATTAATATTTTATAACTTTACATTAGAAACTGAGAGAGAGAGACAGGGAGAATATTCTATAAATGATAAACTTGGATTTCGAGGACATAAAAACACATGTAAAATACTACAAAATAAAACAAATTATTCTAAAAAGTTGAATTTGTAGAGTATTCCTTACAATGGGTGACTTTGCAATCAATTTGAAATGCGATGACCTAACAGAGGAATTCTACATTTTGAATAGATGATACAAAAACTATGACCAGAGCAATTACTTAAATAAAAATAAAACTTTAGCTAATTTTTCATTACTAAAATTTCATCATTTCCAGAGTCACCATAGCGTTTTAATTTTAACAAAGGGATTTTTAATTATATTTATGTTTTAATACCAAAACAAATTAATAAATCGAAATGCATCAGAACTTGCCCAACTAAACTAAAGAAATTTTTCATACGAATTAAAACAAGGGAATATTCACCAATTCAAAAAAGAACGATATATAATAGAACAGTGGTCTTCAAATTGTGTTCCACGGAAACCTGAGGTTCCATGAGGCATACTAAGGGGTTCCACGAGTCAAAATAAAAATCAGGAGAAAAAAATAACAAATATGCATATAAAATAGATTTACATTTTCAACGAAGCTGAGACATCTGGAGCACAAATTAATGTTAATATTGAGTAAAAAAATTATATTAATATTTTATTAATAAAAGTTTTTAATAAATACAATATTTTTAGTAGTTTTTATACATATGTTCTCTTAAGGAATATTTAAATTAAGATTATTCGGGGATGAGGTTTCCGCGAAAACCCTTTATAATTCTAAGGGTTCTCTGAGTCTATAAAGTTAGACCACTGTAATCGAAAAAGTATAAATGCCAAAAAACCAAATAACGATGTACAAATATAAATAATGTTTCTCATAAAAAATTTCATCATGTGTTAACGTTTTTATAAATGAATTGTACAGTGATAATACGCCATTATCTTATAATAAAATATCGAAACATTCGAAATGTTGAAAGGCATGTACTTATTACAATAACACTACATCGTGATAAACATTCACTTTCTCGAAATATGATTGCTACTATGCTTCAAAGCTCACTGTGAGGTCTCGGGATATTTTGAAAAACTCTTTCTGTCAAAGCATGCATCCAAATCTCATTTTTTTCCCGAAGTGCCCACACATTCACAAATCGGTGTGACCCAACCTCAAGCCTATCTAATGTCCTTCGTTTCCAGCCGTGGGCCAAGACCTTCAAACTAATTCATTTTCGTGGCTTTATGAACTTGTACAAGTTCTTCCTTGCGATAGCGACATGTTAAAGACTTTTCCACTCCTAGAGGCGACGAGTTCGAAGTTCAACGCTTCCATAAATCTTTCTTAGAAGATATATTTCTTATTTTAGTGAACTAACTCATCTTCCTTTTTTTTCTCCCCCCCAAAGCTCTGATTGTGAAAAGAAGAGACGGACTGGTTTCGTAAAGGCCAGTGCCGAGGGAAAAAAAGAAAGAAAAGTGACGGTAAACTACTATATATGAAGATAACATGCTCTCATTTCAAGTCCGTGCACGTGAGAGGCTTGAAGAGGAAAAAGAAACGATATGAAGAATAGGCGATGAAGTTAGCTTCAGTTGACTTTGCTTTAGATTAAGAAGATCGAGTTTTAAAGAGTATATGCTTCATAATCAAAATGATGAGTGAAAATCTGAATAAAGCAACATGTAGAAAATTCGCCATACTATTTTAAACATTAAATGCAAAAATCTCTAAAAAAAAATTTAAAAAACGAGAGAAATTGCCTTTTTGAAAAAAAAAATGTGTATCCTACTTGTAATTTAAAATTTCTAACAACTGTAGAACTTTATTTTTATAATGTCTCTCAATATGTTTTCTTTTTTTTATATATAATATGAAAACAAAAATGATGAACAAATTAAATATCCTACATAACAGAGAAAAGCGAAATTCAGAAACCGAAAACTACGAACAACAAACTAATATATAAAAAAGTCAACTGAGAGAGAGAGACCAAAATGGAAAACTATTACGTTTTCTAAAGCTATCACCGACTTAGGGTAATGAAGTAGGGATGAATTTGTTTTATAGGGTTCTAACCTTGCCCTTCAGCATAAAATTTATGCATAATAATGCAAGAAAACTTAAAGAAAATAAAACAATATTGAAAAAGACTTAGAACTAATATATATATACATGTATGTGAAAATTATCTTAACATAATTTTTATCATTTAAAATCAAATTAGATGACAGTGGTATTAAAAGAATAAAATTAATAAATTGCAGGAAAAAAAGGAGAACTTAAATAAAATAATATGTCTGGTTTATTACCAGAGGAAATTGCGTTTATGCTTTTAAAAATAAATAGTAAAAACAAAAATAAAATTTTTCGCAAAACCAAATTTGCTAAATATAATATGAAGAAATGGTTTGATTATTATTTTGAAAATATTTTCACTTATATGTGATTTATTACACTATTCATAATAATAAAACAACGTTTTTCAAACAAATTATTGAATAAAAATAATTTTTTCCATTGTGCATAGGTCTAAATTCTATTATTCAGTAAACTGGAAAACAGTTTTTTTTAAGTAAATAATTGAAGATGAATTACTAATTAATAGCTTTTTACCTATCGTACACAAACGTATTTTTTCAAACAAAATAAAAAGAGGTCCATGTTAGTCAGGCGTATATGTTAAGAAATTATAACCCAAAGAGATAGAATAGCCCCACAATAAGATATGTGTGTATATTACGCCATTAAAATCCGAAAATTTTCAATTTTGAAAATCAGTCAGAGTGTTCTTACAAACTGTGATACACATAGTTTAAAACTTTAAAATTATATATATATATACCACGTTTTTTTTTGTAATTTTTATTTTACGTTTAAATTGCAACTTCATTGTACAAGATGCATAAATGAGGGGAAAACTAACCGTAAATGCAGCAAAATAAATAAAAGTAATAATAAAACATAGGTGAGAATTCCGCTTATTTTGTTATTTTCCTTTTCATTTAAATTGTTCTTTTAAGCACTCGCGTTGTACCTTTTTTTTTTTAAGTTAAATCTTTTCTTATTCTCCTTAAGAAATATGATTCGCCGGTTCAAATTATATTATCATAAGAAATAAATTAAAATTTCAAATTACATTCATTGGATCTCCTTACTCGCTTCTTACCCAATAAAAATTTGTTATCATTACAAGGACCAACTCTAATTAATCTTCTATCTCATCAAAGGAATAATGACTAAATATAAAATTTCTTGCTGGTTCTTATCTAACCGCTGATGAATTAACAATAGCGAATCGTACAAGATTGTCACTGATAATAAATAATATGATTTAGCCATCCACCCTGTTGTTTTAATTTCCTCTTGAATCATGACCACAACTGTCGCCGCTTCCTGTTTCTCACTCTTCAATTTTATCCCCACCCCCTTTTTTAAAGGAACAAAAAAAAATAATTTTTTTTTTTGAATGGTCAGTAACTTAACTGCACAGCTGGAGAACAAAAAAAAAAAAAACTGAAATAAAGAAACGTTGTTCAACAGACCGTGAAAATCCAGCCTTGGCTCTAAACGAATAGGCTGATTCCTCTTCTGGTTGATAACCAACTATCTCAGCAATGAGGCTGACGTTTTCTAATTGGGCGTAAGGTGGGAATGAAATTCTTCTTTTAACCAATTAGGTAGGTAATCCATGAAGCTTGACGAATACCTTTTTTTATCCATCTTCAAAAGTGTTCAATAAGCCAATAGGCTGACAGACACAGCAATTATCATTCCGGATCTATTTCATTGTTTCTAATTTCCTCCTCACTTCTGTCGTTCTTTTGTATGATTATTTTACAAATAAAATAAAAGGGTGATAAGCTACCGAAAATAATTAGAAACGTGTGGAAAAATTTCGTTCAGGCTGAGATGTAATTCGAAGAGGAAACCATTCCTTCTAATCCGCTAGATTTGATGTTTATCAGTAGTAAAGAGGTAAGAGGAGATATGGACATGTTGGTGGCATTTACTCATGATGAATGGGTTTGAAATTCAAGACCTGGACAGGAAACCATGGAAAAGGCTGGGCTAGCCATCGTGAATATTAGTTATTAGATAATTTATCAAATACAGAAATCTACAACTCTGGATTGGGAGTGAATATATACTTCGCAGTTACGATGACTGCACACATCTGCCCATGAGAAATATGTTATTATACGGTGACAGTACATTCATAATATCATATATTTGGAATTTCAAGCAATTTGAAAGAAAATTTGGAGAGAAATTTGGCAGGAAATTTAGCCTAGCTAAATTCAAACCCTATCATTTTCTGAATCTGTGTAGGAATCAGACAGAGAAAATTATGAATATATTTCTTAGTTTAAAATTTGGATATGTAATTATAGGGTCTGCCTAAAACGCTTACGAAGTTAAATTCTATTTAAGAAAAGAAATCTTTGTTGTAAAATTAGTCCCAAATTAAGTGTTGAGCATCTTATCCTTTTTTTGTTCAAGAAAGAAAGAAAATGCCTCTGAAGGTTAAACTGCATTTTTCTCTGGTCTTGTAATTTTTTTCAGCTTCTTTCCAGTGAAGCTACATTCACATTATTTTGTAACTTCATTGAGTTGATTTTGTAATTTTTTCATTGTTCTGATTTTTATAAATTCATTGTTTTGCTACTTAATTGTATAATTTTGTAATGCACTTGCTTGACTAAGTAATTAATTGTTTGATTTAGTAACTTTAATAGTTTCGTATAACTTTCGCTTTTCTCCTTTATTTTCTATGTTTTATTTTATTTTACTTCTGTAAGCCACTTGTGATATTTGTAGTGGGCACGGGAACAAGTTTATCTATCTGCCTTCAATAAATAAAAATGAATAAAGGAATAAAATGGATACAAAGATACGATAGGCAAATGTATTTTTTCTAGAAAAATATAGGCATCATTTCGCTAACGATATTATATTTTTAAGTGTTTTCGTAAATATTTAAAGTTACAGGATATATTTTGCGCATTAAAATTTTTAATAAAAGTAACAATAATGATCTTTGTGGGATTTCAAAGCAAAGAGATACTTAAATAATTATGCAAAAACTGTCAAAAGATACTTTAAAAACGCACAATAAGCCTTAGATTTAAAATATTAATGGAATTATTAGAAAAATGATATAACAATATGACATATGTATACTGCATTAGAAAATTTAAGGTTAAAATTGGAGTCTAAAGTAATAAAATGAATCCTATTAATTTTAACTGTCTTAGTTTAATTTGAGTTCTATTAATTTCGTAATAAAGTTTCTTAAATGTAGTATAAATTTTGTTTTTTAAAAAAATGTATTTTTATTATTATTAAAAAACTACCTAGCATGTGCGATCCACTGAATATTCATGAGTGTGAAGTATTACATCAGAATTAATATTAAAATGTACATTAACTTTAAAAGTAAACTAGCAATGCTTTACATTTTCAAATCTTTAAAAACAAAAACAAAAATGTTATAAAGTTTAAAAGTCCAAAAAAGTGTTTCATCAAGCTAATATATTCATTAAATCACAAATAAATATGTGCCAATGTTTTAGTAAACAAAAAATTTACAATACAACTCAAAATTTAAGTAAAATGAGATTTTTTACCTTCTAAACATCGTCACGCGCAAAAAAATATTTAATTTGTACCTATTAAATTATCAGTCATCATCACCGAAAGAACAATTGACAAGTTAATGCATTTACACCGAAAAAAACAAAAACACTGCCTTTTCAAGTTCAGAATCAAACCCAAACTTTTATTTTTTCCACGCACGTGTTTCCTGTAATTTATCGAGAAGACAACAAATAATAATAAAAAAAATTACGTAATCACACACATAAATGGACTCTATGAAAATGTTTCAGCTTAACGACATTTCTTCATGTCGAACTGCAATTGTCCCCGGCAGACTTTTTCTTTGTTTTATGAAGCGGGTGTTCGAAAGCATAAGAACATATACTTGGAGGTATTAACAGGCATCATTACAGAAAGATTCTGCTGGAAAAGTCCTAATGATTATGCGAACCCCAAAACGTTTCGCGCACGCAATGTCACACAGCCAACCTATTTGTCCTGTTTCACAGTGAGTCAAAAAAGCTATCATTTGCGACTTTCTGAGTCCAGTTCGTTGATTGACAACTACCGCATCGTGTTTTGGGGACCCTTAGATCTTAAATATCATTATTCAAGCTAAGGTAGCATTTCAACACTGCAGAATTGTGGTGTTAACACCAAACAGCTGATAACAGTTGTGAAACCACACTTTATTTTATATATGCTTAATCTGCTGTTACATTTTTAATTTTAAGGGGAAAAAAATATAGTTATTTTGAAGGCTAACACATACGTTCTGATTTTTTCCCCTCCGGCTCACTATTTTAGTTAGATATGTGTAATTTATTTTTATTCTTGGGTTATTGAAACTTAGTGTGTTGCATGTAGCTTAAATATTTTTCATGTTAAAACTTGTAACGGGAAAGTTCGAAGCAATTTTTAATATTAAAAATTATTAAAAAAGAATAATACTTAAATATACATCAAAAAGTTATACACTTAAACCTGTCCAAATTTAATAGGATAAGAATAAAACTAAGAAGAGAAAATGAAAAAACCATTGTTCATCTCTGGATTTTGATTCATATATTTATTATATAGAAATCAATATTCTAAATAATAAATCCACGAGTTTTTTTCTTGAATTTAACAATCCCAGTTGTGTGTATAGAGAGATTTTAATAGAATTATAGGGTTTTAAATTTAAAAAAAAATAAAGACTTGAATACCATTGTTTTTTTAAAAACAAAAATAACTATTAAAACATATCATACGTATCATGAAAGTAGAAAGTAAAACAATATAAAAGTAATTTATAAAGGGAAAAATCCTTGAAAAAAAATTCAGTTATTTCTAACTTACTTCTGCGTTTCAATCTTTTAAATGTTAGTATTTAAATTATCTGTTTCTTTTACACTTACATATAAATCGCTTGATTTTCTTAAATATCCAGTTTTTTTCCTTGAAATTTACATTCAGTTGTGCGTGAGTTTTTAATAAAATCACAGGGGTTTTAAATTTTAAAAAAATTCAAAAAACTTGAACAATATTGTATATTTAAAAATGAGAGAAAATAACCATTAGAAACATATCATCACTATTATGAAAGAGTTGAAAGTATTAATAATATAAAGTAATTCAAAGTGAAAAAAAAACTTGAAAAAAAAGTTTGTTATTTTTAAATTGTATCTGCGGTTCAACCTTTTTCATTTTGAAATTAATTTTTATTTTATTTGATATCCATTTATTTATACCTTTTTATATTAATATACCATACATAAAAAGCAATAGTGAGTGAATTAAAACACTTATAGCTTCATTTTTCACAATTGGAAAGAAAAATCTGAACTGACGGTTAGGTTTTTTTTTACAAAAATTAGAGACAAGTTTTTTTTAGGGTAGTTGGTAAACTAGTCTTTGTAAATAATTAATTAACCTAATGGAACGAACCATCAAATTTCGCCCCAGAAACTATTTTATTTCCACAAAAGAAGAAACCACCCCCAGGCACTCTTCTTCCTTACTAATATTATGCAGGAAACTATGTTTCTTCTCCAAAGACTTGTTGATAGGCATGAGTGACTCGTTAGTAAATCAGCAACATAATAAAAAAGAAATACACACACAATTCATAATTTCTCATTGCATAACTAATACTTCCGATAACCACAGTTTCAAGTGTTATTTCCGAAACGGAAGAGCACCAACCGAGCTGCGAAATGATGCATGTTTATACCGCTTATTAGGCAAACCACCAAACTCTCTCCTAAGAATTAATGAGTGCGGATTTGTAGCAAATTTCCGCCTTAATCCACAGATTTACGAGCGTGTGGTCGGCTTCGATTCATCCTCAGGGACACTATTTTCTGTTACGAGATGTGTTGAAACACCAATGAAACATTCTCCTCCCTTCAGCGTCCTGCTGCGAATACATCGTTTGCCCATAAAATACTATTTAACTGCCCACCTTAAGTCGATAGAGGCCCGGAGGCTAGTAGAGAACCTCTTTCCTTGGCAGCACTTCCTAATCGACGCTTTTGTGAGTGTACGAGGAACCACTTATTCTGTCGTTTGTTCGGATGGCGGAAGAATGTACAAACACAGAGAATTGAAGCAGTTATACAAAGATGAGGGGACTCTTCAGAAAGATTCTGCGCATTTTCGAAAAGCTCTTTGGAGCAGTTCTTCAATGAGTTGCTATTAGGTCTTGGAACTAAACCATTTGGTTTCCCAAGATTGCATTTGGAAGATTTGTTTGAAAAAAATAAAGAAAATTAAAGAAGTTGAATATAGAATAATGGAAGTAACTTAAGACGGCATCAGAGGGAACGTATAAGAAGTTATACACTAAATGCATAGAATCCATAAAAAAGAGAGAAAAACTGGATCTTTTAAAGGTTAGCATAAAATTATTAAGGTATCCGACTACCCTAAAATTGTGAATTTTGCGAAAAATTGACAAAGTTTTTTGTGATTTTATTTTATAGGCCTGCATCTTATTAGTTTGGACCCGAGGACCCACCCCCCTTGCGTGGGCCACTGTATATATATATAATATTTATATTTTTTTTTTTTTTTATTTTTTTATATATTTTTTAATATTTATATATTATATATATATATATAAACTTTTTAAGGACCGCTATTTGCCTACCCGTACATTAAATGAACAAAAACCATCAAAAGAAAGGAGAGTATTTTTGAACAGTTAGAACAAAATTACTAAGTGAATATAAAATGGATTAAAATTTCTTAAATGCATCATAAAATTTGAAGAAAAAAAAAACTCCGATTTTATTAATCTACATTAATATTTAGGGGATTAAATAGTTTTGTAAGAGGTCGCTCTAAAATCCAAGAAGTTGCCTTGGTTAGGTTTGGAGATTCAACTAAAGCCTATAAATAACCTTACCCAAGTTATCTTTGATATCTGGATAAAAGCATGTAAAGTTTTGTCCCAGAAATTTATTTTACTGTTGACAGCGGTTCAACAACAATTTTAATTTTTCATAATTATTGTGATAATCAAGAGCATAATTCTATTAAGTTAAACTAATAGTACAAATAGGTTCTAATATAATTGAACTATCCAAATATTGTGGCAATACATAGCATGTCTTTAATAATTTTGTAATAACTTTGTGAATTTCTGTGGCATTCACAACAAACTTTAACTCAGATATTCGAAGTAAAATATTTTTTGTTGCATCAGGAGTTAAATATGCATGTCTCTTGAAAATGTGGCACATATTCAAGTCATGGCCATTTAAATGTATTTTGATACGGCATATCGAAAATAAATTCAGTTAGATTTCGTTTTTTATTTATTTCTGCGGTTACCATGCAGGCTTGGTATTCATCAAATTTAACCATTATTCGAATTCCTATTCTTTACTGCATGATGAATTTCATAAGGAAACAAAAATGTGAAAATGTCACAAAGGTATTCGTTTATGATTTTCTCTTGACGTTATACTTAGTCCTTATTAAATTTTTAAATTCTAATACTGTAAAACTAAAGTAGCAAGAATCATCTTATCAACGCTCAACCCCCATCTCATAACAATAATAAATGAAGATCTCTTTAATTGTTGACGTAGCTAGTCTTGAGTAGGCCCTACATCAAAATTCCTTGGGGGCCCTTTTGGTGGCACCTTAACATTTTAGGATTGGTTTGTTTACACATGTTGGGGCCCCCTTAGCTTGGGGACCCGGTGTCATTGATACGGTTGATTTGGTAGGCTTCTCAAAATCATAAATAATGCTGACGACGATTTGATCTAGTAAATACAAGGGCATAACTACGGTTGATACGCCTGTAGTTATGCCCTTGTATTTACTAGATCAAATCGTCGTCAGCATTATTTATGATTTTGAGAAGCCTACCAAAAATTATCTGCTTTTGATCAAGGTATATCCAATACCATTTAATATCAAACACTCATCATTTCAAAATTAGGGAGGGGGGACTTGTACAGTGGCGTAGCTACCAATGGGCTAGGCGGTGCCGTGCACCGGGGCCCTCAAGCTCAGGGGGGGGGGGCTCGGTCCTTGATCACCACGCAAGCCGAATTTGCGATAATTTCTCCCAAATTTGATATAAATGTAAAAGGTTGCAAAACATAACTATAATAATGTTGATAAGTTTTTTTTCGAATTTATAGGGAATTCCCCTAAGTTCATTTCGTTGTTTGTTCAATGCTCCGAACTTCACTTATTGAAAACTTTATGCTATTTTCATATTTCTATGAACTGTTACTTGAAAGTAAACTTCATGTTCTATGAAAAATCTTACCATACTTATTATTAGATCTTAAAAAACTTACCACAAGAAGAAATTCCTTCCTTGTTACATTCTACTTTTAACAACAATATGATTCGTAATAAACTAATTTCCTGTTTCAATACTTCGCAATCTTCTCGTATCTGCAATAAACTGATGTAATTTTGCCCCCACCCCCTCCCCGCCTCTTCTCTTTTGCAGAGATGTTTTTTTTTTAAAAAAATTGTAATAATATTGTATATTGAATTTTCTTGTTCATGCATATTTTTTGAATCATTTCATGTTTATCTCGGTGGATCATTTTGCAGCTCTCAGCCCTCTGGTGGATGAGTTCCATCCTCCAGAATAAATAAATATCTACAGATTTTTTAATGGTGTTTTGTACGTTTCTGTTTCCTTTTAAAGTCAGGAAGTACTCGAGCGCATACGAATAGTATTGGATAAATTATAAAACTAAAATTATGGATACAAAAAAAAAAAAAAGAAACCTAGTGGTGCGTTTAAGCGCAAACAACGCCAAGAAAGAGAATATAGTAAATAAAATGTGTAGCTTTGTATATTTAAAACATTCAAATACTTTCATTTAATAAATCCAATTAAAAAAAAAGCACTCTTTTTTTTTTTTTTTTTTTTTTTTTTTTTGCACTAGGGTTTTTGGATACCTAGCTACGCCACTGCACTTGTACATTTTTTTTTTTCATTTCTACAGGATAGATTAATCAAGATTAACTCAAAAGAAAACAATATAACTTTTTGTAATTAACACCACCAAGAAAAAAAACACACACACTCACAGAAGCAATTTCTTTGAACAATTCCATCACCGGAGGGAAATTCAATAGCGTCCAAAACAAAGACTGAAAATTTCACACATATGTGAGTTCTGCTTTCATACAAATTCACCAGAAACTAAATCTATTTTAATCGATCACGATATAACCTCCCTCTTTCCCCCATAACGTGGTTTAATATAAAAAGCCAGAGAGGAAATAGGTGACTTGTCAGTTAAATGATTCATCACCTAACCTCAGGTAACCTATCACACCCACTAGCATATGAAATTCGGTCCAGGCACGATCTCCGTGCTATATATAAATATGTACAAGCCTAACTTTTCGCTTGCAGTGCAATTTTTCATGCGTAAAATTAATTTTCAATGTATTCGCACGTCTAATACAGGAGCTCACCTTAATCCTAGTAAGGGGCCATGGCTAGAGGCTAGTCAGAGGAGTGAAACAGTGAACACCCCGCATGTCGAACGCCCTGATGTTTTCACACAACATAACCGACCTCATGAAATTGAGATTAGAAAGGGGGGTTTAAGAAGTTAATAATATGTGCTGAGTTCTAGAAAAGATTTAGTCCAATGGTGGCATTTTTGAGACACTAGGTGGTCATACGTTTGATTTAATTGAGGATCAATGCCATATAAATGGAAATGTTGAAATGTATGAATATAGGTTTCTAATGAAAACTAAACCCCCCAAACGAAATCGAGTGGCGTTGATTATAGCTTTGAATTTTGGTATGCCCTTCATGTATAAGTACGTTTCTTAGGGATCTACTAAATATTTTTTTTATTTCTGAATTTTGATTTAGAAGCAGTAGATTTGTAGAGTATTTTTTCAGAAGGTATATGACAGGTATAACTATATTTCAGGCAATTTTATGAGCTGTCTGCAATTGACATGTGCTAGAAGGGGGGGGGGATCACGGTTATATAAAGGGTGGAGGTGGGGGGAGGGAGAAATCACTATCACTCGGAACCTACTTATGTGCAAAAGATTTTCTATAATAAGGAGATTATAAGAGAAAAATAATTTTTAAAATATTAATTTCGAAATTTAATATTACCACAGTTTTCGAGAGAAAAAAATGGAACAAGATTTAATTTTGGTTGGATAATTTTAGACTCAAAATAATTGTTTTTCTACAATACAAATAATGAAAAGTGATGATTATTGATGCAGTGTAACATTTCATAACCCAGCTCTCTTTCCCAACACCATCGAATCACACAATCTAAGTCTTTCTCTGTTTTCTTTATTGTGCACTGTCATTTCGATAGGTTTTTTTTTTTAAAATTTAATACTAAAGAGCTACTAAATGTACCTGATGTCTTTTTCCTTTAATTATTTAGGAAGTGTCCTTTCATCACAATGCATGTTGAAAATTACAAAAATACCCGTTTCATTTTAACAAGAATTATTTTGATTTTTTACCATAAAAAACCTTAAATATGAGAACTTCATTCCTCTTGTGGCAGTACTCAAAACAAAAATTAATTTTTAAATTTATTTTTGCCCTTATCTATATACCAGAGAACATTTTTTCCCGCACAGGTAAGTTTTTAAATTCTAAAAAAAAAAAAATTTGATTCCCCTCATTGTTTCAAAAATATTCTTCCTCGTTTTCCCCTCAGATTTAAATTGGAGAAAATGTGATATTCCTGATGTGTAAATATGAATTTTAAATTTCTATTATAAATTGATTTTATTGATTTTATGAATATATAAATAGACAAGCAAACTAAACAGAATTTAAATTGGTTTCACCATATGTATTTTTTTTTAAAAGCTAACTGGTTAAAGTCCTTCAGTTTTCTTTTTAACCCATATATAAAAAAGAATTTTAAATTTAAAATAATCCTAAAAATAATTATTTTGCGTACCAAATATACCCATGCATGAAAAACAAGATACACATTAACACAAGCAGTATAAATCTTTTTGTTGAAAAAAAAAACATGCTGCCAGGGGTTTTAAATATATCTATCTCAATAAGTTAACTTCCGTACCTGAACTCTGAAAAAATGCCCAGGAAAATTAAATTTCGTAATTCTTAATAACGGATAAATCAAAAATTGGTGAAATCAAGTAATGCAATCTTTTCTGAATCCGTCAATTATTATTTTTTTTTTTTAAAAAAAAATCCATCACAGCATGAATTATAAGTTTTCCATACCAATATTTTTTCGTTTGTCTATCTTCTTGAAACTTAGAACAGGAAAAATTATAAATATAAAGATTTCCCCGTTAGTGGAAAAGGCTATTCTATCAGATATTCGATTCAAGAACACCAACAAATAAAAAGGCAGATTATGAAACGTTGTCGAAGTAAGAATCAATTCAGTAAGATGAACTTTGAATGCACATTCATTTTTCTGCTTCTGTATCGTTTCCTGTGACACCCTTAAATGCCTCGTTTGCCAAACGCACGGGTTCACGGTCACCAGCCGTTCAACCCGAGCCATCGGTCGCAAGGGGGTAAGGCATCTGCGCCGGCGGATTGCTGAGTGTTCCGTTGAATTGTTGAATCTCCCCCTTCTCCATTGTGGTAAGAGCCGATGAACCCTACAGCGCATGTGCCCGCAGCCATGCCGCTGCGTTTGACAGATTTTCCGGCGAGGGTGTTGGGTCTGGCGGCCGTAGGTGGAGCATTTCGCCACTCCCTCCGTTTCTTTGATTCAGGGGAGCACTTTAAATAAATTAATAAAAGGGGAGGTGCCTTCATTTTTTTGTGGGAGTCCAATGGATTGCGTAATTAGTGATGTATGGGAGTTGCGCAGAAGTTTAAAACTCGTTTCACTCTCAAAAATGGCATTTTTTGAAGACATTTTGAAATTTTATTTGTTATGGAGTGTTTTTTTTTCTGTGAGTTGTGAAAACGCAGCATTTTTGTCAATGTTATTTTTTAATTATGATAGATTAGATATTGATACGCGAAATAAATGAAATTATTCATTATAAATATTTTTATTAAGAATAAATTGAAAATATTTTTTTTCTCTCGCTATCCTCTGGAGATACGTTTTAACATAATTCTTATTAAAAAGAAGTAAATAAGTAATTAAATTTGATTATATATACACAGGGATATTACACAGAATTAAACGTGACATAGTATTGTAAGATCTATGCCATTTTAATAAATTTCATTGTTTTTTAAATATTTTTTTTTTCAGAGCGAAAAATGAAATTGTGTCTATTTGATATAGCGTGTATAATCACAACAGATGAAAGAAGGGCAGAAAACCTTCCAGACTTGCATCATTTGTAATTCAGTGCAAACCTCCGTCGACCATCCTTTAAATTGTATGGGGCTAGACAAGGAACACTTAATTTCTACCTCTTCTCATTTAAAATTTCTTAAGGATTTTCGGATTCGTAAACTTGGTTTAGTTTTCGTCTGCACTAATTAGAATGTCATAATAAAATGCATCAATAAATATTGAAATGACACATATTCCTTTAAAATATGCTATCCGAGGGGGGGGGGGTTCAAAATCACGAGGTCTGTAGCCAGTAGCCCTCGGCAGCTTTATAGTACGACGTAAATATAACTCTCCCTCACCCCAGAAGGGGGTAAAATTTATAGTCTTTCAAAAAACTTCCAGAGTCTGTCTGGAAATTTTATTGAATTCATAATTTTTTTTTTTATCTATGTCTGTTTGTGTTTTGAAGGGTCTGTAAATTAAGAGTTATAAAATATATGTTTATTAGCAGGTTCATGTAATTTAAATTTAGTATAAACTATAAACTTTGCCGAAAATGTCAATTTTGTCATGTTGCTTTTCTATATTTTTACAAATATTCGAATATGTCCTTTTTCCCCCTGGCTCTCGTCTTTTAAAAATATTTCCTCTTTTTTACAAAAGTTTTAAAAATTACGAGCTCTTATAGTATTCATTTGAATTTAAAAAATAGCCTTTGTGTTCACAATTTCTCACCTTCCTTTTCCTTTTGTAATAATTGCTAAAAGCAGCATTTTTTAAGTTAATCTTTAGTTAAGATCTTTGTTAAAAAAAAGAGTAGGCATTATTTCTTTGTTTACCAAACAATAGTTTCCCAAAATGGTCAGTTATCTTAAAACTTGACATATCGATTAATCTCAATAAATAAACAAATAAATAGAATACAGTTTATCTGCTAAAAACTTTACTATCTCAAAAACAATAGCAAGACAGAGTTCTTATATTTCCTTCAAAAGGAAAATTATTTCTCAAAAAAATTTTCTACAACTTACATATACCTTTTTCATTTCGAATTGCTAAGTGGCTTATGGAAGGGGGGGGGGGGATTGAATGGTTGTTTGGATAATTACCTCATTTGTTGTAGCGGATGAAATTTTAAGGAAAAACTCTTAGTTTGTCCCATGTGATACGAATTATTTTACTTTTTACTGTATTACCCACAAAATATTCAATAAATAAGGCAAGTCAACACATTGTTTTAAGATGAAGGTTAAATCAATTCATGTTAAAATTTCTCCAACCTCACTTTTTTCATAACAGAAACACAGCCGATAGCATCGATAAGATACAAGGAATTTCAATAAGGTACATTCTGAGATTTCTTTTTTTAGAAATTCATTTCTGATCTTATTTTTTGATAAATGTTCTAAAAGTCCAGCATATTATTTTGTAGAGTAAAAAAATATTAGAATTAGTTAATCGCGATAGATTACAAAATATATCGTGATAGATTATATTACATTAGATACCGTGATAGATATTATTGATGTGTTTAGCTTGTGTGCGTGTGCGATACAATAGATAGTTATGGACAAAATATTCTAAAATATATAAAAAAAAAACTCGGGAATGTGAAAAAAAACGACAGAAAATTGAATGGTAATAATAAATACTAAATTAAACGCATTATATATTTTTCAAAATAATTTTATATAATTTTGGCCAAAAAATTTTGCCATAAAATACTTTTGAGTGATTTTATCAATAGTTGCAAATTAATACACTTCTCGCATGCGTATAATTTTAACAGATATTTTTCACATGCACACTAACGACGAGTTAATTTTTGAATTATTCAAAATATTGTTTATTTTAACTCAAAACTTGATTTAAAGTTTATTCTGAAAGTAGGAAAAGTATTTTAGCATTATAAACATACAATAAGCATATCTAGTTCATAAAAAAAAAGTTGAGGAACCTTAAACATTCGAAGTGCATTGAAATTTGCATAAAATCTGAAACTCATGGCAGTTATAGTTTATATTTGTTTAAACTTAGAATTAAAATAAGCCCATTTTCAAGCTAGTAAAATATTAAATATTGCAATACGAATAAATGCAAAGAAATTTAAATGGTACAAATGTATTTATAATTATTTCAGTTTTTTACATAATGGACACCTGGGGAAATTTTAAGCAAAATAAGCATCAATCGATTTGTATATACAAAACTATCTAAACTTATTACAGATTGCTGAGAGAAAAAATTTTTAAAAAAAATGCCCTTTAAAAATTATGATTTTGTTATACCATCAAAGAAAGTGCTTTTTTTTTTTTCATTGCTGAAATTCAAAGAAATATTTCGGTCTTTTATTAAAAATAATTAACGTAAAAAGGTCCGAAACTTTTACGTTAAAAATTAAATCCGTAAAAACTAGATTCGAAAAATTTGATAAAAATGAGTTAATTTATTAACATAGACAGAAAAAAAAATTTACAGTTATAAATTCTAGCGAGATTTCTTTCAAAGTTGATTTTTTATAATAAAAACGATCGTGACTTTAATTTTTTAGAATAAAGTAATCTGTATTTTACACAGACACACAAAATCAATAATAATGATTAGAAACAATATTTTTAATGCTACAAACTAAATACACAATACTGCGTTACAATTTTGCAAGAAAGAAATGAATTTCTTCACGAAAAAGTGAAAACTTTTAAATAATAGTTGTATAGTTGATTGATATTTTTCATTTTAAAATATACATCCATTGTGAAGCAATTCCTCTTTCTCATCTTCTATGAGCTTGTAAAATTTTCTAATGAAAAATCTTCATTATTTATTTGCTCTAATTTAAGATATTTGAAAAATATTCTAGTAAATATATCATTTTCGTTTACAGAGCAGAAGTTTTCAAAACTTATAAACATAATTATTGAAATAAAATGCTTTCACTATAAGATCAATACTATAAGAAATAAAACACAAATTCAATTACTCCATAAGAAATGAAAGATATAATGCAGTGCAAATGCATAAGCTTTTACGTCTCCGTTACAATTACAATCTGAAGAAAATTACATTGTATTATTTAACATTTACTGTCTTCATATTTAGCTGAGGTAATTTTTATATTCTAGCCATTAACTAAAAATCTATGAAGGATAAATCTTACAAAGGATGTATACAAAAACAAATCAACTCAAGATGTGAAAATTGATTAAAAATAATCAAATATCACCAAGAAAGATTTTTTTTAATGTTTTGTTCAAAGTTTTTTTCCCTCTGACAATTGATCAGAGATTCGTAATGATATCAGTCATAATCGAGACTTTGAGACGAAGATTCAGCTAGGCAACAGTTTTATTTCACATAATTAAGGTACCGATAACAGGTATGTGATGCATTAAAAATTCAATAAAGGTATTTTTCTACATAGACATGGATAAATGAATAGTCGAGCTAAAAAAATTTGTTTGGAATTATTCGCATTTTTTTTCATATAATATTAAACACATGAACCATTTAAGGTATTCGACTACCCTAAAATTGTGAATGTTACCAAAAATTGACAAATCTTTTTATGATTTTCTTTTACAGGCCATCTTATTAGCTTTATAAAAATGCCAAGTTTATTATTTTCCGTTCACTAGAACAAAAACTACAAGTGTTTTAGTATTAAGCAGTTGCCATTATTTTAAACAAGATGTCATACTTTAAAACGCGTTTTACTCGAAATGTGTTTTAACCTTCAGATTTATCAATCACTGTTTTATAACAAAACTTACAGCCCTTTATGTTCATATCATCACTATTTTTTTAAGCAATTTCATATAATAACTAAGATAAAATGCTCTAGTTTTTGTAAAAATTAAAATATCTCTTATCCTGAAGGTCATTTCAAAAATGAATAACATAGCAATATATCAGAATTGAAAAATTGAAAATTTTTTGGTAAATTTTTGGTATAGAATGGGGCGCGTTTTTGTTATTTTTGTAAGTTTTTAACCATTTTATTAATAATAATTTCTTTTTCTCTTCTTAATTCTAGCATATTTTTTCTTATAATGTACTAAACAAATCCAAAAACAACAAAAACATATTCCCATATCTCCATTTTTTTAAAGTTGTCGCAAGTAGTCAGATACCTTAATTCGTTTCTAAGACAACATGTAAATCACTGTATGTGATTTTCTAATTGTTGCTATTGTATTTCCTAACAAGTGTTTAAGTCTTTAAATATTTATATAATACCAATCTTAAAATACCGAAATTTCAGTAGAGATAAAATATCTTAGTTTATCCGATACTTAACAATTATATCTACAAAATGAATTAATCGTAAGTTTTATTCCCTCTTCTACCATCTTTTGTTTCGTTAAGACCACGGTTTAAACCTTAAGGCACATCTTTCAAACACTGTTAAGTTTATTAAATTACTGCGTATCGACAGGAAAATCGCAACCGCTTTCACGAACGATGTCCAATTAAAACACAGCGTTCCAAATAAATAAAGAACATCCGCGAGATACAAAGTATTCATCTCTCTTTAAAATATTCCTATTGAAGATAACGAGATAAACCTCTTTTCACCAGCGATTCAAATAATTTTAAGTTTCGTTCATTCATTCTGACGATTGGGGATCCCGCGGAATTCAATCCAGGAGAAACAGCATAATAGTGTATCCTATTTGAATGTCAACGTAAGCTTCCTTCCTTTTGAAAAGGCTAAGTAAATAATTTATATTAATCTAAGGGAAGTCGAAGCGCCTTTTATTAAAATCACGGAGTGATCGCATTATGCGAGTGGATTCTAGAATGCAACACCTGTTTTCTCTCTCCATTGATTTGAAAGGGGTGCTCTCTAAATATGGACAGGGTTGCTGGTCTTAGAATATTGTTCCTTAAAACTCACTTTCTCTCTTGTATTCAGGGGTACACGCGATTTCATGTCGTGTAAGGAGGGATGAGTTTCGCGGGAGATTTTGTCGGGAAAATATATTTAAATACTATACAATGTGCAACTATCGCTGATGCTTATTTGCCATGCCTTTCAATGCCCAGGGCTACAGGAAAAGGAGGAAAGTATAAATCTTTAAAACTGGAGCTCTGGTGGGATTACGGAGTAGGATAATATCTTTAAAGATTGCTTTGCGAGATATTAAATAGTCCGAAAGGTTTGGTGGAGTTATTTAAGATAATAGGATCTTTTGAAATGGTTTTGAAAGGAGGACAATGTTGGAGTTTAAAATATTTGAGAATCTGTTAGGATGGAATGGCATATATTTACAAGCGCAAATATCATATTCGCGGATGATGACAGTGTTATTTCTCTCTTTAAAATGTTTGAAACAATATTTAACGGGAAATTATTCCCTCATTTTAATTTAAGAATTCTATCCAAAATTGGGGAAACGTATGTAATTTAATTAAATTCCACAAGCATAAACATATAAGAAAAACATTTTCGGTAAATGCTCTTTTTTTTTTTTAACACATTGCATTTGTATTTTGGTCCCGTTATTTTTAAATAAACTTTTTTTAAAATTTTCTTTCAAAAGAATAAAAATTAATGTTTTTATACTAATAATAGCTCGAAAAATAATAGTATTGTAATGCCATCAGATCCTAAGAGTAACATAAGGAAAAAATTATCACAAAAAACGGACTCCCCTATTCCTTATAAAAATTGTATCTTAAGAAAATGGTAACAACACTTAAAATGAAAACATATTACTATATTTTCCGATTAAAAACGAATGTTAAGCAAAGAAATGGATAATCACAGATTAAAAAAAAAAAAAACTTTATTCCTAAAAATTGCACTACTATTTCTTCCTTTCTTGCCACACAAAAGCTTTGCCCACGGTATGCCTCACACTACAATTGTAACATTATACATCATAAAATAATATCGAAATTATATCAGCCATCTCCTTACATTCTTAAATGTTTAATACGCCTTCTTAAGTACATATTACGGGAAATTTCTTCTTAGACGATTTGTTAAAAATATTTCTTGAATGAAATTGCGTTTTAAATAACTAAAAGCACCTATTTATTTATCGAAAAATGAAAGATTTTTATCTACAATTATTTCTACATACACCAACCCATGTTGCTCAATTTAGTGAATTTTTGTTCCGATCTTTAAAAATTTGGGGGAAAGTATAATAAATTTTACCGGAGAAATAAACAGAAGATATGGTTCATCTCAGAAGATGAAACTATAGCAATACTTGTAACCAGAGATGCTGCTACCGCCGTATCAATTATATGGGGCCCCCAAGCTACAGGGGCTCCAACATGTGAAACTACAGTACCACCACTATAACAGGGCTTTCTTTTCTAAAAAAGGGCCCCGAAGGATTTTTGAAACGGGGCTCACTTAGAACTAGCTACACCAGTGCTTGTATAACCATTTTTTTCCCGAAGAAAAAAGTTTCTTATTGACAGAAAAAATGTTAATTCAGCTTTTTTTTCCGGAGTACAAAATGCATTATATTTTAATCCTAAAGTGTCGGTTATTTTAAATTAACCTGATACTACATTCTCAATTGCAAACGTGACCAATATTTCAACAAACTTCTTTATTTCCAGTCCTCAGAAGGCTTTATCATTAATTTTCGCGATCATCCATCAAAATAGCTATCATCAATTCATTCATAAACTTGGATCAGTTTCGAAGAACGTCTGTGTTTCGTTTAAGCAATAAGGAACCAACCTTTGAGGAAAAGTTTTAAATATATTATTATGATTTTTTTCTTTTAAAAAATGCAGCGGCCTTTAAATAAATGAAAACACATGAGTGAATAATGAATTCTGTACACACCTATTATTGAAGTTTAAATAATAATTATTTTTTCATTTAAGTATAGATAACATGGTTACCACTTGCAACATTAAACCTATTCAAGCTAAATGATTAATACTTTCAGTTTTTGAAGCAAATTTATTTGATACCCTCGAAGTTTTGTAACTTCTTTAGTGTTTTATATGACATTTTTAAATGCGCAGATGAGTGTAATTATTTCTGATTTCAAAATAAAATTGTAGGAAAAAGTTTGACTTTCTTTCTTTTGGCATATGATAAAAATAACATGAAAAAACGCGAGATATGATTTGCATTAAGTTTTGTTAAAATATTATTAAAAATTTTTTATATTGCTGATATAAAATTCTAAATTTTTGTAAACTAACATAAGTTTAGTTTTTTAGTTTTGAAAAGATAAGGTATGTTTAGATAAAATAAAAAAATATTTAGATCCAAAAAGAATCCCTACTTTAAAATAAGGAAAATTATTTTCTTTCATTTTATTTTTTTTAAAAAAAGAACCAATTTTAACCAATTTTGTATAAGAATATTTAGCACATCATGATTGCAAAATTAGAAATAAATTAAAAAAGAGATAACGTTTTATGAAGAAAAATCAAACTTATTTCTTGCATTAAGTGTTCCAAATTAACCGCATAACATAAAAAATATGAAAAAATTACCTTATATGGTCTATTTTCTTAATTCATTTAAAAATAATTACTGATATTAAGGTATCCGACTATGTTCAGAACTGTTATTTTGCAAAAGCGAAAAAACGTATATTTTTTCCCACATTTAGTGTCTATCAGATAAGAATACACGTATAAAATTATTTTAAGCATATTATTACAATAAAAAGTTATTTAAAATGTGGCAAAAAATAGCCTAGAATTACATATTTTAAAAACATTCTCCGTCAGTGTTTCAATAATAATAATAGTTTGCCTATACATAGCTCAGATCTCTGTACAGACCCTGAACAGGAATTTTGAAATATATAATTTAGAAGTGGATTTATCCATATTTTAATACATCAGAGTGAAAATATTTTAGCATAAAAACATCGATTATTATTTCAATTGGTATGTAGTAACTCTGAAAATAATGTGAATTTTTCGAAAATTCTAGTTCAAGCTCTCCGGAAAAGTCTTAGCTATATATTTAGGCTAAATATTATTATTCTAGAACTTTTTTTTATAAAAGAAGAATGTTCTGAAAATAGCTAATTCTAGGTTTATTTTTTGCTAAAATATTGCATTTAAATAATTTTTTATTGTAATAATATTCTGAGAACAATTACATCGTGTATATTCTAATCTAAGTGACACTAAATATTTAAAAAAAATATTCGTTAGTGAACTTTTGCAAAATCACGGTTCCGAACGCAGTCGTCTACCTTAATAATGCATACGTATTATTTACTTTTTTTATTATTATTCACATGTGCGCAGTAGGGCTACAGCCAATTTTCAACCCTTTTAGGTTTCAAACTATTAGAAAGTTTTCCATTATGATGTCGCCAAATTCTTCTAAGCTAACGCGAAAAATAAAAAAATGTTAGTTTTTGAATACTAAAATAATTCAATTTTACCATTTTTTATCCGGATTTTATCGAAAACTCACAATTTACTTACGTAGAACTTCATTAAACCGGATTAACTGGAGTAAATGAAAATCCGGATTAAATAAAATAACCAATAAAATGAGTCATGAAATATAGCTAAGAACTCTGTACAGTCAAAAGAAAATGTATTTTGGAATAAGACAAAACTAAATGATAAACAGCACCAGAGAGAATTTAAATCAATGCAATACTTATGTAATATGTGTTAGGCCGGAAAGAAAAACTGTTTAGAAACAATGGTTTTACGTTTATTGCATATGAACTTTTTAATAACCACCCGGATTAAGCGAAGTCCGGTTGAATGGGATCCGGATAAAGTGGATTTACTGTAATTGTTACGAATATTTTGATAACTTATTTTATCCTCATTTTAAGCTGATAAATAAGTATAACATTCTCTTGATGCAAGAAATGAATAATAAAAATCGATAATAAAGTTTTACCCAAGGGAAAAACTTATAAACCCTTTAATCTTTCCCAAATATACTTAGAATACGAATCTTACCTTGATTTAAGTCAAATCCGTAGCAATAAGCCTCACACTAAAATAAAAACTAAATCCATTTCACTCTATCAACAAATCTTCCGTCCTCTAACCTCTCTCTGTTCCTGATAGACAATAAGAGAGCAAAACACTGCTATTAAAAACAGAAAGGAAGTAAATGCATCTGGAGGGGCTGAGAATTGCTCAACCCCTATAATAAATACTTCTTGGACCAGAGGCAGAAAAACTATGAAGAACTGGCGATTCGGGAATAACAAACTGCATGCGGCTTGAGGAAGTGAAAACAAGAGCCTGGCGGTATACTTACAACTTGATGAGCAAGGAATCAAACCTTAAAAAGGGAGGTCAAGGGGGGGGGCATTTTTTTTGGGGACGTTGCAGATGAATTTGGGGTAGGGAGGAGAGGGGGCGTTGGAAATCTTAGATCATGAGTCAGGGGAGGAGTCGAGAGGCAAACGGTTAGCACCTGCCTTTTGGAAGTTAAATAGGGAATTTGAAAATTCAGTCTTTCATTCAGTGCAGGAAATCGGAGAGTTATTGGTCTCATAAAACCACTCCATCATCTTTTGTCGAAATTAGGCTCAAAAGATGCCGAGAATAGAGCTTATTGCATCTAATGATATAATTACTGAAAACATAATTCTTATTTTGGTGTATCTTATCTTTCAGTGTGAAAGCGTAATCATTCATTTCTTTCTTATCTGCTGAAATATAAGTATTTCTTTTCTTTTTATTGTATATTGTGAACATTCAGGGCGTGGAAAATGCATTTATCTTTTAATAATTTCGTAGCTATCTAGTCAAAAGAAATTCTTCTTGTATTGTCTATAGATTTAGTGCATTTCTACATTGGTCCAAAAGCCCCAATAACAAGCGAGGCCGGGTCTGGAGCTTGAGGACTGTAAAGAATGTCCTGTGGTGATGCATCAAGTTTAAAAAGAAATGCAAGAATGGCTTTGCAATCAAAAACATGGTTTGGTGTAAATCGGGTTTGTGAACAATTTCTGCAGATGGGGTAAGATCGGAAATCATTTGGAGATATTTAAATTGTTATGATTAAGAAATTGTCATGAAGTATTGGCCCTTTTGAGCATTTCATAATTGTCTCATATTTATTCAACTTTCGAAGTTTATAATTGGAGTACAAGATTTTTCGGTCATATAAAATAAAAGTAGGGTATCATCTTTGATATGTCATAGGGCCCACGGCACCAAAGTACGAGGTACCAAGTGAACAAAAAACTTGACCCTCTCATAATTAGGACAGAATACATAAAAATTAATTTGCTATTAAAATTTTTTTTAAAAAGCGTGAACACTAAGATGACATATGGATTTAGCAAGATATTGATGTCACGGTTTATTGACTTATACAAATGTGTAAAACAAACGAAAGCAGGCAAAAGAATGTCTGCAATACACTACGGAAAAAAAGTATATTGTTCATAAGAAAATCAACGCAAAGGAAATTCCTAATATCCATTTGACCACAGATATATTTTGATTCAAGAAGAGAGAGAAATAACTAACTTCTAAAGCCGTTTAGTTCTATCAGTATGATTTTCAAAAAATTGAAAAAATGGCCCCCTGTCCAGCAAACAACAAATTCTTCCAAAAAACGTTCAATTGTATGATATTTTTCATTGAGTTTATATTTTCACATTTGAATACACAAATTTATATTATGATAGTAGGCAATATATCATTATTTATATCTCTGTTGATAATAACTAAATACTTAGCTTTGAAATCGAAAAAATTATATGCTCCAGTAATATTTTTCTCAATAATTGTGCATATGATTATTCAAAGTTAGCTTGAAGCAAAATCACTTCAAATGGAGAGTATATCTCATATTTTAAGTATCTTGTTACATTATTTCACTTGTTTCTTTAGATAAGTTGATATAAACTGTGCCTTATTTTAAAAGATAAAAAAAGCCTACTATTTAGCAATTTATTCAGAACATATTTTATTTTATTTTGTACAAAACGCTGCAATATTCATCAGGACTTCCTCTCTCTCTCTCTCTGTCTTTTGCCTATTGTTAATTGCAAACATGCAGTATTATTTCAGAAATATTAGTCATAACTTCAGAAATTTAAATCAAAAACTATTTCCTTTTTCTCATGATATGGATTCAAGCGTCATAATTACTAAGAGGAAAAAAAATTGAAAAATATTTTTTAATAATTCTAAACTAACAGCAATAAAAAAAGATCCTGGTTTTAAAAAAAATATACAAACTGCAAATCGAATTTGTTTTCGTAAATTCATATAAGCCAATACAATTTTTTTTTAATTAAAAAATATTATATGCATCTTACAGCAATATTTGTATATATTTATAACATTTTGTAGCGTCAGTTCATACGTTTTTTATTTACAAATGCATAAGAGCATACAAAAAATCACTATACACAAAAAAAAGCAGCAAAGAGAAGTTATAAAACCCCTTTCCTACATTATTCATGAAACATACTGTGATTTAATGTTCTTGTCAATATATCGTGTTTATTATAAATCTCAGTCATCTGAAACAAGCTTTAAAACTTCAACATGAGTAAACATGACTTGAGATCGATATTATCTCCATCGTAATCGCTCACCTGGAGTTCAGCTGTTTGATCGACATATTTGATACATTCTAATTTATATAAGTAAAACATTTTCAGTCAATAGCATTCGTTACGCTAGTTATTCATCTAAACCCGTAGGCAGTATGAAGATGAAAAAGTTAATCATAGACGATGGGGTTGGACTACATTCTCGTTTTGCAAAATGCGATGACCGCACCCTGGGCAAGGAAAATGATAGAGCTTCAAAAGAAATGAAAGAGAACACTTTTTTTTCTTTCCCCTTTAAGGCAACTTAATACTTCTCTTTTTTTTTTTTTCTTGCTGGTTTGAAAAATAAGACACCGAAACAAAAAAAAATTGTTTTAAGAAAGTAAATATAATGTTATTGCGATTGAAAAGGAAAAACAATTAATCACTGCAATTAGAAAAGAAAGAAATTGATTGTTGTAATTGATTTAGGAAAAAAACTCAATTAATCATTGAAACTAATTAGAAACTAAATGCTTGTTTAGGAAGAATTAGAAACATAATTATGCGATTTTTTTGTTATAACTAAAGAATAAGGGGAAATTTTTTTTTTCTTGTTCCCCAATGAACATTCCTCGAAATTTTAATTTAGATGGATTTTTTAAGAAGCTACTTCATTTTTTGTTAATATATGGAATAAAGGATTTACAAGCTTTTTGAATAACTAATGGTATGAAACACATAATAGCGATTTTAGCATTCTATTTGTTATCCAGAAGTTTGAGCAAAGATACTCTTTAGAATTTGTAGCAGAATTATCTCGTCACAATTAAGACTTGGTGTTACATTAATGTATATTTTAACTTAGATTTTCATAAAATCGAAATATGAATGCTATGTAAGTTAAGTAATTAATTATGGGTACTTTTCCATTTCACTTGCACAAGCGATAAAATCGCCAAAAATGATACAACCGACACCAAACAGAATATTCCTGCTAGTAATCTTTCACCACTACATTTTCAAAACAAGTCATGGTCTTTTCTTATCATAACTATTCACATTTGCAAACTATTCCCAACAAAAATGGATAGAAAATCAATCAAAACTTATATTTATTAATATTTTTTATGTGTATATTGTGTGTTGCCGCCAATAACGCCAACTTGGCAAGATTTGCGCCGGTGAAACGAAAAGGTACCCAATTATGTTTATTAAGTCTTTTTCTTTGTTCCAATGAAATAAATTTCGCTCCATAATAATTCGAAAATAAAAATTAGGTATGTTTAGGAAAAAAATAATGTGGCATAAGTGAATATCAATTTTTTAAAACCATTATCGCAAATAAAATGGATCGTGTAAGATATCTGTATTTTGAGATAAATTTTAGACATATATATATATTTTTTATAAATAATTGCATCTAACTAAATATTCCCCCCCCCCCCAGTAGATTATTTTTCCCCAAAAAAGGAGAAAAAAAATCAAGATTTTTACCATGCAATGGAGAAAAAAAAAAGATATCAAACAATAAACTAAAAATTTTCAAAAACTTCAAAAGTCAATAATTAATAATCCAGAATTAATAATTTTATCCGGAAATAAATGTATAATACTAAATAAATACTTCAACTGTCACCTGGATTATCCCATGTAAGAGTACTAATCAAACATTATTTAAAGTGCATTTTTAAATGATGTTGTTTCTGTTAGTGTTCACAATGAACAAAGAGTGATCTGTCTAATACTTTATCATAAATACATTTGAAATGTTTTTGTAATTTTGTTTGTGAAGATTGTAAAACAGTAAATTAATATACACACACACTACTTTTCGTAATGTTACTTTGGAAACATGCATTTGACAAAAAATTTTGATTTTATTTTATTCTTCTTCAGTTTTAGATTTTACTGTTTCAGTTGTCGATTAGGAATGAAAGGACAAGGATTATAGTTTGTATTTTCTTTTATTAGTACAAACATAAATTAGAAATTTCAGTTTATAATGACATTTCATTTCTTCAGTAAATCCATCTTGTATAAAGATACGAAAATACAAAATTCTATTTTTTAAACCCTAACTTATATCTTTTTAAATCTCTGAATTGCATTAATCAGAAACAAAAGTGAATCAACCAATAATAAAAAAAATACTTTCTGTTCTATATAAAATTAATTTCTATCCGTATATGATTAAATAACTTATACTTTTCTCTAATATTTATTTTCAAAAATGGGATAGTATTTTTAGACAATTGTTATGTACAAAAGAAAATTACATGTGTGTGTGTGTGTAATTTTCCTAATTCTTCGCATATATGTTTTTAAAAAATAGCTTTGAAGTATTAGTATCTTCTCAACGTAATTTTTATACATTTTAAAAAAAAATAATTTTTTTTTACATTTTAGTAGCATGCAATTTGCACTTATTACTCGACAATCACAAATCCGTGTAAAAATTTTATATCTATAAAATGCTGCCAAATACTGCATCTTTAATTAGGAGAGAAGACAAGACAATAAAATTTTTTTGCAATAAATTGGAAAATGAAATGTGAATGCATTCAGTGAGCTAAATAATGTGTTAAAAATTTACTAATGAATTGAGTTAAATAATAAGCAAATATTTCGGAGAAAGTTCTCTCACTTAAAAAAATACCATATTTGAATGATTTCTACTAAACTTTATATTTTGAATATTATAAAATTGAATTTATATATATAGTGTTATAGTACTTCTAAAAACATTTCTTTTATAAATTAATAAACTCTAACGAACAATAAAAGTTTTAAAAATTGCAAATTACTCATAATATTGCTTCGATTTTTAATTTACAACATTTAGTTTTGCTTAAAACATTCTACGAAAAACATTTTCGGCAAACGAAGAAGAAACACCATGCCTCAAAACTGACAATCAGTCTTATTATAGTGAACTGACATTCATTACGTCCTATATTTAAAAATGTCCTTGACATCTGCTAGTTGTGATATATAATTCCCTTCCTATAACTTTAGTATATGTTTGTGTGCAGGTGGCTTAACTATTTACAACAAAAGTTTATGTTAAACCTCCTTTCAAATTACTAGGTTGGACAACTATTATTGTTGCAGGATCGAGTAAAAGTTTAACAAAGTAACAAATTATAAGAAAGCAAAATAATGATGTGAGCGTATTTTTTTTCTCCCGTGTCGTTAAAATGTCATCTGTTCTGTTTTTCTTCTAAAAATGGTTAATGGTACTTATTTCCTTTTAGAACTTTTATATGGAATGGTTTAAATACTTCGAAATCTTAATATTTAAATGAAAATTTCATTTCTTGCAAAGTTATTTTTCATATATTTCTCAAAATGCACTTAAAGTAAGACTTAAAAATAGAAAAATAAGGAGTTAAAATGAAATTGAAGAACAACATAACTGTGAAAAGTTAAGTAAGTAAAATAAAAGCAATTGATGCAGTTTTAATATTTTAGTTTTATATTCATAAGAGCTATTGCTTACATTTAATATATGTACCTACATAAGACAATCTTTGTTTAAAAAAAATAAGAAATTAAAAGAAATTTACACTTTATAAAAGATTAGATTTCTTATTATCTGATTATTTGAATCAAATACATATTTTTTTCGATGAAAACGAAATAATTTGAAAACAAAAGTATTAATTCATTAGAAATATAAATTTTAAATCACAGTTTAATTTTCAAAATATTTTCAAAAGAATTTCAACAATTTGATCTTATCAATTACACTCCTCAAACTATGAATAATTATTTTTGAACTTTAATTCTCTGTCAACATTACTTTTAGGAAAAAGACCTAAAGTAAAATTAATGACAAATTTATCTTAAAACATCTAAAGACTATAGTTGCTAATAAATAATTATTAGGTAAAATATTAAATAAAAAGTTAGTTCATAATTAATAGGGGGGAAAATTTATACATACTTTGAAATCACATCAAGTTTGGTTTGTGCCTAAAAAAGAAAATACAATTTAAGTATAATTTCACTTGGATTTATAATTAAAAAATTTATATGTAATTTAACGTGAAGAGAAATGTAAGTAAAAAGGAATTATAAGTATTATATTTTACCACACTCACACACTTTGATCAATAAAATTATTTTAACGCTTTGAAACATGACAATTCAAAATTTAAATTTTTAGTAAAAGAACTAAAACATATGTAGATCAAATATACTTTAAAAAAAAAAAAAACGATAACTTCCCCCTTCCCAAATATACCCTCTGCTTTTTATATATTCATTATTTCGTTAAAATAAAATAATATGCAACTTTTATGATAAGTTGCTCGAAACTAAGAAACTAGAGTAAATATTTGAGAAATAAAATACCTAGCCATTTAGAACTTAAATTTCTTACAGTTTAAGCAGTGATTAAAAATTTTTCTCTGTCATTTGTCTTGACACCAAATAAATCTTTACAAATACCATAAGAAAAAATTAATACCAGTTTTGAAACACTATTTCTGGTTATAGTCTTTTCGATAAAATTAATACAGTTCTGCAGAAACTGAGGAAGTTACTATCAGCAAATTAATTTTCCCACTCTTAAAGAAAATAAATAGCCTACGTATTGTAACTGATTTTCAGCGTACAAAAGTACCACCCTGACTTTAAGAACACAGATCCGTCTTCATTTTGAAATCCCTTTGGGGGTTCCAAAAATGAAGTTTGATCAGAGGATGCATTTCATGCCCTTTCTATCCTGGTAACAAAATAAAATTATAGATCGTCCATGTTTTAGCAGAAAAAAAGGCAGACCCGCAATTAAGGTACAAATTGGGTCTCTTTATTGCATGTTTTCCAGCGTTATAATTACACCTCCCAGGTCTGAATCGATAGGCAGGTATTTCGTTGTCTTTTTCTTTCTTTTGCTCTCTTTCTTTCCTCTCGCGCGCTTTTTTGCACAGATCACTCCTTTCCCAGAGCTTAATCGATTTTTAATACCGGCCCCCATAACACGCGTATCGCAGCTTCCACGTGAATGTTATACAAAGTAACCGAAAAGGAATTTAATTCTAGGAAATGGGTAGTATTAACTAACAGTTTACAACTGTAATTCTACAATTTCTAGGAAAGAAAAGGAATACAAGGTCGAGAGGCATGTGCTTTGACTCGTACACAGATGGTTTGCTTCAGTGTATCCTTTCACATTTTTCTTTTGCTTTTTAAGGGGAAAAAATTAACTTTTGATTAAACACAACAGCTGGGGTATGATGCTTTTCAGCTAGACGGAAGTACAGGAATTTAAATAATCACAGCAATTTTAGGGACCTTTTGATGGTGAAAAAAAATTAAAGGAAATTGAGATAATGATTTTATTATACTTGAATTTTTGTTAAAAGTAATTCAGACGAAATAAAAAAGTATGATTTGTAAACTTTAGTATTTAATATTAATTTAAAATTTAGTCAATAATAAATTTAGTTTTTTTATATCTTTTTTATGTTTTCCTACTGGCAGAAATCAAAATTCACTCAAATACATTTCTTGAAAATTAGAAAAAAAATTGAAACATTTATAGATGTATATATTTACGAGACATATTTTAAGATTTCAGGGTTAAGTTAGAAAACATGACTTTGAAAAAGCGAATAATTTTTTTTTCTTCATATTTAGAGTCATTTGAATTAGAACATACATCTAAAATTGTCTTAAGAATATTCTTAGGAAAAAATTATTTAAATGTAAGAAAAAAATATTTCTTAAGAATGACAGAAGAAATGAAGAAAGACATATTTTTTAAGAATGACAGAAGAAATGAAGAAAGACATATTTTTAAGAACGACAGAAGAAGTTAAGAAAGACATATTTCTTAAGAATGACAGAAGAAATTAAGAAAGACATATTTTTTAAGAATGATAGAAGAAATGAAGAAAGATATATTTTTAAAGAATGACAGAAGAAGTTAAGAAAGACATATTTTTTAAGCATGACAGAAGAAATGAAGAAAGACATATTTTTTAAGGATGTCTGAAGAAATGAAGAAAGACATATTTTTTAAGAATGTTTGAAGAAATTAAAAAAGACATATTTTTTAAGAATGACAGAAGAAATCCAGAAAAACATATTTTTTTAAACATTCTCCTTTTGTGAAAAATGCTTCTACAATAGTATTTTGCCCATATATAGCTAAGACTTCTGTACAGAGCTTGAACTAGGATTTTTGAAATCGATAATAAATATATAATTTAGAAAAGTGAATTTGTTCGTATTTTAACATATCAGAGAGAAATTTTAACAAAAAACATCGATTATTATTTCTAAATTGATAGTAATTCTGAAAATAATGTGAATTTCTCAAAAATTACAATTCAGGCTCTGTAGAGACGTTTTATCTATTTTACAGGCAAAATATTATTATTATTATTATCGAAGCAGTTTTTATAAAAGAAGAACGTTTTCAAAATATCATTTTTTTCTTCATTTTTTGCCCAAAGTTGCATTTAAATAATTTTTTGTAACAATATTCTTAAGATAATTTTTATATGTATATTCTAATTCAAGTGACACTAAATATCAAAAATATAATTAATTAAACGCTTTTGAAACACCACGGTTCCGAATTTAGTCAGACACCTTAATTCCATTTTCCTCTTTGAGTTTTCTTAGCCACAAATCACTATTATCATTTACCAAACATATTAAGTTTTCCATCAAATGTTTAAAAATATCAGAAATTATTCCTCAAAAAAAATTTTTTATAAACGTTTTCAGTTCCTTATCCAAGTTTCAGATTTCTTAGAAATTTACGACCACACTGAATCGTTGAAAAATAAATTTAGAGTTAAAAAGATGAAAATATAAAATCTAAAAAAACTGAGCGCATTATTTAAATCTTCAAAATAAAACGATTCTATTACGTGAAAGCATAAAAGATTTTCAGATAGCAATTTACTACAACTTCTTAAGCTTGCTTCAATTACCCCAGCAGACAAAGAAATACAGTAATTATTCACAAAATCTAGAGCATCCAAAAAAAGATGCAATCATTTTAACTTTCAACAGGAAATTTACAAATAAGTTAAATAAATTTAGAATTGGAAGGTCTCTTTACTCATATCCCAGTAATTGTTCTTCAAGCACGCAAGGTCATTTGATGGAAATGTAAAGCACTTGACGTAAGAAACGTTTTGTAACAGTACGCCTTTGGGAAAAAAATATAAAAACACAGCAAAAACGTTAATTATAACGCCCCAGACGTGGAACAGGAAACAAGAAGTGGTGTAAAAGAAATCATTAATTTTACCTCGAACGGCGTCAGTGGTAGAAGCTTGAACTCCGTTTAAATGATCATCAAAGGTTTAATTATTTCAGGCACAAAGAAATCGAGAGAATGAACTGTAAATAACTTCTTGGGAAAATAAATAACCTCAGTACATTAAAATATTCGCGAGATGAATGTCTTATAAAAATTAAAAGCTACAGAGTTTAATAATTACACACTGGAAGTATGCTTTCCAAATGCGGCCTATTATTATGAATATTAATGTTTCATAAATCTTCTTTTCCACTTTTATTAAAATGTATATTGATGAATAACTAATATAATTATACTTTCAACACCTGAAATGAGTATCACAGTAGAATAGAGGATGGAATATAAAATAGTTGGCATAAAATTTGGAAGAAAAGTGTTTTTTTCGGATAATAATAATAAAATTTGTATGCGAAATTTTTTCAAATATGGATGGTATTTAATTTTAATACAAATATTTAATTTAAAAATTTATGTTTCTACGCGGATATTTTATAATAGCTTAAGCTCTATAAAAATTATGAACTTAAAATTATTTTTGTACCAAAATAAATAATTTAAAGACAATTAGAAACATCCACCATGAACAAAAAAGAATCCGAATGCTTTTGTATTTATCGATTACTAACTGAAGTACCCGTTATTCAAATGGTCAAATTTTTAAAAAAATCCAGTTATTATAGCAAGCATAACATTTTAAAAGAGGGTAAAACCAGTGCAAAACAGTGTATTTATCCAAAAATTTTAAATAATTTTTAATGAGTATATGCATAAAAGATAATTTTAAGCGAACTGTAATTTGACCTCACTGTAAATAATGATTTAACCGAAACATATATTTGAATTTAAGAGAGAAAATTAATATGCTAAGATGGAAAGATAAATAAAAAGGAATGAATGAAAATGTAAATAAAAATTATAGGAGAAAAGTACTATTACTCATAAGTTTTTGATATGGGAACTATGATACAGATAACTTGCAACAAATAAAACTAAATAAAAAGTGATTAGGCATTTTGCAAAATATTATAATAAAATAATTTATATTAGGAAGCCTTTAACTGCAAAAAAATTAAATTAGTATGAATTAAAGTTAAAAAGCTATCTAAAACAGTTGAATAGGTCAACGTTGTATTTTTCTTTCTAATTATTCAGTACTGATTATTTTCTTTCTAATTATTTAGTTCTATTTTTTCAGTAGTGTTGTTGATCATAAACTATGATCAACAACAGTACTGAAAAAAAAAAGAGTTTTTACTTAAAATAATACAATATTTATGTGAAAAACTTTTATATAACGATATGTAATTCTCTAATAAAATAATTAAATTAAAAATATACATTTCTATACGGGGATATGTGTTGTAATACTTTAATATTGTTAAAAATTATGAACTTATAATTATTTTTGTACTAAAATAAAAATTTAAAAACAATAAAAAACATCCACCACACTAAAAAAAATCAGGATAGCTTTTGTATTTATTGATTATTGTTAGAAAAATTTTCTTGATGAATTCAAAAATGCTAATTTTTATTTTAATGAATAATTAGAAAGAAAAATACTATTAATGTGCATAAAAAATTTTGCTCATAGTAAAATAAAAAAACTTTTGTAATTTTTTTCCCTTGCTTGATTTTATTACCAGGAGTGAGATAGTTTTTGATTTTTAAGCTTATTAAAAATAAAAAATTAAAAAAAGAGTCAGTTTTGTATTTTATTAATGCATAAACACGATAATTCTTTGCTTCAAAATAATATTAAGACATTGGTTTTGTCTGCATATAATTCTTATTCATGCATCCATTTAAACAAAAATTTTAATTAACCCAAATTTTATTTAATTTAAATAAAAATTAAATTCTCATATTAAATTATATTTCCTAACTCAGTATTGTTACCCGTTTTAAACTGAATAAAACATGAAAAAATATGAAAATTTTTTTGTCATCTTTACGAAATATTTAATACGCTTTCGCTGTCAAAAATTAATATGTAACGTTAAATTTTGAAAAAATAAAATAAACTTGAAGTAAAAAAATACATCAAAAATTTAATTTTGACCGTATATATTTCTATTAACTATGTTACTGGGAGCACAAAAGCCGCAAAGTTAATACACAAAAAGTTATAAAATATCAGTGTAACGAAGGAAACCGTTTTAAAGGTCTCAGCGTTCAATAAATTTCATTGAAAACTTAAGTAAGAATCTCGGACAGTTTCGCAACACAGCTCACTATTAGATTCATGATTATTGATTTTAAAAATTATAGGTTACATTTTTTTTTTTCTTCTTCTTCTTTCGGATGTTAGATTATTATCGGAACGATATGAATATTTTATGCGGACGCGTAGCACGTTTGTTACTTTTTTGTTGGCAACATTGAAAAAGAAAGGAAAATGGGGAAAATATGAGTGAATAATAAAATTTGTCCGTTAATACTTAACAGAAAGAGCCCTGCGGGAACAAATTTAGTGTGCAGCAAATTACTAGGTTTGTTCATTCATGTAGTAGACACTTAATGTTCTATCTCAAAACTCAAAAAGGAAGGAAACGCCGAACGCTGGTGAGGACGCCTTCCCTGATGGAAATTTGACAGGATGTTTAGAATTTGTCTTTTTTGATATTTTTGGTCGTATTTGGAATCCTGATGAATAAAACATAACTTTTTGCGAGGGGCTTCACGAAGAACTAAATAGAGCTATCAAGAAGACTTTTTATGCAAGTGAGACTAATCCGCGGAAATCAGAACAGATTTTTTAAAAAACATAAACCTATCCGAGACAATTATTTTTAACGTTATCAAGTTGTATAAAATTTTAGGCTACTTTTCGTTTTATTTTCAAAAAATAATAAAGACTTATCTAAAATTTTCCCGCAAATATTTTAATCATGTACCTTTAGATAAGCTTCCAAGGGAAACATTTACAATAATTTTTTTAAATGGTTAATTTTTATTTTTAATAAATAAATGTATTTAAAATAATTGTACATAAGGAAATATACTCCAATTTCCCCAGAATCCAATAAATCACTCAAAATGTTAACCGATACAAAACCTTCAAGAAGCAAAGTTATTGTCCGGTATAAGCAATGTATTTATTAATTGTAATAGAGTTGAGGCAGTGGCGCACACAAGGGGAGTGTCCTAGAGATCCGGACCCCCCCCCCCCAAAGCCTTAGAGGGTTTTTTTTTATTGATGATAATCCTAAAGTACTTGTGATTAACAATTTATTTTATCAATTAATACTAATTATTAATTCAATAATATATTTTTTACTGTTTTTTGTTGACAAAATCAGAAGAGTCAATTGGTGTTGTGTTGAGTTATGATACAAGTTGGGAGACTTTCGACCATGGACCCCTTGGAAAACTTTTTATCTGCGCTACTGAGTTGAGGTATTGGTCATACATTTCACACACAAACGAAATTTTACTATTAATTTTTTTAAAAAACAAATTATTTGAAATACAGTTATGTGCGTTTGTAATTACAGAGAGTACTGGAAATTAGATTTATAATTACTTTCAACTAAAAATTAGACGGGAAATTTTTTAATAATTTTTTTCATATGAATTAAATATTTCAAAACCATGCCTATTTAAAAGGATTGCGAAATAAATAAAGTTTATAAGGAGCGAATAAAATACATTAAATACATTTAAACAAAACATTTTTTTAAACAAAAATACGTACAATATTAATTTGTTTTTACGTGTTCTAATTTAGTTAATTTAAAAAAACGGCTTTAAAGGGCGGCTAAAACCATATGACATGATCATGTGATAACTGCAAATACATGTTCCCAGAAAATCAATGCAAAAAATTTATGTGACGTCAGAGTCACATGATAAATGCAACCACGTGTTTCCAGCCAATCAGTTCATACGTTTTCCTGTTGCCAAATTTTGCTTTTTGTAGATTCTTTTGAAACATATATATATTTCTAAACAATATGCAAGTAGGTAAATAAAAAGCATTTTATTTAAAAATACAAGAATTTTTTTTTTAAATCTTGAAAGCCTTTTAGAGAATTTTAGTAGTTGAACATTTTCACCAAACAACCAAATTTAAAATTTTATCTAAATTTTTCATGAAGGACAAACAGTCTAATGTCAGTTTATAATTCAGAGAAAAACAAGGGGTAGTACTTATCATGCGACCATCAAGAATTTAGCTCATTTGTTATAAGGATTAAATGTTTCAGGAATGAGTTAACATTCCATTTTTTTTTTATTTAATATCCAATATAATGTTTCACATAGTATCATTTTATACAGTCTTTTTTTACAGAATATTGTACACATTCTTTTTCCCCGGAAGGTTATCTTTAGAAATGAAGCATTGATTTTTGTATAACTGTTTCATACTCTCTTCAACACAAATGTGTTAATTTCTCCCTCCCCCTACACGTTTTAAATTAAATTTGTTTCGCAAGTTCCGAGATTCTTTAACAGTCGGACCTCCATTTTATGAACCTCTATTTTGCGAACTTTTTCCTGGTACCAAGTATATTTTACTATTTTCTTCGTAAAATAGCCTCCCAAATAGCGAAGTGCTTTTCCCATTGTGATTCCATTTTTAGCTCCCTATTTTTAAAGTATTTCTGGACGCTTTAAATTATTCTCTCTTGTAGCACATTTTATGGTGATCAATTACCCTGTACTGGTTTTACCAGGTCCTAACTCATCGCAATTTTTCAAGCAAAAGTAACAGATTTTATCAGTAATTAAATTTAAGGGCGCATGGGGGCAATGTATGCTTAAAATTATTGCTTATGAAATAATATATGTTTAAAATTACTTGTAAGTTTAAAATTAGAAAATGTCAGTTAAATTCATTAATTTTAAAATAAAATTATTTCTTAAAATAAAAAGTACGGTGTTTCCTGGACGAAGGGTTTTTTTCCCCTTGCAGATTTCATTTTGATGGATAAGATATATAAAATAAATAGATATTAATTTACAAAAAAAAAGAGTGAATAATTATATAGTGTTTATATATTTAAAATTTGTTTTATGTGGTTTATATATGAAATATATAAGAAGATAAATTTTTATTAAAATGAATTTTCCACATGACAAACTTTTTTCGGCATTTAGCGACTTTGTTAAATAGAAATCCAACAGTATTTTATCAGATATTAGTGATTACATGGTGTTGACCAAAAAAAAAAAAAAGATTTTAAAAAATATTCATTGGAACTATACTGAGTTAGTATTACGCATTGTTTCCCATTTAAATCGATTTTAAATTTTACCGCGTCAGTTTCTTAAATCATTTCATTGACAAATACTTTTTCGTTTTAGATACTCTTTGGAACAGAAAATTTGAGAATTAGGATTATTATTATCAATTATTATTATGATTCTGACTCATGGCACATTTTAAGAATAGCATATTTAATTCAGCTGTAGAAAAATTAGTTTTTGAAAGACCATGCATTTTACTTTTAACTCAACAGGAATGCAGTTTCTCTCTCTTTTTGTTAAATCCTAACTTGATACACGTTTTTCCGTAAAAATTCTTTGTTTCATTTAAGCGTTGATCCGTTTTATTCTATTCAGCATGAAATGACCACGAAAATGCAATGAATCAATTAACGCAGGGGCGCACGCACAAGTAATCCATTTTATAGTGATGGGGCTCCCGCTCCTGGATATTTCCCGAAAAGAAAAGGAAAACGCCGCTCAAGAGCGAGGAGAATAAAAACTGAGAGAGAATGAGTTTTTGAAAAAGAAAGAGGAGGAAGGTTGTATACTCTCTAAATAAATGCTCTGCGAGGAGAATGCTAGGTATCTGAACCCGGATTGAAAAAAAGAGAGAAATGAAAACAAAATCCAATTTTTTCGTCCAAAGAAAACGTCGAGAGAGAACAAACATTAAAAGAAAAAAAGAAGAAAAGAAGAAGGGAGAGAAAAAGGTAGCTCGAGCGCAGGGGAATGAAGTCGGCAACTTTCATTATTTGTAAAAACTCATCAAAAATGAGCAAGTCTCTCGCTCTGGCGCATCGGCTATATTTCATGTCTAAACAAATCTCTGGAAGCCCGTTTTAATTTTCTTTGAGACTCTTCATTTTCTTCGAGGTCAAATGGTTTGAATCACAGGAATTCGCTGCACGCGTAAAATGATTATTTGAATCAATTGTTTCGCTCTAAATGCAAAGCAAAAATTCAAGATTCAAACAATTTCTATGTTGCGAAACGCCTCTTTTTGTTCTTTTCCATAAAGTACAAAAGTTTTGAGACATTCTTTACAGGAGGCTTAATGATATGAATAAGACTTCTTAAGGCTATTCACAATCTTTTGTGAAGAAATAATTCCACATTAAAGACTGTATCAGCTTAAAATTTTGTTTCCCAAAATTCCTCATTTCTATTTGCTTTAGTTTCTTCAAGAATGATTAAATTTTTTTTCTCTTTCTACTTTTGTGGAAGTAAATTTCTTCTTTGGTCAGATACTCTTTTCAGATACTTTATTACAAAAAGCAAGAAATGTTGAAATCTTTGTATGATACTTATCACAGCAGCTCCACGATAATTCCTGGGAAAATACGTTAATATCTTATTTCATTAAAAAAAAAAAAGAATTAGCACCTTAACAGAC